>CM033450.1:20422745-20622745 GCA_019425755.1 Amaranthus cruentus | reverse complement strand
AAACTTGTAAAAAGACAAAGGCATTAAAGCCATAAAAACATCAATTAAAAATGGCATGAAATTTTTTTAAGAAACATATATCAATATCAGTAAATAAAAAACTATTATAGAGAATATATTCATGACGTTGAAATTACTACAAAAAGTATAATCCTTGTTAATATTTCCTCCATTTCACTATATTTGCTACATTTGACTTTTTACGCAATTCAATGTGTCATTTTAATCATTTATATATTAAACTACAAACATCTAAAATTTATAAGGAGTATTTCAAAACTTAGAAAGTATATCAAATTGTTCTTTTGAGTTTATTTGTGAAATCAACCAATGGATCATAAGACCAGCATTTTTGTATTTAATAAAGACCAACAGACATACGCAAAAATCGATCAACTGTAACAAAAAAACATATATTTTGAAAAGGGTACAGCAACCAATGACAGCAGCGTTGCAATAGTTAAAATGATCTAACAAAACTTAATAACGGTTTGTATTCCATCTCAATTATAGCATCCACATTGTAATTTTCAAAACATCCATGGTTAAATCCGAACTACAACGTTTAAAAGAGGATATACTCCAATAGCTTGACTGCCCAAGGCATTGAAATGCGACAATGTAACAGACAACTCCGAACAGGATAATTCACAGCCTCCTTCCTCTTCTTCCTCCCTTTCTGCGAGTACTGTCTGTTGGGATAGGAGTCACATCCTCTGGAAGAAGACAGCAAAGAGTACATCAGTACTTACAGTGAGACAAGCTTCATTCAAAGGAATTCTCTACCCAGCGCACATTACAATCAGAAATCATGTCTAAATAAACTAACAAGGGCAAGATTTTGGCACAGTACGAGATGTTATTTGGTACAAGAACCTAAACTTCAATTGGATAAACAAACAAATGCAAGTACATACCAATACGGCCAATTTTCATGCCAGAACGGGCGAGAGCTCTAAGAGCAGATTGAGCACCTGGTCCGGGAGTCTTGGTTTTGTTACCTCCAGTAGCACGGAGCTTAATGTGCAAAGCAGTGATACCAAGTTCCTGTACATTACAAAGAAATTCAAATCATTATATATGGAAGCACAATTTCTTTTCATGTCAGAAGTAGTTGCATTCGCAAGTAGGATACCTTGCATCGCTGTGAAACATCTTGTGCTGCAAGCATTGCAGCATATGGGGAAGATTCATCCCTGTCTGCTTTCACCTTCATCCCACCTGAACACAGCAACACACTATTAAATGAAAAAATCAACAGTGAGGACACCAAAGAAAGCAAAACAATTTAGCAAATAAACTATACAATCGAGTCAACCAACAAAGGTGCAAGAAACACTAGATGCACCAATTAGAAAGGTCAGTTCAGCAAGGTAATTGCTCATGTAAACTATGATTGAATAACATTTAGGGGAGGAAAGGGAGGAAATGGGAGGGGAGAGGAGGAAAAGGGAGCGGAGATTGGTGTGTTTTCCTTCCAAATCTTCCAATGTTGAAAGGATTTGTTAAATTTAAAATGTAAAAGGGTTCTTCCTTCCAATTCTCTTCACTACATTTCCACCCATTTCCTGATATCCAAAAATCCAAAAATAAAGGTAGCGCTTTTTCTTTCTCCATACAAAACACCCCATTGACAACTACTAAAAAAGATAAACCAAGGAATACAATAGTCTAGCGCTTTTTCTTCCCCTCAACCAGTTAGATAGCGCTCTAATACAATCAATGATGTCTACTCAACAGCTTGTTTAGGAGGTAGGAAATGAAGATCGTAATCAATATAATCTTTGCAATCCACTTATTCCACAAGAACCCAATTATAAAAACTTGAAAATTATGAACACATAGAATTGGATAGAAAGGTCTACACTCTAAAGCATTTAAAAGATTGTACCTCCTTCACAATCATTAACAATCATAAGAGAATATTCCTAAGAATTCATGCCAACTGGAATTAAAAAAGTAAATCCAAGCTCAATTCCTATATTTCAAAATACTAACAATCTTTTATGCATATATCAATTCTTAACAGGAACATCTTGGTTACAAAATTTAACAGCAAAGGGCAAAATTGAACTCGAAAACCCCAAAAAAAAAACAGTTTGCCAATATGGACTACTGATAAATGATAATGTCAGATGAGCAATATGGCGATGAGCGAAGAGATGATTTAATGGAGCACTCCAGTTCTCATTTTTACAATCATCAGTCCCAATATCGTAAAACAGCTGATTAAATCATAAAAGAATCAACAAGCATCCTTACATCAAAACAATCGACACTGATAAATCATTACAGTTGAAACTCTTAATGAACAAAGACATTTACCTGTAATACGAACAAGAGTTTCCCTTCCAGATAAATCAGTAACATGCTGAAAACAAATTTGACAAAACGGATCAAACACAGCTCAATCCATCAACATTTACAGAAAACAAAAGAAAGAAAGAAAAAAGGCTTACGATAAAAGTATCATTGAAAGAAGCAAAAATGTGAGCAACACCAAAAACGTGTTCACCCTCTCTAACAGCAGGGCCAAGAGTCACTGTCTCTTCCTTAGGCTCTCTGGTCTTTCTCCTCGACTACACCATTAAAATTAAAAACAAATCGTATCAAAAAATCATAGCTCGATCTTTTGATGATAAGTAAAGACATAGACGAGGGAAAGGAAGAAATTACCATGGCTGCAGGGGACCGACGAGCGAAATGGATTTAGGGTTTTGTGAAGTCGGTTGAGTCTGTTACCAGAGTTGGCAGCCTCGCAGAATATGCTGTAATACTGAAGGCAAAAATTTGGGAATTTATCATTAAATAGCTAGGGTTTTGGATTCAGTTAGCAGCTTATGTGTTGGGCCGATAGAGTGGGTTTGATGAATTCGACTTATTTAAGGCTTACTTTAATAATCAACTTTCACAAATTCTTACTGGAGACCGTCTTTTGTAAAGACGGTTATCAAAAGTCCAGTCTAATTCTAAATATATGTTGTTACAACTCTAAATATAGATTTGGGTTGGACTTTTGAGAGTCGTCTTTACAAAAGACGGTCTCTCAAGAGAACACCTGATCAACTTTTGAGGCAGAGCCCTTTCTATGAATATTATGAAAGCAGCTAGTCTCCTGAGAGATCGTCTTTCTGAGAGACGTCTCTCAGGCCCAATTTATTAAAGCTTATTGTCTATATTTACTCTACATTTTTCCTAATGGGCCAACCGAATTAGAGATGGTCTCTCAAAGTGACCGTCTCTCACAAGAATTTGTGTTATGAAAATTTGAAATAGCTGGTCTTGGTCGAGACCGTCTCAAATTAAAACAAGAGTGGGTCGGCCCAATTCGCGCGCCATATATGCTTTCTCTTTCTCTCTTTTTTTCTATTTTCTGAACAATTTTCAATTTTAATCTTAAAGGTATTAATTTTGACCTTAAAGATATCAATTTCAACGTAAAGTAGTACTTAAACATATCAATTAAAGTGAAAATTTCAATTTAAACCTATAAGTGATCAATTTTGACGTTAAAGTGATCAGTTTCTACCTAATATATGGTTTTGTTTCACAATTTTGGAACGAAGTTATATAAAATGATATTATTCTATCATTATATGAATGAATTTTAAACAACAAAAATGAATAGTCAATAAAACTATCAATAATTAAATGTGAACTAATGCTATACAATATATCTATACTATTTGAATACTTATTTTTAAAACGATAATTGAAGATTAGAAGTTCAAAATTGAGTTAGATTATAAAATATCATTGTCAAATTATATGTCATGATTTAACTATTAACTTATTCAATTTGAACTAAAACATATACAATATCTTTATAAACTTTGAAATACTTATTTTGAAAACGATAATTGAAGCTTATACGTTCAAAATTGAGTTAGATTATAAAACACCAAATGTCAATTTATGTGTCCTGATTAAACCAGTACTCTTATGTTCCATTAGAACCATCATGTTGCATTAAATAAAAGTATTTGTATTGTATAATTTTTTTAACACTATTATTGATAGTGTTATTGACCATTCATTTGTTGTTTAAAATTCATTCATAGAATGATAAAATAACTCAAATTGTGAAACAAAACCATATTTAGGTAGAAATTGATCAGTATAACGCCACAATTGATCACTTGTAGGTTCAAATTTTTATTTTTATTTTAATTGATATGTTTAAGTACTACATTACGTTGAAATTGGTATCTTTAAGGTCAAAATTGATACCTTTAAGGTTCAAATTGAAAAATGCCCAGAAAATGAAAAAAAAAAAGAAAAAAGAAATCTGGAGGGCAAAGCGCGCATGTAGTACACGCGCCTAACAACGGGTCGACCCAGATCTCATCTTAGAATAGGATGGTCATGTCCAAGTTTTGTCAATTTGAAATAGGTAAGATCATTTATCAAAATAAAAAGCACTAAATAAGATTAAAATTAACTTTATTTCAAATATAAGCGTCTAATTCTCAAACATGAGGAACGAGGTTGTTCGCATTTACTAACTGTGAACAAGATTATTTTGAAAAAACCAAAGAAGTTGTTCGCACTTAGTAAATGCGAACATGTAATGTTGACTTTTTTTACCCTGTTGCTGCTTCCTTCTTCTCCATTTCCCCCAAAGTAAAAAAAAAGTCAAAGAATTGTTCACAGTTACTAAGTGCGGACAACATGTTGACCCTGTTCGACTTTTGTTCGCACTTAGTAAGAGGGAACAACTTCGTTGACTTTTTTTGACCAGTTTGCTTATATTCGCAGTTAATAAGTGTGAACAACACCGAACCTATGTTCTGAGGTTTTAGGCGCATTTGAAAATAATTTAAAATTAATCTTATTCTATTATTTTTTTTTGATAAATTGTCTTATTCATTTTAAAATTTCAAATATTATGAAGGAAATTAATCTCTATCATCATATCATATCATACATACTAATAAAAATGTTGGAATAACTCCATAATTCTTTCAGTTGTTTTGCCGTTTATCTCTATCATCATATCATATCATACATACGAATAAAAATGTTGGAATAAAACAAATTTCATCCATTGGGAGCCTCAACAAATGAAATTATTTTTATGGATGATAGTTGATTTACTTAATTTAGAATTTGGTTTTTTTTAAATTGGAGTTAAATTATATAGCATATTTATATAATTTATCATAACAATTTTATATCCCTAATCTAGAGTTTATATTACGTTTGATTGAATGAAAAAGTGATGTATTCGATAAATAATTTACATAATAAATCATATATTTGATAAATTTAATCACGATTATATATACTTACGTTATTCTTTAAGGCTATATTTTCATATATTCCATACTTAAATTTGTGCATTGTATGAGTTTCTATATTAAGATTTCTCTAAACTTATTTTCTTTCTACTTTACTTTTGAATTTTTCACCATATAAGTGGCAAATCTAAAATTGTGACCTAGAATAACTCCATTTTTGCTTTTGGTACCATGGGTTTGTCGATTTGAGAAGTGAGATAGTAGGATTTGTGAAAATTTTCATAAAATAATTTTTTATAAAAAAAAATTCACAAACTAAGCTCCAAAAAAGCTATTATTAAAAGTAAGTGTCTAAAGGAAATCATTATGCATCTTTTATGTTAAAATGGGTTGCTGACTGGATTTTGAGCTAAGAAGGAAAACGTTGTTGGATTCAATTCTTACTTGATTGAAAGAGAACATCGTTTTTATCTTCCTTTTCTGCCCCTTCTTCCCCATATATTTTCCCATTTCAGTCTGTATTATTCAATTTCGTGGATAAGGGTATGCCATTTTCATTTTTTCCGATTTATTATGCTACTAGATAGTGCCCGTGCTATGCACGACTTTATTAAATTTACTGACATATTATTTAAGAAATTAAAATTTTAAGAAATAAATTTTACATTATATTTATATCTTATTTTTTTTCTGAATAGTTGCATACATGCATTACTTACCTTGTTTGATTTGTATCATACTTTGCATTGTGCGTAGATGATTGTGAAAATTTAGTTATAGATTTAAGATAAATATTTATGTAAAATTATTTTATAAAATTAAAAATATAATTGACTTGCATAAAGGTAGTCACAACCTAAATCATATTAGACTTATGATTGCATTTAGGTAACCAATTTCATTAGTATAAATAAAAAAAATCCTCATAAAAGTATATTATCTTTTAACCAACTTAAAATATCCAATACACTTAAATGATGTGACTTACAAAGTATAACATCAATATGAATAACAATATTATAGTCATAGTTAAAAAGCAATTAAGTCAAATATATTAATTAGTGATTATGTCATCATTGAGTTTTGGAGGGAAATTTTTTGTTGAGGTTGTGACACATAAGCACTACTAATTAGTGATTATGTCAGCGTGTTTTATTTTAGTAATAGTTATAGATAGATATTAGGGTTTTAATTTTTTTATTCATGTGTGTTTTTTGACTTGTGCAAAGATTTCAATTCTTCACCCTTGGCTTAGTGTTAATTTTAACTCTTGTATTTGACATATTTGAGGTAATTTTATTTAAATTTTTTTTATTAAATTATATTTAATATTGTTGTTGATGCTAAGATTTTATTTTTTTTAATAATACCTGATTCATTAATAAAGAGTCATACGATATCTACATCAGAGATAAAAATTAGCAAATACATAGCAACTAAAACCAAATATAATTCAAAAATAACAAAACTACGATCGTTGTGTATGAGATCTGACAATTCTGAATATCCTCTTCCACATCGCTGTTTGATACAGCCTTCTACGAGGGGGTGTTTCGATTTGTTGTAGTCTTGAGATAGAATTGAATTTGATGTAGTTGATGATAATTGCAATTTTGGTGTCTACTGCATCATGGCATTAATCTCTACCAACAAATCAACTAAAGACCAAAATTCATAACTCCAAACTCTCACAAGGAGACACTTCAAAACCCAATATATGGGTAGAATCAACCCAATGAATGGGTAGAACAACTCTCTTACAGGGAGAGAACAAAAATTTATTCTAATCATATTAAAAAAAACTTAAAAGGGAGAAATTATGGGCTTACCATCAATCTTTAAAGATTGATGATAGCCCCAAACTAACTATAGATATTAGGGTTTTTTTAGGGAGAGAAGAGAGAAAAAAATTGGGGCGGCTAGGGTTTTGTTGATGCTAAGATTTAATTTAAGAGGTTGTTTTTAATGTTATTTTTCATTTTATGAGGTGCCCATCAAAGTAAGTAACCACTGTTTATTACCACCTACCAAACGAGTCGTTAAGGTATCAAGAGTGAGAAGAAAGAATTGCCATTAAATTAAAATACTTCATACATCACATAATGATATTGAAAATACAAGTATATTATTATTGTAACATGAATAAGATCAGTAAGATCCTTGGTAGGTACTGGTGTCATCTCCATCGGAATGTTGGTCATCGTTACAAGCAGGAGTAGTATAATAAAAAGGACCCACAACATATTGAGTGGTACCCCTGTATACAACCGAAGGCTGTCTCAGCTTCACCCCTGTTATGCCAAGCCCGAAATCGGTAGGAATGTTGCAGCTTGTATCTGGACAGGAAACCAATCTGACTATACAATCTTTTGGGTTCAATTTCTTGTTGCTGTGACTCGTTTTGTTTACAGCCATGTTGAATTGCCCTTCTTTGTCCGTTTCATCGCTTCCATAATGTGCTATTCTTTTGTTGTCATCTAAACATGTTATTGATACTCTTGAACCTGTCCCCACATTAAACATCACCTTAATCTTCATTGCAAAATCACCCGTTTGATTGTTGGTACTAGATTATTGATATGAGAATAATTTTTATGTCATTCTTATAGTAATGAAACTTTTGTTCTTAAAGCGTTTTTAAACAAGATATCGGATGCAGATTGGAATATTGGCGAAAATGGGTATTCCAATATCCCATTTTCCAATATTATTGTTATTTTTATTTTTATTTTTTTTAAAAATACTTCTAAATTTTTTATATAGGTTTTTAAATTTACAAATATATAACTAGAACTAAGTTGCATAACTAATATAATATTAATTAAATTGAACTTTTGAAAAACCATCCATACTTGCAAAATGAATGTTTTTAAACTTTAAAAAGTAAAATTGATTAAGGAAAAAAAAAGCCAACCGAGCTTAAATATTTGTGTGTAAAAGGCACAACTTTTTTTAAAAAGCCAAAAAAAATAAGAATTCAAAAACGATATCCGTTATCCGATCCAAATGAAACTAGAAATTTGAATTTCGAACATCCGATTTTTAATATCGGAGCTTGATCATGATTTTCATTATTCGAAAAGCTGGATATCAAGATTTTTGGATTTGGATCGATCCGATATTTGGTTTTGAACCCCCTACCTGATTCCCTCTCCAAAGGATAATGCATTAAAATATTTGTGAAGAAGACGAGATGATTGAAATAAAAAAAAGCATGGCCATCAATCTTATCAAGAGAATTTCCTACCAAAATTATACTTATGTTTCATACATTGAAGAAATTATGATCAAGTTGTAGGGAGGTTTAGATGACGGCAAATCATACCCTTATCGAACCAGATAAAAAAGTTCCAACCAATAAGAACCTCAACTCGAGAATGACCAGAAAATAAAAACAAATGAGCATCATTTAATATTAACAACCAAGACAGACTTGATTACCTTGTATAGGTTTGGCGCCTTGAACCCATTGAGAGTATGTTTCAGAACAATCTTGGCACTTAACAAAGCCGCTGACATGAAAGAACTCAGAGTCATCTATTGTAGCTTCACATGCTTTCAGGCTGCATCCCAACACTACCATTATAAACAACACATCTACCTTCATTTTTATTTCCATCCTCTATTTTCTCTTTTTTTCGTCACGTTGACTTATGATATATTCTTATTATCAACCACCAATACTACACAAATATATAGAGTATTAGTGGAAAGGATGGCACCTCGACGTGCGTCCTAGTAAGTCATTACTAACTTTACATTACTATCAACCTTTGCGCGTCTTCTAAGTTTTAGGTACATGAATACTTCATATTCCTATGGTTGCAATTTCCAAAAGAGATTTGTTAAATTGATCTACATGTGCTAACAACTTCTCAAGTTTGACTTTTTAATAAACAACTAGTACCTATAATTTGTTTGATTCATTGTTGACTTAAATGTTAGCACATTTAGTTTTTGAATTTTCACACAAAATAAATACTAATAAAGGAATTAAAGTATAATATTTAATAACAACAATAATAATGTCAGAGTCTTGATTTCACAAGATTGTGATCGGCTATATAAACCAAAATTATATTAGTTTCTATGGTCCATGAATTCATCTTCTCTATTCGTTTCGATATTCTACTATCTCAATTTGTAAGTCTTGATCATTCATATCTTTTTCTACTCTTGTTTTGAAAGCCATCTTTGGTCTTCTCCACCTTTGTTTTAAACCTCTTGAGCTCCAACCTTTAGTCTTTCTTATCAGTTTGCTAATACCACTTCTTTTCTAATTATTTGCAACTTCTAAAGCCTTTCTTATATCTACGTTTTGAGTTCTATCCTTCAAGGTATGTCCACTCATCGATCGAAGTATTTGCATTTTCACTACTCTCATCTTTCTACTATGATCATTTCTAAAAGACTAAAATTTTAATCTATATAGTAGAGCGAATATATTGGACGACGTTTGAAAATTTTCCCTATAACTTTAAGGGCACACCTCGATCAAATAGTATTTAAGTAGCCACTTTCCATTTTTTCCGACCACACTTAATTTTATGTTAACATATTGTTGGATGTCCTTATTACTCAGAAATATAGACCCAAGGTATTTAAAGCATCCACATCCGCTTGGATTAGAGGTGTTTATGGGTGGGTTTGAGTCGGTAGCAGACTAGACATGATTATAAAAATTTGTCCACATGCTCATATTTTTAAAAGCTTGTCCGCCGTTGCGGTCCTTGTAGACGACCTTACTTTTTAGCTACTACTCACCCTCTTTCTTGGCGGGTGGGATATGCGGATAAATGGGCATGATCGATATAAAAATTTTTAGTTGTGGACATGTGGTCCAAACCCGGCCCTGAGCGTTGGTGGAGTTGCTTTGGGGCAATGATGAAGGTACAACCCCCATTGTCGCCCTTGAAAAGCACACGTTTGGGCAATCTTGTTAACTCTCCGAATCCAACAACCTTTAAAGGAATTGCATTGGTGTAAATATATTACCCTGCATGGAAGTACTACCAATCCTGCACGTATCATAATCAACCAACAAACTATGCTTTACTACATTTATTATTTCTTCTTCCTTGGGAACGATCAGTGAGATATTCTGAGCAAGTTCAACATGTTTGACCTGTGTAGCTTAAGATAATTGAAGGCCTTAATATTTAATTACGTAATATATGTTAAGTGTCAACCAAATTCTTCTCTATACAAGGCTCTCACTTTTTGGGGTAAAATTGACCGCATTTCTCTATCTCCCTCTTTCAAGGGGTCCAGGTATCGTTTATCCGTCACCTTACCTCATTCAGACCCTGTTTTCGAGCGGCATATTGGGTTGATGATGATGATGATGATGAAGATGTTAAGTGTTTAAAGATACAATAGTTGTTAGAAATATCATAATTTTTAAAATTGCGCAGGAATTTTTCAAATAATTTGTCAATTTTTGATCCGCCTTGTTGTCACTCTTATCTTTCTCCATGCAGGACTCTTTCTATTTGGGGTTTAATTGATCGCAATTCTTTGACCCTCTTTTTTGAGGAGTTACAATATGTATTGTCCATTACCTTGCCTCACTCAAACTCTGTTTTCGAGCGAAATAACCATATATAACAAAAAGATATTTAATTCTTTCTTAATAAATTTATTGTTATATTTGTTGCCGTAAAAACTGAAAAGACTTTTCGTAGATTTTTTGGTGATAGATGAAAGAATGACTTCCTTTAGAAGGAAATAAAATAGAATACAAAAAAGAAACAATAAGGACTTTCAATCTCATTTTCTTGCTCATCTTTTCTTAAACAAGTAAGAGAGAATTTATTGGTAAAGGTAGAGGTGTTCATTCATATGATCGGGTTGATTTCGAGTTAGGTTTTTCGGTCGGTTTGAAATCGGGTTTTGTATCCATATTATTTTTACATAATTATAAATCATTTTTGAAGTTGGGTCGAATCGAGTTCGATTACACAGTCGGGTAAATTGGTGGTTATCGGGTGTGTTTTGACTTTTGAACACCTCTAAGTAAAGGGTATACCTGGTTATAGACCTAGGAAAACGGTCGGTCAGACGGGTTACGGGTCGGGTCACTTTCGGTCGGGGTCATTTTCGGGTCAGGTCATTCTCGGGTCGGGTCATTTTCGGGTTGGGTCACTCTCGGTTCCGGGTCGATCGGTTTGACCCAACGGGTTATGAATTATGAAAATTAAAAAAAATAAGTTTTCCATATTTTATTATTTATGAAACTTTTTTAATAAAAAAACTATTTCTCATCCCTATAACATTAATCCACATATTAATTAACACAGTATTAAAGCCTCATATGTGATTGAATTCAAGTTATAAGAAATCAGTAATTGCGACGCACGTTGTCTAAACTTTAAATCTCTATGTATAGTTGGATTTGTAAGATACGTGTCACATTAAAGAAACCAGATGTGCGATTTTCTAAAACTAGTTGGTATGTCGGGTTTATCTCAGTGTAAAAAAAAAGGGAATTAATATTTATTTTGAAAGACTTGTAATATACGTGCTTCATAAAAATTATTGCGTTTATTAAAGTGTAATAGCCCTAATTTAGACACTTTAATCTTGAGATTAAACCTTAATAAACTCCATTAAAGCCCCTAAATTTGAAAATCGACTATGGATGAAAGAGACCTTAAGTACATGCTAATATTAGGAATATTTATATTAAATTAATTAAATAACCTTAATATTTAGTTCAATAATCCTTAGTATTGTTAGATTATTAATATTAGTGGTGAAAGTCAAAAACTTAAAAGATGAACAATTTTTCCAAAGAGGTACAAACCTTGTGTCATGAAAAATAATTCCAAAAAAATAGTAAATAACGTTTTTAGCTATAAAACTTGAACACCACTTTTATACCAGAGTTACCCCACTAACCCAATCAAAATAATAGCCTAGTATAGCCATAGAGATAAGCTTTGAGTGTGATTTTAGAGAAAAGGTCAGCTGCAGTTTCTGATTCTGACACTTGGTCAAAAACTTTTTGTAAACCCCTCAAATCAAATCATTTTCGTGCATGCAATATATCCATGTACTCCTCTTGACTCACTGTACTTTTACCCCACCAAAAATCTCATTCAGATTCATTGTGAACAAAAATACCCAAAGCTTTCTTTCCCCTTCATTGAACACGCCATTTCTGGCAGTTTTGAGGTTCTTCCTTGTTCTTTCTTTTTCTCTTAATTCTTGTCATTGAAAGTCCTATAAAAATTCTCATGTGTTCTTTGATGTTTGTAGGAGATATAGGAGGTGCTAGTTCGCAAGGATTATCATAGAAAAACCTTCAAAAAAATCAAGAAGCTACTACAATTGGGGTAAGTACCTTACTAGGAAACCTAGTGAAGTTGTTTTGAGAGTTTAACACCTTTTAACCTTACTTATTCTAACTTTTGGAGGTTTATATTTGGGTTTGATGTAGATAAGGATCTCTAAGTTACTACGTAACCTTGGTTGTTTTGCTTGAAGGTATACACACAAAACCTTCTTTATTCTTATTTTTGCAAGACCTTGTTTTTCCTATTTTGTTGATTTATGAACTAGTTGAGTTTTATGGGAAATTTGAAATGGTTACATGTTTTATGATTTAAAAGAATTATTCATGAGTATGATGTTGGATGATGGATGATCTATGTTTTTGATATTTTAGACAAGTTGTTGTTTCAAGTATAAGTGTTGATGTTTTTGAACCCATGCATCTTGATCTTCAATTAATTTTATGAGATGGAGTATTTTAATAAATTCAGATTTTGGAAGCTTCTTATTTTGGATTAGAAACCCAAAAATATAATCTTTTAAATATCTTTTATGAATTATTATGATATACTATTTATGTAAGAACAATGTAAGTTTGTCCTTGAAATTTTTTCTAAGTACTTACAAAGGTAATTTATGATTTTCTAAGTTTGATTTGATTCTTGAAAGATTCTAAAAATATCTTTAGTTATTAAATAAAGCTTCTATTGCCTTTAAATCAAAATGGTTGTTTGGTTTACAATGTTAAAGAAAATAACTTTGTTTTGTTAAAACTTTGGATTTAAAGACTCTTACTTGATGTTTTAAAGCATGGATCTTGAAAATATTTAATAACTAATTTTCTATAAGTTTATTTTATACAAAGTATTCTTTTTCTTATATGTGTTGCTACAAGAAGAGTTTGCTTTTAAATAAAAATTCTTTTTGTTTTAGTTTGACAAATTGAATTATTCATACTAAACTTTATAAATTTCACATTTAACCAAAATGTTTATTCATACATTATTAAAAGTGTTTAAGAGATTTTATGTACTTAGAAACTTCTATTTAAAATACTTAAAATAGGCTTTTACTTTTTATAAACATTCATTTAATAATTTACCATCTTGATTTTAATAAAATTTAGAGTTCAAAGTGTAGATGAATTATGTTTTAACTATCTTGAAATCATCTTTATACCTTGTTGAAAAATTTTATTCTTTTCATTCAAAAAAAAAGCTTTATTCTTTTATAACTTTAAAAGTACTCTAATTTTGAAATGTGTATTGTTTCAAGTAATCATCATGTGCCAAAGAATTGAATCCAAAGTATTTAATTAAGTATGAAATATGATGTTGTACCAAGTAATCATCTTATGAGAAATGTTCTACTCAAAAGTGTTTGAGTAGTAGTATGAAACCTCGTTGACAATTTAAGTTATGTTGAGAAACATTCAAGTGATTTTAAATATTTTGTTTTGGGGTGTGAACGAATGGATTGTATTATATTGGAAAAAGCCTGCAAGCTTAGTTTGTAGCACCCAGCCAGGTCGACCGGAGTAAAATCTTGCAAGTTGTGTATTGATTGGAGGGATGACGATCCCCAAATACTAGAGGTCTGGGAACTAAGCTCCCCACTCTATGTGAGTTGTTCACTTGAAAACCCCCGGACTTGAATGTTGTTTTAAACTTGTTTGGCATAACGTTACGTATAACTTTAATATTGAAACATTCTATTTGAATTATAATACTTCTTATTCTTTATGTTTTACTTAAAGTCCACCATCAAATCTTTTCTACGCTTGGTATATACTCAGTTTATACTGATGTAAATTTGTTTTGTCAATTCTGTGACCTGTCACTTGGTGGGTGACAGAGGTGATTGCAGGTTTTTGAAGATCTTTAGGTTCGACTTAGGACCATGCTTGACTTTCGTCGTTTTATGTAGTTTGTTCAAGCCCTTTTGGAAGATGTAATTCCTTAGTAAAAAAAAAATTTATAATTGTTGTATATTAAAGTTTATGGGGTTGTGTACTTTTGAAAGCTTAGACTTCATGTGCATTGTATGGTTTTGAAAGTTTTAAGTACTTGAAGACTCTTGTTGGTTTGTCGTTAGGACATTCTCTAGATGTATTATGTGCCAAAATTTGATGTAAACAACTTTAGTACATGGTCTTATGCTAACCTATCATGTGTTCTTAACCTTTAATTAGAATCCTTAGTACATGGGCTGTTTTATAAAGTTGTAACGTTAGATAAAAATGACGTTAAATATCTTCTCATTTTCTCATAAAAAATATTTTCACAATTTTCATGTTGGAAAGATATACAAATAACTAAGAACTTATTTCGACTTATAAGATACACGTTTTATAATTTAGAGTAGCGACTTTTCTTTTGTGAAAAGCTCATCCAAATGTGCAAAACGTTCTTATAAATTATATTGATTTGCTTACTGAAATGTAGAAGAATAAAAAACTCATTTGACTAATTTAACAAGATATATATATATATATATTCAATTAAGATGATTATAACGTCCTTTTTTAAAGAAAAATAATTACGATTGATATAAAGATGTTAAATGCGTATTTCTTGAGATCTATTAAAGAGTTTTGGGGTTCAAATGATATAGTCAATATGTTGAGATACGTTGAAAACAAAAAATTTATTTGAAATGAATTCTAACATTGAGATTACTCTAAAAATTGACATTAGACCAGTCAAAACGGGTCGGTCGGGTTAGCTGCCGGTCGGGTCATTTTCGATCGGGTAATTGTCGGGTCGGTCATGTTTGGGGTTAAGTCGCTTTCGGATCGGTCGTGTTCGGGTTTTGACGGGTCGGGTCCCGGGTCCATTTTCGGGTCGGATCAAATTTTCCCAAGTCTACCTGGCTATATAAAATAGGGATTTAAAATTTCAAAAAAAAGAAGATAATTATATGTTAATTTAAAATTAAATTCTAACAAATTTGATCGGTTTGTATATGTAATAGACCTTGAAATTATTTTCCAATAAATATTTTATGTCAAATTATTTTCCATTAAATTCTAACAAAGGAAGAAGATCCCCCTAGTTGGATAACAAAAAGGGAGGGACATGATTTAAAGGGATTAATTTCTTATATTTTGTTAACATCGAAATGTCTTCATAAGAGGAAAGATTTGCAAGGAAATGAAACTCCTTTCTTTACCCTCCCTTTCCTTCCTATATAAACAATAAAGTTTTTTCCCTCTCTTTCCTACCCTTTCCCATCCCTTCATTTCCTTCCCCTTTCCTACCTTTCTTTTCTCTCATAATTTGTTATCCTAACATAGTGTAAGTTTATATATTTAATGTGATGATTAGAGTGACTTAGAGTCCTTAATTATGGGTTAACCTGTTGTGTTTGAAGGAGAAGCAAAATGGTAATTTCTAATATATGGTTAAAAGGCTTTAAAGGAAGATTTGTAGTGAGGCAGAAGCAAAAGTCGAGTCGGCTTTTCCCTTGGCCAAGGGAAAGCCGACTCGGTGTTATGGGCTAGAATGCTTCTTTTGTTCTGTTTTTCGTTTCTTGCTTTTACCATAGGATCTTTTGTAAGTGTTAGACCCTATAAACTATAAATAGGGCTAAACACATAGAATCCTTACATTGCTTTCATTCCCTAATTCTCTCTCTATATATCTCTCTTCCTCTACTCTCAATTCTATTCTTCCGCAATTGTAATCATCATCAAGTGCACATCTCCATCGGAGAACTTTTGAAAGGAGTAATAAGACATTTAGGCTAGGACAGTGAACGTAGCCCAATTAGGGGTGAACCACTTAAGGCTAGGACAGTTGCACATATCCAATTCTATTTTGGGGCACTGTGTGAGACGTGTTCTTGAGACCAACCTTTGGTATATTGTGGGTAATTTGTTCATTTAATTTATGAAAAAAACAATGCAAGAATAGGGAACAATTACTCACAAATACTTGTTCTTGTAACAAGATCTTATGTGCACAAGGTTGTCATCTCCAGCGCGCTCCACGACAAACCTTGAAAGTAAACTCGACATTTTGACTGTTGGATTAAATCGGAGACAATCTTTTTTCTCTTTGATCGATTTTACGGATACAAGTCTTGAATAGTTCAGTGCCATTTATAGTTGCACGCCACTGAGTGATTGAAAGCCACAAACAGTGGCGGATCCAGGGTTTGAAGTCCCGGGCACTAACGAATGGACGGAATTTTGATATTTCGGCAAAATGAGTTGTAGAAGCGCAATAATACCAAGAGTCCAAGACAAATCCAAATTAATATAAAAAGGTAACGAACAAATTACAAATTAAACGTTCAAATTTAAGATACATTAACAATTGAACAACATTTCAACTATAAACTATTCATAAATCAAAAAACAAACAGAACAACAAATACATTAACAATTTAACATTAACAATACACAATACACAAACACATTCAATTACACAATACACAAACAACATAAACAAAAAAAATTCAAGCAACAACATTCTAACTTCTAATTTCAAGCAAAATTCAAAATTCAAGGTTAAAACAAAACAAGAAGTCAATAAGATTAAGAATTTAAGATAAACACTAAGATTAGAACAAGATTAAAATTAAGATTTAAAATAGAATAATTGAGAATACCTTCAACAAAATCAAAATTTTGATTTTTAGGGATTCGGGTTTGAGTGAAGACCAACCAAAACCACCTACAGCCTACGGGACAGCCGGAGGTGGCGTCTGTGATGGATCAGAGGAAGCTGACAGTGGCGCGGTGACGCAGTATTTATATACTTTAGACAATGAATTTGAAAAAGGCCTTCTCATATGAGAAAGATAACACTGTAGCCGACTAATATCACATGAAATTTAACTAGTAAACACAATATATAGAATGAGACACATATACTAAGCTACAGTTGTGGAAAAAAATAATACAATTGACAACCATAACGGTGCTAGTCCTCACTAATGCAAAGAAGTATTTTATGAAACTTTATATACTTTAGACAATGCTACTCTTTTTCCTGAATCAAGATAACAAATATACAACACATCTCACTTAATGTCGCTTGTCGAGTATCAAAATCGGTCAACTATAATACTTACTATCCACATATAGTCAAAATAAGATAACAAATATACATACATCTGCCACTGGCACAAACCTAGGAAAAATCATAATGTCCCTTTCAATTTTTTTTATATTTTTATATTTGTTTAAAGAATAATTTGCGAATAACAGCTTTAAAGTTTAACATTTTTGCGAATTACAACCTTAATGTTTATTTTTTGTGAATTACAGCCACCAAAGTATCAAAGTTTACAAGTTCAAGCCAAAACACAGAATTTCGACCATTTTGGTGGTCGGAATTTTAGGTTAAGTGGTCGGAAATTTGTGTTTTTGGCTTTAACTTGTAAACTTTGATACTTTGATGGCTGTAATTCAAAAAAAAAACATTAAGGTTGTAATTCGTAAAAATAATAAACTTTAAGGCTGTAATTCGCAATTTATTCTGTTTAAACTTTAAAATTAGCTCTCAAAAGTCAAATATCACTTTTTTTCATGATTCATTTCTTGATCACCATTGTTATTTTATATTCCCTCCGTCTTTTAATGTTTTTCTTCCCATTTAGAATATTGTATTTTAGAGAGAGAAATTTGATTATGATTTTTAAGACATATATAGATGATAAAATATATCCATGTGAGATCTTATTTGATTAAGATTTTTAAGACATATATAGATGATAAAATATAAAATATTGTATTTTAGAGAGAGAAATTTAATTAAGATTTTTGTATATATATTTTATAATTTTTTATAATGCGTATTTAGAGATATTAAGAATCAAAATTTACTTTGAAAACTGTGAAAAAAATAAATGGAAAGAATTTTAGGAAACGGGAGAGTAGCATCAAGACATTCACTCTAGCAAGTGATAGAAAGAATATATTCACTCTTTTCTTATCTTTGATGATAAGAATTCACCCAGATGTAAAAGTTTTGATTGATATATACTCCGTTTATTTTTTATTGACATAATCAAAATTTTCTAAATTAAGATTTAACTTTGTATTACATTTGGAGAAAAGTTTTCTTCTTGTAGCAAGATTAATGTTAGTGGACCATGCAGGCCAAATATGTAATGTACTTTCTCCCTTTTTTTCCTGAAAATTTGAAATAGATAAGATTTTTAATCAAAAAAAGCATACAAAAGATCCAAATCAAACTTATTTCAAATATAAGCGCTACCCCAAAGCACAGGTTCGGGTCTGTTCGAACAGTAATAAACTGGTAAAAAAAAATCAAGTGTCTGTTCGCACTTAGTAACTGCGAATAGGTCAAACAGAGTCAACATGCTGATTTTAAGACAAGAGCCAACAGCCTGAAAACCTAAAACAGACTGTTCGCTGTTAGTAACAGCGAACAGCCTGTTTTAGTTTTTCAGTTTGTTCGCACTTACTAAGTGCGAACAGCCCGAGCCTAAGGTTTGCGGATTACACGCTTACTTTTGAAATAAGTTTGATTTGAATCTTATTGCATACTTTTTTTTGATTACAAATTTTCTTTTTTCCTCTTTTAAGTTTTTTTCACTTTAGGGGAGAGAAATTTAAAATAGATTTTTGAAGTATATATTGAAGACAAAATATATTCATGTGTGGTCTTGTTAAATTTGTCTTAATGCAAAGAATTTTTGGAGTATAGTTTTTACAACTTTTTTATGATGCGTACAAAGATATCATTATTCAAAATTTGCTAATTTTTTATGATGCGTAAAAAAATTAAATTATTCTAGGTAAATTTTCCTAATTTTTTTACTATCACAGTACTGTGCATCTTGGTCATAGGTTTAAGGGAAGGGGGAAAAGGTGAAAGATGCACAAGGTAAGCATCAAACTCATGACACTTACGACCCGTTTGGTTAGTAGTATTAAATGTTGGTAATGAAAATGATTTATAGTGTAAAATTTCATCGAAAGTTCCATATCATTCCCATGGTAATGAAATTTTGATCACAAAAAAGTTTTTTATTCACAAATTTCTATTACCACCTAATAACATTTCACCCAATGGTAATTGAATGGAATGAATTTCATGAAGAAAAAAGATAATTGAAGTTGTACAAGCATGACCATCAAGGTAAATAAAGAGATTCTTCAACAAAAATTACACTAGTTTTTCATTTCCATTACGACCGTTTATTACCCACCTACCAAACGGGCCGCTAAGTGTCAAGGTGAAGAAATGACTAACTCATCTAGCTCAAGATCTTGGTAGAATTATGTTTTATTTCATTTCCAAAAAAAAAAGAATTATGTTTTACTTCTTCATCTATTTATATAAGCAAAATGATAAATTTATTTTTATCATAATATTGTTCCTAGTGATTTTAATTTGTTTATTGTTTGTGAGGCTAGAATGAAAGTTAAGATAAAGAGAATGATGAAAATGTGGAATAAATAATCTAAATTGTTGTTTATAAATGTCGACCGATGAGTATAATTAAGTGACCACTAATGAAAAGGTAGTTTGCGCAATAGTTAGTGAATACTGATATCAGTTGCTAAACAATAGTTTAGTCACTTTTTTTTTTAGAAAAGATTTGTTTCATAGGTTAAAATAGAAATAATTGTGAGTGATTCTAAAATATGAGAACTCCGTCACAACGATTATAATAATTTTTTTATTTTGGATTTGAGAATGTTGAGTTTTCTAACATTAAGTTAGTAATATTTTTAGCTATCGTTTCATTAAAATCTTAAATTCGACAATGATAAGTACCACTACCTTTTTCAAAAGGTACCTCTCAACTCACAATATGAAGCATATATTTCATTTTTTTTCTTTTCATATTATCCATTCATTTCATATTACAAAACAAAAGTCACTATAGAGAAAATCAAACTTAATAAAGTAAAGATTTGGTGCTTATTAAATTCAAAAAAAAAAAATTCAAAAAAAAAGATTTGGTGCTTATTGAAAAGATGGACGTGATATACATGTAAAGAGTATAAATCTTAGATAGATAATTTGATTGACGACAATGAGGGTCATCAATTGTCAAAGACCTAAAATGAGGATCAACTTATCCAACTTTATACGTTAATGCTTTCACATTTATTCTTCGTTCCTTTTAATTAGCATTAATTCTTACCACCATTGCCGAAAAATCAAAAAAAAAAAAATTATATTCTAAAGAATCAATATAAGGTGGGTGGAATGTTTTAAAGGGGGTTGAATAGAGTATGCAAACTTTTCGCTAAAAATAAGTCAGGGCCTTGATTTTGCCGTCAAGGTCATCAATTCTCCAAAACCTAAAACGAGAATCAACTTATCCAACTTTATACTTTAGCACTTTCGCATTAAATTCACCGTTCCTTTTAATTAGCATGAAATTCTTATCATCACTGCCCAAAAATAAAAAAAAGTTATCACATTCTAAATAATCAATAAGGAAAAGGAATGCTCTATAGCGGGTTGAATAGAGTATGACAACTTTTCACTGAAAAATTACTTGACTTGGTAGTTAAGGGCTTGACACTAAAATCATAAATGTATTTTGGGAAAATGAATTCAAGCAAGACGATAACTAGTTTGAATGAATGAATAACAGACAGTAAAAACAAGATAATAATGAACACAATGATTAGTTGATTACATACTTCATTCCTATAAAGGATATAATCTCTACCCTTGAGGTTTCGTATGTTTTGACCATATTCCTATAAAGGATATAATCTCTACCCTTGAGCTTTTTCTTATTAACTTTTTAGAAAATTTTGTACTTGTATATAATAATTTTCTTTTACCAGTCTTATTAAAGTAGCATCTACATTTAATACCATTATAAATAATTAAGAGATTCTTATCTACTAATACGATAAAAGAATATGACACGTGTCAATGCTACAAGAGAGTTTTACCGCCCAAGAATCATACTTCAAACTACCTACTAATGCAATAAAAGAATATGACACATGTCAATGCTACAAGAGAGTTTTTCCCGCCCAAGAAAACTTTCCAAAATAAAACTCTATCAAATGTATATTACGTTAACTTTTTGATTGAATTTAATATTAGATTTCCTAATATGTAAAATATATTAATTATATACGGGGTAAAAAATTATTTCATTGTGCATTCATATCAGTATATCTATTTAGAAAAATAACAAAGACAATCAATGACCAACAATTAGAATGTCAATGACACAATTATATTATCAACAACAATATATTCAGATAATTGAATATGAAAAATTTTAATTTTTAATTAAAATGAAGTTCTTAGATAATATGAAATAATAATATAGCAAGAAAAAGGTCAATTTAGAAATTTTGATTTTTAAATCATACTTTTCATTAAAGAAAAAGTTATATTTTGGTAACTTTGACTTTAGTTGATTTAAACGTCTATAATATTAATTATACCTTATTTAGGTTATGTTTGACCTAACTTTTGAAAATCAACTTTTGTTTCCTAAAAGTGATTCTGAGAAACTGTTTTAAGAGAAACACTTTTTGGAAACAAATGTGTTTGGCCTCATATTTTTAAAAAGAGTTTTTGGGAAACAAAAATAATTTGTGTGTTTGACCTTTTTTCCCTATGTTTACTTAAAGTTAGTGTCGTTATATAATGGAAAAACATATAGCATACTCTAAAAAATAGTCGAGTTAAGCCACAAAGCATCGATTTTAAGAGAAACACGCAAAAACATATACCATACATTAAAAAGTAATCACTGTAATGTTAGAAAAAAAATTCAAACGCGCTAAAGTAATTGAAAATAAAAATAAATTTCAAATTTAACAATTTACTATATAGAATAAAAAATATATATCTCAAATTTAACGAACAACTAATATCTGGTTGTTGATTAGTGATTACATTAGTTATTTAACCTCCTAGTTTTATTGACTACTCTAATCAGCTGATATTAAACCCACTGTTATAAGTAACTTGTTCAAAAACAACTTATTCATGACAATAAGTTGTTTTTACCGCCCATAGAGAAGACAATGCTGATCTGAAGTGTTGTTCACCTTGGCATACACCATCTTTATCTGTAATACGGGCTTCCTCCCCAGTAGTATAAAAATCAGTCCGAATGTAAGAATATGGTATTTCATAGGTAACCTGGTTTACGTATCTCTTTATTTTTCCCTTGTGCCTTGGGGGCCCTACCATTCCGTATTGAAATGTTCCCTTTTCTTTGAAATTCGACCCCTCTTCCAAATGATGAACTTGTACACTTTGACTAGAAACATGGAGTTCTAGATCTCCCAAAGATTTCAATACGGGTAATTTGATGTTAACCTTTGCGGAAGCAGTATTTCTTAAGGTAGTGGTTGTGTGCCATGAAGTATTCTTAGTTTTCTCGTATAAGGCAGAGTCGTTAATATTAACATTATCCTTATATGATGTGTTTACTGATGTTATAGGTTCATAGTAATCATATAATTTTTTGCTGCTAATTCGTGCATCACCAAGCCTATATTCGGCTAAAGATACCTTACATCCACAGGTTCTTCCACAATTAAGCGCGCTTGGACCACAACGTAATCTTCAGAGGCAACTAAGACGTCATCTCTGTTACTCCATCGACAACATACTTTATCATTGCCCATGTTACGCAACGCAATCGCATTTTTACCAAGTTTTATCACCTTAAACAAGGTGTCACGGTTGTTGATGGTGGTATCATTAGAATCTCCTAAAATCCAATTGGGTTGATATTTATAACTTTTTCGGCTCAAAAACTGGCCATATTCCACAGACTTGATACGAATAAATCCATTGTAGTGAAAAATCTCGTAGTGGGCTGATCGGTCTAAACGACCCTCTGATTTAAAGTCGTTGTACTCGTTCTTTAATATAATAGCTGGGACATGCGGCGCTACCTGTATTACGTGCAATGTAAGATGAGTAAACACAATACACAAATCGACTATAATCAAATTTCACATAAAACTGTAAATCGGAAAAAGTAAATACACTTACGACATGTTTGGTTAGAGGTACTAAATGGTGGTAATGAGAATGATTTATAGTGTAAAATTTCATTAAAAGTTACATGTCATGCCAATGGTAATGATACTTTGATCACAAAAAAGTTTTTTTATTTACAAATTTCTATACCATGTAATACTAGATCTCACAATAGTAATATATTAGAATGAATTTTATAAAGAAAATGAGATGATTGAAGTAGGACAAGTATGACCATTAAGGTAATCAAGAGATTTTTCAATCAAAATTACACTACTTATTTTTATTCCCATTGCCACAATTTATTACCACCTACCAAACAGGCTGTTAGTGGCGTAGTAACAAATTTACGACCAGTCAAAATCTCAAGATAAATACTAATTATTTTTAATTTGTGTATGTAGGGACCACTTACACTTACGGCCCGTTTGGTTGATGGTACTAAATGGTGGTATTGAGAATAATTTATAGTTTAGAATTTCATCAAAAGATTCATATCATTCCCATGGTAATGAAACTTTAATCATAAAAAAGTTTTTTTGTTTACAAATTTTCATTACCTCCTAATACCACCTCTAACAATGGTAATACATCGGAATAAATTTCATAAAGAAAATGAGATGATTGATTGAACAAGCATGACCATTAAGGTAGTCAATAGATTTTTCAACTAAAATTACACTAGTTTTCCATTCTCATTATTACCGTTTATTATCACCTACCACATGAGCTGTTAGTGTGTACTCTTTTCCAAAAAGGCTACGCTTACATTAAGTGTAATGTGTATGCTATTATACTATGACAAAGTTCAATATTGAAAAAAATGTACATGTTCGAAATAAACATACTATTATATTGTCCTCTTTGTGGCGAGAACGAAGATACTTCCCATTGTCCCCCTTGAAGATCACACGTTCGGGCAATCTTATTAGCTCTCCAAATCCAACAACCTTTAAACGAACTGCATAATTACCAAATATAGCAAGTCCGCGGGTAGACATATATTCAATGGATATCGCCAATTCGGATCCACCACCGTAAACATGAGAAAACGTCACAACGTGAGAACCTATATCTTTTACTCTAAACAATGTACATTCCCGATCTCTTTGGCCTTCATTTGGCTTGCTAGCACTTGCAGTTGTAAAACCCCTAGCTTTCCTGCATTGGTGAACGTAATTAAAGAAATATAGTGAAGACAAACAAAAGGACACAATGAGTACTATTGTGAATTTTTGATAATCCCGTGGGCCGTGATAATAATAGATTTCCTTTCTCAGCCCATGCAAGATTTTTTATTAGCAAGTTCCTTATTAAGGAACCAACTCAACCAAAAGCTTAAACTGATGGTTGAGGCCCCAGAATATGTTATATACTCTAACATGCCCCCTCACACGAGAGTCCTTTGGGCTAGAAGTGTGGATGCAACACAGGCTCTCCTCATACCTGGTGCTAAATATTCCACTTAAATGAGGGGTGGTTGAGATTCGAACCTGTGACCTTTTGTCACGTTGGCTTTGATACCATGTTAAGGAACCAACTCAACCAAAAGCTTAAGCTGATAGTTGAGGCCCCATAATATGTTATATACTTTGACATTCCTAATAAATTAGGATTTGTACACAAGACTCACATAAAAGAAGAGTTGACTGCCCATAAGTTCGATGAGGCTTCATCTTAAAACCAATTGATATTAAAAAGAATAACCTTATCTAGTATATATATATATATATATATATATATATATATATATATATATATATATTTTTTCATGTGGGTTATTTTCGAACATTGCCCTTTATGTTTTACAACCAATTTGTTGATTTTTATATACAACCCTTAGGGTGTGTTTGGCAAGAGGGAAAGGTTGGGGATTGGGATATTGTCATATTGGTGTAAAATTATAAAAAGTTTCTTGTTTGTTAGGGGATTGGGAATTGGAAGAGGATGAGACTTGAAACTTGAAAAGGGAAAGTCTCATAAAAAGTCTTAGGGCAGAGTGGTATTTGGTGATGAGATTTAGAAAAATTTTAAAAAGACAATTTTGTTATTAATGAAAGTGAAGAAATTTAAGAGTTATAAGGACAATTATGTAAATATAATCAATTTTTATCTAATTTCTTATCTATTTTTATTATTTGCCAAACAAGGACATAAGACATTTATTTTCAAAGTCTCAACTCAAGTCTTATTCTAAGTCTCAACTATACTCTCATAATTCTGATACAATTTAGAAAATGGGTCTGGACAACCCAAACAAGGAGAAGAAAAAAGTAATCCACTTATAAATCCAAATAAGGTAGCTACTAAAAACAATTGGTGATTGAGTTTATAAAGTGATGCATATTCTTCTCTTTTTCCGATGTAGGACAATTCACATGTGGGTAACACATGATCACTTCAACACTCCTGCTTACTAGGGCTGAATAAAGTTTAGTCTAAACCGTAAACCAAACCGGACAAACCAGAAGTTTAGTATTTGGCCTAGTCTACGGTTTAAATGGTCTGGTCGGGTTTTTTTTCAAATTAAATTACGGTTTACGGTCTGGTCTCGGTTTTTTATTTTTCAGACCAAACCGGACCGCAAACCGTAATATGGTCGAAAATCATAATTTTGTATTTAAAAAATTAAGTTACTACCTAGATATTTTAAGATGCAGTTATTTTTATATAACAATATATACTTGAATGATGTTGATGTTATCAACTAATTATAAATTATTATATTTATTAATTGTAGGTGTGAAATATTTGCATAAATACATGTATTAATTTGGAGCAAAATAAAAAATAAAAAACGTAGACCAGACCAGACCAGACCGTTCTAAAACGGTTTGGTCCGGTCTAGTGATCGAAACGGTCCGGTCCGATCTGGAAAATTGACCGGAATTTCTGATTTGGTCTGATTTTAGTGTCAAACCAGAACAAACCGGACCGTGTTCACCCCTACTCCTCACATGTGAATGTCCTTAGAATTTTAGCTCACCGGAAAGGATTACAAACCTATTGGGAATGAACATCCAATTAAAGGCCCCTTAACCAATAGTAAGATTAAATGCCCAGTATAAAGGCCCAACAACAAATCGGGCTCTGATACCATGAAATCTTGCCTCTAACAGCTTTCTACAGAAGCTTAAAACAACAGAAAGAAGAAACAATATCTCTTGTATAGAACGAGAAGAATATGTGTAAAAATTAACAACTGACTTAGAATAACTATACATGTATATATATATATATCAAATATACTAGGTGACAAGATATATAACAAACAATCTTAAGCCACAACTAATAAAGAAAGGGATATAACAAAAAAAACTACACCTCCGTTTCCTACTGATGTTCCCATTGGGAATATTCACGAGAATTAAGAAAAGTGAAATATTTTAGATAGTAGAGATATTATTTTATTGAATAATAAATTTGATGGGGGAAAAGTGGGGACCACAAATATTAAAAAATTATTTAAAGAAAGTTAGTGGAAAAAATATAGGGACCACAACTAATTAAAAATATGTTTTTATAAAGTTAGTGAGAAACATGTAGGGTCCATAAAAAATATAAAAATGTTAAAAATAGAGTTAGTGGAAGACATGTGGGGACCATAATCATTATTAAAATATTAAAATAAGGATGAGTGAGTTTATTTTTGTCCAAAATTTATTATATAAATGAAAAGATTCCTTATGAGAACAACAATTGAAACACCCAAAATGAAAAGTGGAAACTTCTTTAAGAAACGGAGGGAGTAATTAATTAAGAACCGTAAGTATTCATAAATTCTCATTCCTACATGCCAAACACCCTTTAAGGTTGTAAATATTATTATTATTATTATTATTATTATTATTATTAACCTTATAAAATATAGTCATCGTTAATTGAAAACAGGTAAAATTTATAGAGAGAAGAAAGAGAAAAATGAAGTCTAACCAACATATGTAGTTGTTCTTGTAACAAAATCTTAAATGCACAAGGTCACCAGTTTTAGCACGCTCCACGACAAACCTCGCAATTAAGCTTGGTACTTCAGCTTTAGGATTGAATTCCAGACCACTTATCATCACATGTAAAGCTTAGCCCACGAGCTCTTTTATCCATCATCTCTTGATTGGTAAGATTAAATTTGTTTCGGTTGTTGGTAGGGCGTGGGTTTCTGGGATTCATATTTTGAGTGGGTAATTTTCTGATTTGTGGGTATGGTTTTTTTTGGGGTAAAGGTGGGTATTAAATAGGGTTTTTTTTGGAGGAGTGTAAGAGTAAGTTGGCACGTGGGGGGGCACGTGTCGCCTAGCATGGACACCCACTTTATGTGGTTCCCTCAAATTCCTATGCTCAGCATATAACTTCTGGTCAATTTTAATTGCCATGTCCATTGCACTTTCAATACACACCGGACCATGGATACGCAACTCCCTTCTCACCTCCTCCTCCAGCCCATTAAAGAAGGTCGCCATATAAAACGACTCCGGCACCCACTCCATGTGAGTGGCCTTCTCCACAAACTCCAAACAGTAGTCGGCCACCGTCCCGGTCTGATATATTGCCAGCCACTGCAACGAACCTTGATCCGCCGGCCGGAACTGTCGCAGCAACAACCCCTTCAGCTCCTCCCAACGGCGAATCGGCCGTCTCTGGTGTTCCACTGGAACCACACCAGCGCCACTCCCGCTAAACACAAGATCGCATTCTCCACACTTTCTTTCTCCGACATTTTGAAAACTTCGAAGTAACGCTCCGCCTGCATAATCCACGCATCCGGATTGTTACCGTCGAACATGGGTAGGTCAATTTTTTAGTCTGGGTGTTTTGGATAATGTTGTTTTGGTTGGGTATTGGGTTATTTTCATTAAGGGGGGTGACGTTAGGTATATTTTGGGTAATCTGGATAGGGGTGTGTTCAAATGAGGGTGATGGGGATTGGGTATTTGGGTTAGGTAATTGTTGAGCGAGTTTTTCTCCCAAATTTTGAAGTGCCAAGGCGACATTCTCCATTTGGGCAGAGAGGGTTGAGTTTTGTTGGTTAAGGGATTCGATTTGGGTATAGAGGTGGTGGTTGTTCTGATTTGCTTCCGAACGGAGTTTATCTAGTTCAGAGTTGATGTGATCGGCATGGGTTTGTAACTGGGATTCCAGCGCTTCTAGTCTTTGAGCATTTGTGGGATTCGTGGGATTCACCATGATCGATGCTCTGATACCAGTTTTACTGGGATTTGAATAACAGAAAGCTAAGAAAAAGAAAGCAAATTAAGCAACAATGACTCCAAGTTGATTTTCGAGTAATCAATAACTCCTCAATACTACTATTTCATTCATAAGCATGCTTAATACATTATTTTCACCTCATATATATATTACTAAGCTAATGCCCAAAAACCCTCCTCATGATTACTTTCTCTCTCCTGCCATAAAAATACATGCTTCCCTCCTATAACCAATTTCTGTTATGAAATCAGAATTAGTTATCAAAATATTCCTTGTGCTGAGTCATCCACTGCTGGTTGCTTTTTCTTTTTCCTCTTGTAAGTAATCCATTGCTTAAATGGTATATCAATGGAGTGATAGATTCAGAGGGTCTACCATTAATAAGCACAGAAAAGAAGGTTGAACTTGAAGTAATACGTCATGATCAGATTACAAGAAGAATCATCAAATCCATGGAATTTCAGAGTATTCAATATGAAATCCCATTCAAGGGTGCCATATTTAAAGCCGACTATCATGTTCTACATGAGCTTGAGCATAGGGTTCCCATTTTGTGGGACCCACTTTAGATTTTGTTTTTATTAAATATATATGGGTATAGACATGCGGCAACTGACAAAACTATTTAGTGCTACTTCTTAGTCATTTAAGTACTACTACTACTTTAGTTTAGTAATAAGTTTATCTATTTTATTTTATTAATATCAAAAATATTCAAGACGACTCTAGTCATATGCCTTTTCCAAATCCAATTTTAGAGCAAAAAAGGCCTTCGTCTGTCTCTTAACTTTAATGTAAGATTTCAAAGGCAAGAACAAAGTTAACCTCAGGACCACTTCCTTTCAAAAAGCTATTTTGATAAGGGGAGATAAGATTGGAGAGGAGGGGCCTAATACGATTGACAAGGATCTTTGCAATTACCTTTTAGGAGGTATTACAAAGACTGATAGGTCTAAACATCCTCAGTTGGGAAGCATGGCTGACCTTTGGAATAAGAGCAACAAAGAAGTTATTAATCTCAGAGGGAGCAAACAAATCTTCAGATGTTTTCTTGATGAAAACACAGATGTGCTTGCCTGATTTCCTCCTCTAAGGGGAGGGAAGCCACCTTAATCAGGTTATTTGAAGGGATAGGGGGAAGGACTTTCTCCTTACAGCTAAGAAAAACTTTATCAAAAAAGGAAATGAAAATTTGTGAAATCTCTTTATGGCAGTAAAGGTTTCCCCAACTTAATTTTCTATGCTGATAATATTGCTCATGTTCCTTTTAATGAGTACTGAGTAGTGAAAAAAGCAGTTTTTATCACCTTGCGAAATCCAATTTTCTCTAGGATCTAACAACCCAAAATTCTTTCTCCAGATGGATGATCAAATTGTACTACTTTAATAGAGTTTCTTGGCTGTCTCAGAGATGAGTGTTATTGGGGTTACGAATACGATCTATAGCTTTTTGAATTCCATCAAGTCTACAAACGAAATTGTTTTTATCCCATCTAAACATGAGAAATCTATCTTTAGCCCAAGGAACGATGGGGCGGAAGGAAAGTAAGGACTAGGCAACGCGAGCACAGGGATGGCGATATCATTGAAGAAAGGGTCAAGGAACCACATAGGTTACTCTTACGCATGAGTCAACTTCAATAGGAAATATACTGAGAAAAGAGCCTAACACCAGACATGTATAATTGGGTTACTCTAAGGGGGTGTTTGGTATGAACTTTTTAATACCAAGTAAGGGAATGAATTACCATTACTCCATATTTTTTGTTTGGTATGATATTAGGTTAACCCAATCCCTTTCTTAAGGGTAATAGATACCCTTATTTTGTTACCACTCACTTATGTCAAGTAACAAATTCCCCCTCTATCATTAAGTAAGTGTTTCCCTTACATTTTAATACCAAACAAAATATAACTATAACTCATACTTTTACCCTTACTCCTCTGTCATTTCCCTTTCCATTTCATTTTATGTTCTCATACCAAACACCCCCTACACATATTAGTCCAAGTGTATTTCAATGCAGAGAAAGCTAAGTCAACTAGGCCATTAGTATCCCAAAAGTCCTTAAAAGCAGACATTTTAGTAATTGAGGGAGTTCCCCCCCCAAAAAAAATTCTCAAAAGGTTCAGCTATTGGGTTAAAATCCCCCATAACTACACACGATAGAACTAATTTAGCTCCAAAATCAGTCAAAGTCTACCATTGCATCTTTCTCTCAATAAATTTAGTACAATGCCAGAATAACAGAAAGTAACATTATAAAGACGTACCTGGAAGTAACCATGAATGGAGTGAAGGTCCCTCGATATAGACACGAAGGAGACTCTTGACAAGTCCCAAAGCAGAAGAATCCCCCCCCTCCCCCCGGAGAAGCCACGTGGCTCAGCCAACCAGTACTAAACAAACAGGAAGTTTTGGACTATTTGGTCAGAGTGAGAAGCAGAGGATCGGGTTTCAGAGACGCAGAGTATGGAAGGGTTGTGAGTGGTTACTAGATGCCTCACATAATCAACAAAGCTAAGCTATTCCCTTCGCATTCCACGCTATAATTTTGAGGTCACTCTGCATCATTCAACGCTATAACGAATATTCATAGTCCTGTAAGGCAAGGTGAAAGGAAATCATTGTCTAATGACATTATATAACCAAAAGTACATCATAAACTGAACAACTATAAATAAACAGGTGCTCTCTTGAGAGACCGTCTTTTGTAAAAACGACTCTCAAAAGTCCAGCCCAAATCTATATTTAGAGTTGTAACAATATATATTTAGAATTGGACTGGGCTTTTGAGAGCCGTCTTTACAAAAGACGGTCTCAAGTAAGAGTTTATGATAAATTAACTACTGATCACGAAGTCTTAAATTTTACAGAGATCTGAATAACAATTTTTTAAAAAAATAAGAGAACATCACATAATATTGATTGACTGTTAATAAAATAAATAATAGCATTGATTAAAATTAGGAGAACAGCACATAATATTGATTGTACACCTAATAGTCTTGTAAACAATGTAATCTCGGTAGTTCATGAGCAAATCAGAGAAACATAGAATTTGTAGACCGACTTATTATTAACTAATACTTTGTCCGCCAAGATTTGGACTTATGTTCCCATTATCTTGAACAAATCCTAAAACAATAATCAGAGTATAGTTTAATTTGAAACATAAGTAATAAAAACTAAATTAAATATGCAGGAAAGAATGTGAAGTACACATTAAGAAATGCCTCAAAACAAAGTGAGAGTAGTTATCTAATGAGAGAATCATATATAGAACTATATATATAGATTTCATGGTACATTACAGGTTTAAAATTCTACCAACATAAAGGAAAAAGGCTATTTTACCAGGCCAAGTACCATCATAAATCATTCAATCAATTACTTTGTAAAACCTCCATGACGTATACTGCAAGCAATCAATTACATTGTAAAACCTCGAAGAATGTTACCTCGGAAGTTCATGATCGCGAAGTCATATGTTTTATCGTGCACATGAGTAATACCCATCATACTAAGGAACAGGTTTGTAGATCAAATTAAGGGTACAAGGATCGCAATTACAGAGCTGAGCTTATCGCTGGATAAAACTTGAGACAGGTGGATTTCCAACAATAGCAAGGATGCTCTCTCAACATTATGAGGTTTTGGACGTTGCATGTCATGAGATGAGATACTATGAAAAGCCTGATTATGGACAATGCAGTCCATAACATGAGACCTTGTGCATCAGTTGAGCACATGAAAACTTGATATCAGGCCATGTGAAACTTGCAAACCAATTGCTGGCTACATAAGAGCCTCTATAGAAAATTGGAAACCTATACGAGATTCAAAAGATTCAAAACAATGCCAATTCTTTTTTGTAGCTACACAGTCACACAGACATATACAGTCATACAGAAATACCAACTGCACATAGTCTCCATCAACCTTCAAAAAACTTTGAAAAAGAGCTATCTAAAAGGGCAATTTATTTCACCTGAAATGGTGATGCATGTTTAACAGTTCATGTCTTAAGTGCAAGCTGGAGAGAAGTATTTAAACTTGCAGGTTCAAAAGCACATCCCATTATGATCCCAAGGGTTATAATCAAAAACTGCTGAATGCTATGCCAAACAGAGTTAATAGAGATACTGATGATCTATGGCTTGACATCTTTGTTTTGTGAAGAAAATTTTAATGCTGATCAAGTTACCAGCTCAATCATCAAAATATAACATAGAGCTATCATGGTTCAAGCGCACAAGGCAATTAATTATTCGAAAATTATTTTGATTGTTTGCTGTAGTGTCCAAATTTTGAAAAATAATGGAACACAAGTTAAATCATTGGAGCAATCAAAGCCAAAGATTCCATTGGGCGTTTTTCTTGCAGGAACCATACCGATAAAGCTATCACTTTTAACAATGAGGTCGATGTGTAAGTACAAGTTTGAGAAGCTTCTACTGAATTGAAGCCCAAGGCATTTGACAAATATGGGACATTCAAGCTAACAAGGATATGCTGAAAGTACCTGTGGTATAATCATCACTGGGTGTTCAGTTGTTTCCCTTATGTTTGTTGTTTCTGCGGCTACTGCTAAGAATATGCACTTACTTCTAAGGATGCTGTCAAAAAGAATAATCTCTGAGAAGATATGCATCTATTGAAATCTTCTGTTTGGCTGTAGTTGTGTTGGTAAAAATACGCCGTTCATCTGAAGTTCAAAGCTTAGACATGTTGAACTTCTTCAACCAATAAACAGATGATCATGATCAGACTTTCAATACTGTTCATCCATTATATTTGCTACTTCTATATTATTATGTAGTCAGTCTTACTTAGCGGCTAGCACACATACAGCTAGTGGCTATAGGTTACTGAACTCCATAATCATCTCATACCATGCCCAGTAAGGCAAAATTAGCAAGATCAGGCAACCACTATCAAGTTCACCAGTAATTTGCCTCTCCTTTCAAGATGGTCAAGGGTCATTCGCTTAACTGCACTGTATTTGGATTCCAGGCTTCATCTGGAAAACTGCACTATATATAGAATTTATAAATTATTCAATAGAGCTGTAACCTTTGGGCATAGCTAATCTTTTACTTTGTGCTATGCCTCGTAACTTTTCTACATCGGACCACCTTTCCTCATTTGCATAACTATGTGATAGGGAAATGTAAGGACTTATCCTATTGGGATTTCCTTTGAACGCATGTTGAGCACACAACTCAGCGAGATTAACGTTCCCATGAAGCCTACAGCCAGACAGTAGGGAGATCCATACATCAACTGGCGGTTCCACTGTCATATTGTTAACAATATCATATGCTTCCTCCAAATGTCCTGCTCTGCTAAGAAGGTCCACCAAGCAGGCATAATGAGCAAGTCCAGGCTGCATATTATACTTGCTCTGTATTTGATGAAAAATTTCTCTCCCGTCCTCAACAAGTCCTGTGTGGCTACACGCAGTCAAAACGGAAGTAAAGGCACCCTCATCAGGAATGATGTCTTTTGCTACCATTTGGTAAAAGTTTGAAATAGCTTCTTCTCCCATCCCATGAATTCCGTATGCTGAAATCATAGCAGTCCAAGACACCAAAGTCTTATCTGCTATCTCATCAAAAACATGGAGTGAAGAAGACAGCCGACCACATTGTGCATACATGCCTATGAGAGCAGTTGCAGCCATAGTGCTAGAATCAAACCCTTTCTTAAGAAGATAAGAGTGAATAGACATGCCAAATTCAATGGCTGTGACCTTTTCACAAGCCCCAAGCACTACAATGATTGTCGCTAAGTCCGGTTGTTCACCATATGAAACCATTTGGCAAAATAGTCTTAAACCTTCAAATGCTTCACCTACATGTACATAACCTGAAATCATTGTGTTCCATGTAACAGAATCCTTTAATGAGATGATAAATAACCGCCTCGCATACAACATTGCCTTGCACTTACAGTACAACTCAACAAGAGAGTTGGTCAAAAATATGTTAGAACCAAACATCCTATACCGCACAATGTACCCATGTATTTCTTTTCCTTTCTCAACTATTTGCAAATCAGAACAAGCTAAAAGAAGGCCAAGCAAAGTAGTGGAATCCACAATTGATTGAGATTCCAATAATAACTGAAAAAGTATTATAGCCTCTCTAGAGCGACCATTCTTGGCATATCCAGTGATCATTGTATTCCAAGAAGTTAGATCTCTTTGAGACATTCTATCAAACACTAATTGTGCAACTTTGGTCTCCCCAAATTTCAAATACATTGACAGGAGACAATTACCCACATAAACATCAGACTCAAACCCACTAATCACAACCTCAGCATGAACAATAGGACCAAATTTAACAAGCAAAGAATCACCACAAGCCTTAATAACAAATGGGTATGTATAATTATCAGGTTGAATGCCTATACTCACCATTTTCCGATATAAAATCATAGCCTTAAGAGGCAGACCACTATTTGTATAGCCCCTAATCATGTAATTCCACAAAAAGGAATTCTTAAGCAGTATTTGATCAAAAAGTATCTGGGCTTTTTCCATTTGTCCACAATTAGCATAAAATGCAGCAAGTTTTGTGCTTAAGTAAGTGTTATCAACAAGAATACCAGAAGAAAGCATGTGGGCATGAAACGTTTCACCTCGCTTTAAAGACTTGGACTTCGTTAGAGACTGCAAAATAGAACCACATTGAAGCGAAGAAAGCTGAAATTGAGGGTTGAATTCATTGGAGATAAGGGTAAGGGTAGTGTAGAATCTATATTGATGAAATGAACTAAATTTGAAGAAGTTTCTGTGCATTATGCAATGTAGAACAATATACAAAATGTTGAGATACGGATAGTATAATGTTTTTCATAGGATGCGACCAGCAAAGATTTTCTTTTTGCAGAGGGTATTATAAATTGGCGTTGAGCAACTGATACAGCAACAAGATCTTGCTGAGTACTCTAATGGCGGAAAAATAAAAATAATCTCAGACAAGTAAAGGAAGAACAAGAGGACGAAGAAAATGAGGGAAAAAAACACGAGAAATTTGCCTCCGGCCCGTCCAACTAAATTTGTCGGATTTTCATTTTTTTCTCAACTTAAGTTAATTTGATTTGGGATTTTTCTTTTTTTTGAAAGATGCCAATAATTCATATTCGTTTCTCTAAGGTGAGAGTAAAGAGCGATTCGCATAGTAAAAAAAACTCTCAACTTATACTTGCGCCTAGAAAGGATCGAATTCTATACGAATACAAAGTTAAAGTAATATTTCGTAAATATGGTGCATACTATACTTTCTCTGTTACATTATACTTGCTTTGATTGACTTTTCACACAATAAAATTGGTTGTTTTGTTCATTATATATTGAGTTATACAACTCAAAAATATCAAATTTGACTATATTTTTTCTTACACTTTAACCGCTATACATAAACTAACCTTAAATAATAAACAATAGTAAAATCTATTATGTAGAATGTATAAATCTATCTTCAAAGTATAATTACTAAAGCAAAATACCAATGACATCATCTTTTTCAAAAAATTAATTTGTCACTCTCTTCTAAAAATATTTCCCTCCTAAATTCTATGATAATTTTAAAGTCATTATCATATTTTGTATCATTATTAAGTAATAAGTATTCATCCTTTAATTATTATTTCAAACGAGTTTACATCTATGATCTATCAAGTTAATAATAATTTTTTGGAGTTGAAATTTAGTTTGATCATTAATGCACAATTTATGTAATGCTAATAATTTTCAAAATGATTCTTCCTCGCCTAGATTCTAACAATAGTTAATTTAAAGAATTTAAAATGCCACAACTTTTATTATTTATACATTGTGATATGAACTATGCTAATTTTATTTCAAAAAAACAAATAACTTGAAAGTTTAGTCATCAATTTTTTTTTCAAAGTAACAAATAGCTTTTTTTTTAAACGAAATACTCCTAACAAATAGCTTAGTTATTGATTGATTTCGGTTTAGAGATTAACATTATAAAACTAAAATATTAATTAATTAATTCATAGAATTATTTTAAAAAGTTTGTTATCATCGTGATTCGTGCATAGCATGAGTAATTACTTAGTGTATAATGGATTAAAGTACGTGTAACGTTAAACTTTAATGAAATGAATTGATTAATGTATATCAATTTTAAATTTTAAGAATGTAAATTAAGGATTGTGAATAATGTTTAAGTGAATATGAAATTACGAATAAAATATTTAAAAAGTACTTTCTTTAATGTTCTTTCCATTTGGAATATTACACATTAAGGAGAGAGAAATTTAATTAATCTTTTTGACACATGTTTATAAGATAAAATATATCAATGCGAAATCCCATTCGATTCGTCTTAATGTATACTCTTTTATCATGTAATTTTTATAATTTTTTAATATATATTTAGAGATATTAACATTTAAAATTTATGTTGAAAACTGTGCAAAAAGTAAATAAAAAAAACAAAAATAAATATAATAAAAACACAAATTCTTTAAAAATAAGCAACTTCAAAAAATTTCTTAAACAAAAGTCCGTTACGACACGACATAAGTCGGTACTTATAAATTGGCACCATCACACTTCATTCCATAGCTTTTTAAAAATTTATTGGTAACCTCACACTTGGGAGTCTTACTTTTCTCCCTCTACCGTCCGATTCTAAGCTTTCTTCTACACGTCCGTCGGAAACCCTAACCCTAGATCGCTCATAGTTCCTCTCTCCCCCCCAATTTCAGCACCGATCTTCTTCCTTGCAGTCTTCCATATCCTTATAGGTACTCTCTCTCTCATTATGTCTTCTGTTTACTCTTTTATCTTTCTTAATTTCGTCTGATTTCAATGGATTTAAAGTTTTCATTCTTTTATTGATGTGCGTTTTCAGTTTGAAAATGGTTTCTGACGCTAGCAAGAAGAAGGCTGCTCAGAAAAAAGCAGCTGCAGCAGCTAAGCGAGGAGGAAAGGCCGCCACATCGTCAAAGGCGGCGGCTGGAACTGCAGCTAATAGTGTTGATAAGGTTTCTAATGGAGTTGGCAATCTTACGATTTCTGATCGGACTTGTACTGCTGTTCTCTGCTCTCATCCTTTGTCCAGAGATGTTAGGGTACGTTATTTTGGATGCCAATGTAATATTTTCGTAGTTTAGCGTGTTGTGTGGAATCCTGTCAATGAATTATTTTGGTTGCTATAAAAAATTAAAATCGGATGTAACGAAACTTAGGGAATGAAAATCCATTTATGTGATATATATAACAACAACAATTGGGCTTATTTTTGGAAGTTTTACTGTGCTTACCATATATATTCTCTGTAGATAATTAGTGAATTGGACAAAGTTAGATTCAATTTCTATTTGTTTATTGTGATGGTTCACGAGTCTTAAAGTTAGCTTCCATATAGGTATATATTTTTTAAACATGGTTTACCAACGTTTAATCCGACGCCACCAATCATCAGACCGTAGATCATCATTTAATTGATACCATTTATTATATGTCTCTAGCCATCTGTGTCTTTAATAGTTGCAAATTTCTCGAGGGTACCTTGGCTTGCTGTGTGTTGCTGTAAGCTGTTAACTTGTTGAAATCTGTTCATGATTGATGTCCTTGTTAATTAGGTTGATGTAGTGGGATATTTTTAATTTAATGTTAATAATATTGGTATTATAAAAATCAAAAATGGAAATAAGATTAGAAAAATGTGGAATTTTTTTCTGAAATAGTTTAGGGGTAGCCTTCACTTGAAAGCTCATTATTGCTCTGTAACAAGAGACATAGCTAGTGACCCTTGGAGCCTGGGAGTTATAGATTATCCTGTTCTTTATAGGCATGTGTACATTGCATAGTTAGATCAGGGGATTTCAGGACTCTGTCACTTTAGTGCTTATGTTGGTTTCTTGTTAACCAGTTTAATGCATTCTAATGTTGGTACTGCGTTAGTAGTTGTGAGGCAAATATTTTTTGATGTTTGTAAACTTAAATTATGGAGTATTATTATTATTGAATGCATCAACATCCTAATTTGTTCCAATGGAGTTTGTTGCCTACATTTGGTTTGTCTTGTGAAGGCTCTTAAGAAATGCTGGTGCCTTTAAGATTTTATAAATTTGGTGGTTTTGGAATCTTCTCCTTTGCATATCTTTATGCGTTTACTATTTTTTAGAGTTAGCTGCTATACTTTAGACCATTGCCTGAATGTGCAGATTATTTGCACAGTTATTTTGGATTATTTGATTTAGTTTTTAGCTTTTGTCTATATATCTAATTATCTTCCCATGTGATTGCTTCTCACCTAGGAGTTAATGTATGGATTGCTTCTAATTTGATCAATTATTTCTGGTTTTCCATAGCTCTCTTTTTTGTGTTTTGAAAGAATTTCTTTTTCTTGCAGATTGAGTCTTTATCCGTCACATTTCATGGACATGATCTGATAGTTGACTCGGTACTGGAGCTGAACTATGGAAGGTTAGTTGTTATCTGGTACTTGTATTCCACCAGATCTTTTGGCAGTCTTATTTGAGCTTGTTTTAATATCTCTTGCCTATCTACTGGATCTTTCTATTTACAGACGTTATGGTTTGCTGGGATTGAATGGTTGCGGGAAATCAACCCTACTTACTGCAATAGGATGCCGCGAGCTTCCAATTCCTGAGCATATGGATATCTATCATTTGACAAGAGAGATTGAAGCTTCTGACATGTCTGCCCTTGAGGCTGTAATATGTTGTGACGAGGAAAGGGTGAAGCTAGAACAAGAAGCTGAAATTTTATCAGCTCAGGTGTGTATTCTGCAATCTGCATTACTCAATGTTTTCTGAAAATCTGAAGGGTTTTTAAAGTTGGTATCATTTTTTATTTCATAACAGGAGGATGGTGGTGGGGAGAGATTGGAACGTATATATGAGCGTTTGGAAGCCCTTGATGCGTCAACTGCTGAGAAACGTGCTGCTGAAATTTTGCACGGTCTTGGATTTAACAAGATGATGCAGGCAAAGAAGACTAAAGATTTTTCTGGTGGTTGGAGGATGAGGATTGCTTTGGCACGGTCGTTATTTATGAATCCCACTATTTTACTGCTGGATGAGCCCACAAATCATCTTGGTAAGTTTGAACCAATTCTTGTCATGCACTATCTGGGTGCTAAACAGTTAACCAGCCAATTACCAATATCAAGCCAAAATTTATCTGTCAAATGCATTTTCTGATTTATCATATGTACTCTGTCAATTACAGTCTTATTAAGCCAAAATTTATCTGCCAATTGGATTTTCTGATGTATCATATGCACTTAGTCGATTACAATGTTTCTTAAATAACCTTGTCTCTTGGTGCTCAATAGCCAGTGATAATTCATCTTCCTGGTGATAATATGCACTTGCTCACTCAATTGGATAAACATCTATTAGAATGGAAAAATGTGGATAATTTTCTTGAAACATCAGATTTGCACATTTCTTATGTTTTCCCGCTTTGATGGGAGTGATTAAATGACATTGGCGTAATGTAATGTTACTTTGTACTGCTTAACCAGTGGCAATATGAGCAAGTGTCAGATTAAATGTCCTGATATTTGAAGATTTAATATATGTATTTAATTAGCTAGAAATACTACTAAGAAACCATTTGTAATATTTTAGAGTTTCTACTGTGCATATATATAAGGTGTATCTGTTTATAATTTTAGATTTCCATGAAAAAAGAAAAAGTCTACATTCAAAAGAGATGCGATGCTTGATTATTTGGTGAAAACATTTTCTTGTTCTTTTTGTGGCTAAAGATGCACCTTGTTCTGCATTATACTTCTCAGTTTATTTATGTTGTGAAGCTTTTATGGTGAGCCCTTTATTTTGACCCTAATCAAAATATGTTGCATAGAGTTTAGTTTGAAGGAAGTGCATTTATGATTACGTGGGTTCTTATGTTTGTGCCTGTCTTGATGCCTATAAGATACAGGAAATTGACCATATATGCTATTTGTTGACAGACCTTGAAGCTTGTGTCTGGCTTGAGGAGAATCTGAAGAATTTTAATCGCATCCTGGTTGTTGTTTCACACTCACAAGATTTCTTGAATGGTGTTTGTACAAATATAATACACATGCAAAACAAGAAGTTGAAGTTCTACACTGGTAACTATGACCAGTATGTTCAGACCCGTTCTGATTTTGAAGAGAATCAGATGAAACAATACAAATGGGAGCAGGACCAAATAGCTAACATGAAGGAGTACATTGCTCGGTTCGGTCACGGGTCAGCTAAATTAGCTCGTCAAGCACAAAGTAAGGAAAAAACACTTGCAAAGATGGAGAGGGGAGGGCTGACAGAGAAGGTTGTCAGAGATAAAGTTTTGGTTTTCCGTTTCACGGATGTTGGAAAGCTCCCCCCTCCAGTGTTGCAGTTCGTGGAAGTGTCATTTGGTTATACGCCAGAGAATATCCTTTACAAAAACCTTGATTTTGGTGTAGACCTTGACTCCAGGATTGCTTTGGTGGGTCCCAATGGTGCTGGAAAAAGTACACTCCTGAAGCTGATGACAGGGGATTTGGTTCCTCTTGAGGGCATGGTGAGGCGGCACAACCATTTGAGGATTGCTCAGTACCATCAGCATCTGGCAGAGAAGCTTGACCTAAACATGTCAGCTCTCCTATATATGATGCAAGAATATCCAGGAAATGAAGAAGAGAAAATGAGGGCGGCAATAGGAAAGTTTGGGCTATCTGGTAAAGCACAGGTAATGCCTATGAAAAATTTATCTGATGGGCAGCGTAGCCGAGTTATTTTTGCTTGGCTGGCGTACCGTCAGCCACACATGTTGTTGCTAGATGAACCTACTAATCACTTGGATATTGAGACTATTGATTCATTGGCTGAGGCCTTGAATGAGTGGGATGGTGGTATGGTTCTTGTCAGTCACGATTTCAGGCTTATAAACCAGGTGGCTCACGAAATATGGGTATGTGAGAATCAGAAAGTCACTCGTTGGGAAGGCGATATTATCGCCTTCAAAGAGCATTTAAAGAAGAAAGCTGGATTATCCGATTGAGGCCAAGGATTTTTATAGTGGAAATTTGAAAATGTTTAATAGTATGTACCTCACATTCCGTTGTGCTTTACTGAGCTTAGCTCCTTTCTGATTATACAAGTCTCGAGCCAGCATCATTGAGCATTACTGTTTAATGAGTTTTTTTTGTTTTTTTTTGTTTTTTTTATTTTTTTTATTTTTTATTTTTGTTCTTTTACTTGCGATTACCCTATAAAACAATCTTAGTAGTTGACCAATGAGACTGCCTTGTAAACGAGATCATATGTGAACCTTTATGTCTTAGATATAAAATAACTAGTACTATTATTTTTGTTCTGTATTTAACTTATTTGAAGAATCATTGTTTACTGAATAATATCTCCATCTCATTAATTTTTGTCGGAATCCATTGCATTTCTAGTCATGTTTGTACTTTGTGTCAATTTTTCTTAGTTGAAGTTTTAAGTTGAAACTCCTAAAAAAAAAAGTTTTAAGTTGAAACACTTGTGTTGATCATTTTTATAAAAAAATATTTTTAGTAAAAAACAAATTATTAGTATATACTATTATTTCTTAAGAAAGATTTTAATGATGAGAAATTATTTTTTAAACATTTACCAGTTAGTCATAAGTTTGTTGAAATTTATTTAATAAACTTTAAAAAATTTATAAACTAAATTTAATCATAAATTTCATGGAGGGTTGACTATTTTTCAGTATAAAATCAATATGGATTTGCAAATAGTTCAGTTAAAAACTAGTTTATATTTGCAGCGGAGTCGATCATATGTCAATCGAGTTAAGTCGAGTTTAATGAGATTGAATAAAGTTCGGGCATACTTATGAGGGCGATGCACCCATATAACTTTGTAGTTAATGAACAATTGTGTATATTTGTATATGTAATGTTTTTTACATTGGTGCTTGAATGAAAATTTCAATGAAAATTGGTATATAGATTTGATTTTAGTAAAGGTATGGTTTTAAAAGGCGTTATAGAGAAGAAAAAAATCAAAAAAAACATAACCAAGAAAAATGCTGCCTTAGTGCCTTAGACATCTTTATTTAGTCAAAGGGTAGGGTCAAGATTTGGCACAATTTAGCAAATTGAACAACCTAAGACGGTGTTTCACGTAAAGGAAAAATGATGTCTTAGACACCATTTAAGTAGAGCTAATTATAGGCAGGTTACCCTCCAGTCTCTAGTCCACCCAGTTCGAAGAACGGGCGAGCTTAGACAATAATTTTGGAAAATATTCAATATTTGGGCGGTATTACCCGCACACTAAGTTAAACGGGCGGATAGCGGCATAAAAACAATACCCGCGGAGAACCCGCTTATTTAATTAATATATACTTTTTGTAATATTTATTTATGAGATTGAAAATTTAATGCTTTTTAATTGACATTTTTCTTTTAAAAGTTTTTGTTTTTTGTATTCTTTAGGGTCCGTTGCAATTATGAGTTGCATATTAGTTAAACCTAATTTTTAGTAATTTGTATACGGTCCAAGAATAAATTTTTGCCTATTTTTTAGTCTCAACTTAACTTTGGATATTATATTGCATTATTTTAATTGTTCTTAAGACTTAACTTTAGACTTTGTATTGTTTCTTTTTTAGTTTTTATAATTGTAATTGCCGTGACCAAATCACATTTCTAAGTGGATAATGTCATATTTTTCTAAAATAACAATAAGAACATAAAACTATAGTTCTTTACTCAATTATAAAATAAAGAACTCTTTTAGAAAGAGGACCATATAGCGGCAAATAAATTAAGCCGCTCAATAAGCAGACTTTTGGAATTTTAAGCCCGTAGGTAGATTTATAAGGCAAATCTGATCCGCTACCAGCCCATAAACACCTCAACTTTAATGCCTGAAACCCACTACACCCCCATTAGGGCCTAAAAATACTCTCTAAGACACCATTTTCCCAGACTCTAAGTTTGGGAATTATTTTTATCCAAGTCTTATTTTTTTATTTATTTTTTTTTTAAAAAAAGCTTATTTTGTTCAAATGTTCCTACACAACCTAGGGTTCCCTATTAGCAAGTGTTGGTATATTTGTGGACTGTATATCATGTTTGTAGTAAAACAAGGAAAGTGAAAGTGGAAAACTTTAGAGAAAAGGGTATTGATGGGTATGAGAGGAGGTATGAACTGTTGTCATTCTTCCCTCCCCAGACCCAAATCATAGTTTTTTATGAGCGGGATACACTGGGTATGATGATGATGATTTAGGACTGCTAATCGATGCTCATTAAGCTACCAAATACCAATGCCAAGGGCCTAAACTGAACAGGAATTCACATGCAGAGAAACATGCAGTTAAACTGTCAAGCCACAGCTCGAGCGAACGTCCAAACCAAATAAAGAATCTCATTAAACCTTCAAATTCGAGTGATCCACCATCTACGACTAGATGAAAAAAAATAAATACCTCGTTCATTCATTCATTCATTTCTCACTGTATCAAGATTACAACGGCAAATTTTGCTCCTAATTAAGCCAGTTCCTAAGCGAATACTTAGAAAAACGAATACCAAGAAACGGTAACCAACTGCCATTAGAAAGAGCACCAACAAATTATTCCATTTAGCGTTTTCGTTGGAGGAGATATCATACGCACTGCTAACAGCCTGATATCCTGATATGGCCCGTACTTCACCCACAGCAAAATTAGTGCCCACATATTCATTCTCCAAAAGTCCCTGCAATACATTAAGTATATAGCGTCGTTCTGCTTCTCTCGGTAACAAAATAATACTCACCGTAAAAGACACTATACGGTAATGCACAAATTGATGCATTTTAGTCAGTGACAATGTAGAGGTTTACTTGCCTGAATCGAGTACGTGTGGAAGGCAATGTAGGACAAAGGGGTCATCCAAAACGGTCCAGGCAAATCACTGCGAATCCTGAAGTAACCAGCTGAGAGCATCATCAACATCTGAGTGCAGAACATACGCGCATTAATTCAACATATAAAGTAAGAGTTTATCAACTAAAAACATCCAAAAGTAGCCGAAAAATTTTCATCGTAAATTTGAATAGTCTGCTTCACGAAACCTACAATATGGTTTTCCTTTACTAAAACAACATTCCATTACCCAGTGTCATTAAATGGTTCCCATCTAAGCGGGGGTTTGGAGGGGTCAGATATACACAATCTTACCTTTCAAAAACAAAGTTGTGAATTCATTGTAACTATAAATCTTTGGCTTTAGTGTGAATAATAGCTCTTCAAGAGAAAAGTAAAGTTTTATAGCTGAAAAAGAATCCATATATTATCAAATGAGATAAACGGATTCAAACTAAAGGCTATAATATCTAATCGTTTTCTGTTGGAATACTTCTATATGTATACTCGCACAGGCAATTACTTTCTTGTATAAAAAAATACAATTCTAATCACCCAGTTTATGAAGGTTGTATTTAATAGGATGACTATAGGATAGCTCAATACAAGGAATTGTGGAACTACAAATTGACAAAACAGAAGAAATGATCTGCATGGCCTCACAAGGACTAACAGTTTAAGGCCTCTTTTCCCACAGTTATTCACCGAGCATTTGGGATAATGCATAGATGAATCATGGAGAAAACTGTTAGAGTATACAAGATATCATGGGGCGTCAATCATAAGGCTTTTGGTTGAGTTGGTTCCTTGACATGGCATTAGAAGCCAGCGTGACAAAAGGTCACAGGTTTGGATCTCAACCACCCCTCTTTTAAAGTGGAATATTCCGTGCCAGGTATAAGGAGGCCTGTGTTGCATCCACACTTCTAGCCTAAAGGTTTCTCGTGTGAGGGGGCGTATTAGAGTATATAACATATCATAGGGCCTCAACCATAAGCTTAAGTTTTTGGTTTAGTTGGTGTCTTGATAGAAAACAACACATAGAAATATACAATGGAAAATTCGGACGATTTGATCTACATGCAGGCAATTGCTTAATCGCAAGGCTCAGAAAATTGCTACTCACATGTACAAGCATAAGCGTCAGAATGCTCCAGAAAACATCTAGTTGAAAGGCTGCAACAGTTAGCAGTAATCCTTCGTTGACAAGAAGGCACATAAAGAAATTTAATGTGAAGTACATCAACAAGCTGAATTCATCTCGTAAACCAATTAAGAAATAGAACGCAAGACTTGATGATATGGAAATTAGGAACAGGAAAGGAATGCTAGATAGAAGTTGTCCAATAAGGAAAACAAATGCTCCCGAATGGCTATTTGCTTCTTCACAGGCATACATCTGTACAACAAATATATTCAGATTAGCTCCAATAAGCAAAGAGGCATTACAGAACGGTTAACAATAATATGGCATCACATAGAAGAATAGAAAGTAACCCAACAGTTGATTAGATTAACACAGGACAGCCGAATAAATCTTGATTCTTGAACCTGAAACCAAAGAATTTAAATAATCTAACCTTTATTTCTTTCATATGTGCTCGCATTCCAGCAATACTCAGAAGAGATGTGAACGAAATGAAGACAAATATAGCTGCAACTCGAGCCTGCATATTAAGACGGAGATAGAAGGTAATTAGTAATAAATGAAGCAACAATAACAAATGTGCATTTACACATAATAAGCATGAATTATATTATATTTGATTATATCTATCTATAATAACTATTACTAAAACAAAACACTGATGACATCACTTTTTAAAATTGCTTACGTGTCACAATCTCAACAAAAATTTTCCTTCTAAAACTCAATGATGATGTCATTGTTATTTTCACTAATATTTATATCTTTGACTTTGCTACTTTCTAATTATAACTATAATATTATTATCCATATTGATTGATTTTTTACTTTTTAGGTCATATCATTCAATGTATTAGAAAACCATGCATTTTATTTCTTTTTTGTCAATTATCTATAAAACCTTTTCATTTTTATTTATTAAATGATTGTAACATCTTAGTTTATACAAATACGACAAAAATATTAATAAAGTCGTGCATCGCACGGGAACTATCTAGTTATATTACTATAAAAGAGCACAAAATATAAGGATAAGGCATCCTTTTTATTAGTATATGATATTATCATTAGTAAAAGAAAATTAAGCATTGAATCCATCAATAAAGTGTTCGAAATGAATCGCAAAAGAATGTAGAAAGATATTGCAGGTATAGTTAAAAAGAGACTTTATGGTGGAGGGAAATAGATGTTGAAACTAAAAATGAAAGCAAGGCATTTTAAGGGCTTTCCTTGAAATAGACAGTAAAAACTTCAAATTTGAGATTGACGAATAGAGATAACAGTGTGAAGCTATGATTGTGGTGATGGGCTTCATTTCAAAAGCTAAGGGAACTTTCCCTGAAAGGAAAAGGTTCTATTCCATTCAGCCCAAATCCATGTCGATCAGTTTCCTCATTACTTGGAAAGTTCATGAAACGTCAATGATAAATTTAAACTCAAGTCAGATCTCCGTCAATTTAACATGTTAACATGGATATGACACCCGTAGAAAATTTATTTTAGGCCAACATCATGTCACAAAATTGACGAGTCAAAACCCAAGTACTTGAGTCCACGTAATTTAAAATGTTGATTCCACTACCCTTCTCAATTCAAAGGGGGGTTAAGGAATGAGGGAAGTTTGAAGGTTGGAGCATGGAAAATGTTCCGATGAATGTTGACTTTTCAAGGATTAGTATTTCGAAAAAAATATGGAGAATTCAAGAAAAAACCTTAACTACTCCACTAAAAAGGACAGACCATCAGTACAGCCAAATTATCAAGAAAAGGGATTCGGGTAAGCTCCCTGATTGTTATAATTTAGCTAGTAAATACAAAGCACACAATGCCACGTCTTCTGATGGGCGAAAACAGGAACCTCTCCTAAACAGGAAATAGTGGACCATGCCATAGAAAATGAAGTATAAAGACGGGGAGAAAACAGCCAATCACCACTCGCTCCCCCCTCCTCTCTCTTTCTACCAATCCCTTGTGAAAGAAAGAGGTAAAATGGTGTAGTAACTCACCTCGACTGAAGATAGAGAATGCCCCAAGCCAGAAAATACAGTGCCAACGCAGAGTGCCAGAAGCATATTGAGAATCAAGCGAAGCCAGAAATATTTCCATTCTCTCGACATAATTAATAGCGACCTCCACGTTAAAACTGCAATTCTGGTAGCCTTGCCGGCCTTTCCTTTGCTTTTGATAAAAGGACCTTCCTGAGAGAGAAGTTTACAAAAGAAAGAAATGTGATGCATGGATTCCCTCTCCGAAAAAATAAAATGAAAGGATGCATATTTGAATTATTTTACTTGTAGCTAAAGAGGAACAAATACTGATATTGATTACTCCCTTGATATTTTATATGTACGTTTATAGTACATGAGAGAAAATATCAACCATAAAGTTTTATTTTCTCACAAAGTTCTGGTACCATACATTGTTAGAGTATATAACATATTCTGAGGCCTCAACCATCGGCATAAGCTTTTGGTTGAATTGGTTCCTTGACATGGTGTCAGAAGCCTATGTGACAACAGGTCACGGGTTCAAATCTCATCCACTCCTCATTTCGAAATGAATATTTCGCGCGAGGTAAAAGGAGAGCATGTGTTGCATCCACACTTTTAGCCCAAAGGGCTTCGTGTGAAGGGGCGTGTTAGAGTATATAACATATTCCGGGGCCTCAACCATCAGCTTAAGCTTTGGTTGAATTGGTTCCTTGACATACATGAGCAATTGAAACACCTTACATAAGGATTGATGAAATAGTTCTCTTTTTAATCCAAAAACTCAGACAAACATTTCACGATGTAGGTAGATAAAATAGGGATGAAATATGAAACTACAAGAAACAAGACAACTAAAGGCTCTTGAATACAAAGCAAATTTTAACAATATAAGATAGACAAATGATAGACTAATATATAGCGGCAATAAACCTTTTCAGTGAGCTTTATAATCATTGCCTCAACAGCAGCAGCATCTGCGGATGACTTGTATGTTGCTTCAAGAGTACGAATAGCAACAGCAGTATCCATGTTCACTGATGACAAGTCACCATGGTCATCCTGTTCATTTTCTCTATGACTTAGTCCAGATATGAGTAATGAAACTATACATAGCAATGACAGTGTGAAGCATCGTTATGATTGGTGTTCATCTTGTTGCAAAATACACACGGAAAGAAATTGTAAACATACAAGTTGAAAGGAAACATAACTCATAAGTTATAACAACAACTAACATACACAAGTTTTCTGTTCTGTGAATTCAATTGCTTAAGAAAAAAATAAAGTCAATTGTATGTAAATTTATACCTGCAAGTTTTTACACATTGTAATAATCCTGTCGAAGTCTGTATTGATTGCCCGCAAGAAATGATCTGAAGGACTTTGCATTATCGGGCATGGGAATCCTGCGTTTGAGAAATGCTTCACCAGAAAACAATAATTAGTTAGTTAAGAATTTGGCTTCATCTTCCACTCTATAACTCCATCTATTTGTCAGAAAACTAAATTAAGAACAAGATAAAATCTAAACGTGTTTTGCAAGATTGAAAATTCAGACATTGGTAATCATAATGCTAAATGCTAATCATGGAATAAAAATGAGGTCGTTATGTTACATAACACCCGCATTATGACGGATTTTGAGCTTGCAACACCACAAAACGCCGTTGCATAACAGAGTAACAACCTGTTATAATCTTTTTATTTAAGTGAATTTGGTTCTAAAGATATATTATAAGCTTTGATTAATATATTTTTTCCAGAAAACTAAAATTATTACAATGAAATGAATTTTTTACAAGTTAACAATTCATAATGCGATTTGTTATGCTATGAATACTTCCTCTCAAAATTAATACTTGCACCATTTCAAGCTTTCACATTATTCAATGCACTATTTGATGTTTTTAATTCAGACTAATCCAAAACGAATAAATTTTAATATTTTAAAATTTTGAATTATGCGGTTAGACAAATTAAACAAAATCTCATGTGACCTTTTTTTCTTATGTAGTATTAGCAACAGAATATAGATCGGGTTATGAAAATTGAATATTATTGAAATTATGAAATTAAAAATATACAGACGTAGTACAACATTAAGCAAAGTGCATTTAAGCGGGAAAATAGAGAAACAAACATAGAAAAGGGCAACTCAAAATTGAGAAATGTCGAGGGCTTGCTATGAAAGGATTGCGGATTCCAGTAAAGCATAAGAACAATAAGAGCACCTAATTGAATCTACCTGCAAACAAGACAGTGTTTCTCCAAAAAATAGCGTGTTCCCATTTGAGAGTAAACAAATTCGATCAAACAGACCAAAGACTTCTGTGCTGCTCTGATATATTGTGAATATAAGGGTACAGCCAGTGCTCGCAAGCTTCTTCAATGTGACCATCATAAGAAGTGCAGACACACTGAAGGACAACAGAAATACCGATTAATGTACTTCCAGATAAGGCTTCAGAAAACTGCTTAAGTCAAGATGAAAAGCAAAGACATAACAAGCCGCAAGCCAACAACAAAATTTTCTTCAAGGTTTACATGTATATGTAGAGAGTTATTCTTGGTATATGGATTACGGACTTTGGAGACTGTTAAACAAATCCAATGTCGGTCCACCTATTGAAGCCAAGTCAAATCCCAAGCCATAAGTGATATGCGGTCGGGTACCCATATACTCGATTGCGTATCGGGCTGATTTAGAAGAATTTTAGATTCTTCCTTATTTATATGTAATTAAAAATACAATTAGGGCATGCTTGGATTGAACGTCAATATTATAGGAGGGAAATAAAGTCAAACTAATGAAATTAAAGCAAATAGAGATGCATTTGAAGTAGTTGAGATAGTTGTGAAGAAGATAAAATGAGTTTGAAATAAAAACAATGAAGGAAAAAGAAGATTATTTCCCCTATTGTGGAGGTAATACATTCCTCCATCCTTCCCTAGGGTAAATATTTACCCCACAAAATTGAGAGCTCCCTTCATTTGTCATTACTTTTCAATTATTCTCCCACCTCTACAACAATCAAATTTCACTAATTTCTCATTTAACTAATTTATTTTCTTTGACTTTTTTTTTACCCCTTAAATATTTACATCCAATCCAAGCATGCCTTTAGTATAAATACACTCACTTCCAAAGTAATGGTAAACATGAAGTCTTAGTATGGGTTTTGACACCGAAGAGGCTTCCATTTATTGCATTCTTTAATAAATTACAGTTCTTAGTTCTTCATATTTTTCTCTCTTTTGTAGCTTTCTTTAATTTATTTCATACTGGTTATAGTAGATTATTCATGTGCTCACATGCTTATATTATCATGTTCATCTAGCTCTCCAATACACCACTAAGGGTTATTTGCTTGATTCATCACTTTAAATTTTATAGGACTCATCTAATTGAGATTTGTTTTACTTGAATTAGGATCTCTATGCTTCATATAATGATATTAGACATGAACTCCGGTGAATTCCCCGATCACCCTAGTTGGTTAATTTATCTAATTGTCTGGTAGTTTAGATCAACATCCTATATCATATTAATTCCTAACTGCATAATAAATCTGCCAAGCTGAAATCACCGTGATTGACCCTAATCACCCTTTATTCAACAAGAGTCAACTGTAAATTATATTTATGATCTAGGGTGAGGAACGACATTACCGACAGCATCAGCTTATTTATTGTTTCAACAAGAGATAATGCATATGCTCCATTCTCTCACCTTAGTTTTGCCAAAAAGAACTTATTTTTTAGCGACATAACTTATGCATAATGAAACTTATTTTCATTCAAGTGAACTAATTTTAGCTACCTCAACTTGTTTTACCAAAACTCTTGTTTTCTTCTTTGCAGTTACTGAATTTCTTTTACCGAAAATAACTTTTTCTATTGAATAGAACTTGTTTTCATTGGATTGAATTAATTTTAACCGAAAAATATTGTTTCGAGGTGAAGAAAAATAGAGAACACAACCTACGAGACTAGAATTATATTAACCAAATTTTAATTTTTACCCGAGTACACCAAGTAGAAAAGGAGGAAAGAAAAAGTGAAGGTAAAGGAAATAGGAAGAGAAAAAGCTAATGTACATGAGTAGCACCTGTCTAGATGATAGAGTGGCTCATCTATAAATAGGATATGCGGTCTCATCACAAGCTCCCTGGCAATGCTAATACGCCTGCGCTCACCACTACGAAGTCCTTTCATATAGCAGTGGCCACCAATGAGTTTGTTTGCATAATCGCCCAAAGACATGGAATTTATTGCATCTTCAACAACATTTTTTTTCTGACAAAGGAAACCCGGAAGCTGAAGCAACGCCGAATAATAAAGGAACTCCCTTACAGTTAAGGATCCAATCAGAGCAGTTTCCCTTTCTACGTATCCCTGCATATGACAAATAGTAAGCGGATAAATTCAAAGCAAGCCATCCCAGAACACGGCTAGGAAAGCCACAAATCAGGTAACAACGTCCAAATAAGAGAAACTATGGTGTAGCAAAATTGTGGCAACTTCAAGGTTACGAATATCGAAGAAAACATGTTTTCTATAAGGAAGAAAAAGTAATTGTCCATTTCGGAGAAACTGTGAACAAGGATTGCAAGTTGCAACCAATCATAGATATCACATGCTTCAAAACAAATATGTTGAGCCGTGGAGCACCAATAAGTGTTTTTATTTATTTATTTTTTTTGAGTACCATTTGCCTACAAATTACCCTTCAATGTTTGTCGAAGCAGGGGCTGAGCAAAGATTTCGGAGGCCCTATTTTTTGTGCGATGTCTTTTAAAATGGAGCCCTAGTGTTCGACCAACTTGTTTTTCAATGAATGGCTAATTAGCCGATATACACATTATCACCCGTAGTTTTTCCAAAAAGTCAGAAATTGACTTGCTTGAATTCAGTATTTTGTTTTATCAAAAAGCCACAAGTCAGTTCATGGATGGGGGTTTGCAACAAAAAAGGTTCCTAAACTTCATAATAGACAAACTTGTGGAACCATAGTTCTTTTTGAAGAGGTAATTACTCTCTACATTGGGAAACCAGGGGCAGCAAGTTTCTTCCAGAATCTAGATAATTATTCTGACTCCCGACACCCCTGAAAATCAGTATCAGGTTTAAGGCTTGTGGCAGAAAACCGTAAATCAACCATGGATAAGGTATAGGCACCAAAAAAGTTGGCCACCGACCATCGTCCATGCATATGATCAGAGACCACTTAAAAGAAGCTAATGACCCTTTCAAACTGAAAGCCAATAAATGTCACAATAAGACATGCCTTAAATAATATTGGCAAGAATGTAAACAGGAGAAACAGATCTGAAACAGCTTATTTCCTTATTCCTATTCAAGCAAACAGTTACAGTTAAAATTTATTACTGCACTAATGGTATATTTTTAGTAGGGGTGACATTTCGGTTTTGTGATTTGGGTTTCATAAAACCAAATCAAACCAAATTTATTTCGGGTTTATGATTTTTTCATTCCAAACCAAACCAAATTGGACAGCAATCCAAATCGAACAAACCAAATTAGTTCATTTTGACTTTTTCAAACCAATGCAAACCCAATGTTAAACTAAAAACAAACAAAACTGCAAATCGAATTAGATTATTCAAAATAAAATTTTAATTATTCAATTAAGGTTTATTATTGTTATAATATTGCTTACGTCGTTTTTTTAGTATCGCGAAAATAAAATTTTTTATTTGCACGTCAATTTTCACAAGATTCACTCAACAAATAGTTTAACTCAAAGTAAAGAGTGAGGCTTCTATCTTAGTTCACTTTAGAATTTCAGTTTTCGGTTTTTGGTATGCTCAAATCTAATCTTTGGTTTTGAAAATTCCAATCCAAAACCAAACCAATTTATAAAAAGTCCAAACCATATTTCTTATTCGGCTTGGATTGGTTTGGTTTGCAGTTTTATTTTTTAGTGCACTAACGACATCAAAACCGAAAAGCAACATGATTTATTAAAAGCCCTGATCAGAAGATAACATCTAGCAATGAGACATTAAAAAATGAGACATGAAGGATTTAGTTATTATGATAATTTTCTTCCTAAAAAGCTCTGTGTGGGTAAAATACCAAGACATTTTACACATAAACATCAATTATTTACTTTAAAGGAACTGATGAGATCATGACTCGCAAGTCTTCTATTTCACCAACTTAACTAATAGACCTCACTTAAAGCCATCCCACAAAAGATCTAGGCTTTATATTACATGTCCTAATAAATTTTAACTTCTATGCTTACTCTAAATATAGAGCATAACAAGAAATCGTGTAATAATATGTTTAGTGGAAAAAGGAGTCTCCATTCTGTGACGAATGACATATACACCAATTGAACGTAATTCTCATACTTATCCCCACAACGATGCATAGCTTGGTTTATTGGCTTCAACAAGTACATGGACTGAGCTAGTTGAAGCGCTATGAACGCAGAATACGACTATACAAATACTATTTGTGTTTCAATGAGTAATTTTCAGTAGCTACAAACTACCCATGGGATGACGAGGTCATACGTGAACAATGAACACGTTTTTCATTTGTGACTTTAGTCTTAGCTGTATTATTTTCTAAAAAGAGATAGTATTTCTTTATATGAAATTCGACATAAGATAACTTTCAATTGTACATAAATCACAGTGCTAGTGGGTGAGCAAGCCATACGAATAACACAAGTGGAAATTTGGAACAACATTAGTACACATAGAGGCGCTCAAAACCATCTAGCAACATACCACTCCAACAAATAAGAAATTCCTAAGAGCAACATTTAACAGTAAGACATTAGGCATGGTATCATGTTTTCAAACTCACATAGGATCCATACGGTAAGTCGTGCTTCATCCCATTCACAAATACATCACCATACATTCTAGCTGAATAAGGCAGTCTTCCTAAATGAGAAAAACAGAAAAAGCATTATATTAGCATCAATGGTTATTCAAACCCGATGAAAATTTCAGTAATGTGCTCAACAACTACATCCAAGCAGCAAAAATTACAAACCTGCAAGAGCCCTCAGAAGGGTAGACTTCCCTGACTTGGCAGGACCCATTATAACTGTCATAGTTCCCGGCAATGCATACCCAGTAGAGCTCTTTATAACTTTATCCGAGTACTTTCTTTTATTCTTTATCGTCACAGTTAGATCCTTCCAAACAATGGAAGCACCCGCAATCTTTCTACCAATACCACCACCTTCAGCAATAGCCGGTGAAGGTAAAGACCCACTATTGAGTTTCGACAAAGTAGGGGAACAAACAGTGGTGGCCGCGTTAATAGATTCAACTCCATCATCAACCCTAACATCAATATCCGTATCATCCCCCCAGTCCGGTGAATCTTCAAACGAGATGGGTTGTCTAATTGAACCCGGTTTCCTCAAATAGAAGAAATTACTTGAGGGCACCCTACTGGTAGCCGGACTACTCGCAGATGAAGATGAAGACCTATAATTATATGATTGAGATTGTATTTCTTCCATTTTTAACTCCAAGAATTCACCACTCTAATCCGTAAAACCCAATTAACATCAAGCCCTTGAATACTCACAAAACTAATTTAAAAAACAACACTTCCCAATTCACTGTGCCCACGTCAACAGCCTACATAAACTGTAGAAATCAACACTATTAGTCTATTACTGCCATAGATTATAACAACGCTCTATTATCTCAATACCATTAAGTAGCTGCCATTGTAGTAGGGTTCGAGGGTCGGATGTACATAACCTTACCCTTGTTAGTATGACAAAGGGGATGTTTCCGATTGATCAGGGGTAGTAGAAGCTTATAACAAAAGCTTCAAAATCCCAAATTGTGGAAATTGTAATAGAAGCAATAATAGAAAAGCAGAAAAGCACACAAACATACCTTTATAAATTAAAATTGAAAGAAACCCAAATAACCATATAAAAAATTATCAAAGACCCAAAAGCTGAAATAACATAACAAACATAATATACCAACAAAAGCAAAAAAATTCCAAACAAAGCTAAAATGAGCTGCTCAAAAGAGAAACATGCAAAAATAGAATAATAAAGGAACAAAATTAAAATAGAAAAGCTAAAGCATTTAATAGGAAAAAGGGTATTAATGAGAGAGAAGAAAGAAAATAAACCTTGAAGATGGATCTGATAATAGTAAGCAGTGAAGGGTGGAGATGGTATGAAAAGTGAGAAGTGGGGTTTGGATTTTGGAGTGCAAGAGACAGTGACTGGCTGACTGCAGAGTGTGACTCAGAACTGAAGTGAGAAGAGGGAAACTTTGATTATAAGGACAATAAAGACTAACCGGGTTCATTCGGGTCATTGAATTGATTTCGGGTTATGTGTTATGTGTCGGTTTAAAATTAGATTAGTGTCCATATTAATTTTTACATAATTTTAAATTCATATTGACGTTGGGTCAAATTGGGTTACAGCATATTTATTAGGTCGGGTAAATATCGAATCATCGAATTTGTTTTGAACACCTCTAATTAAAAGTATGGGAGAAAGTTTGACTTGCTTTAATTACGACTGTCCAAAATTAATCCGATCACTTATGAATTAAAATAACTACTTTATAAAAAGTTTGATACGTTTGTGAAGATATTTACATACTCATGAAAATCTAAAAAATATACTCCATTTATTTCTTGTGATAACTTCGTTAAGAAATGTTAACGAAAATTAAGAAAAATAGAATATTATAGTTAGTGGTAATATTATTTTATTGAATAAGAAGTTTGATGGAATAAAAGTGAAAACCATAAACATTAAAAACAAATATTAAACAAAGTTAGTGGAAACTTAGGGCACCACAACTAATAAAAAATATTTTTATAAAGTTAGTGAAAAACATGTGAGATCCATAAGAAATACTTCCTCCGTTCCAAAATACTTGGGCCAAACATATTTTTGCGAAATCCAATGCGATTGTCGGATTGTTTATATCTAGAGTAATACTTTACATAACTACAATTATAAAAATTTGATATTATGAAAATATACAACGAGACAAATAAAACAAGATCTCACATTATTATACTTTTTTTCATGTAATAGTGCTAAAATTGGTTTAGTGCAAGCATTGGAAGTATAAAAATGATAAAATAAAGTTAGTGGAAGATATATGGGTAGTATAAATATTATTAAAATATTTAAAAAAATGAAGAAGCTTGGTTATTTTTATCCAAAATTCATTATATAAATTGAAAGATTCATTGTGGGAACAACAAATAAAATAACAAATGAGAATTTCTTTCACCAACAAAGAGAGTAATCTGAAATGTCATATCCGAAATCCGGCCGAATACCCACATTGCCCATATGTGAAGTATATATAGCTACTATTATAATAAGTATATTTTCCTTTCTTTTCTCTCTCTTGTTTTATTTTTTATTTTTTTATTTTTTTACTTTTTTGTCTGGTTTTTATAATGGGTATTCCTCATGATAAGGGTTTCTTTTTTGGCGAAAATGGCATAATCCGTTGTATTATGATTTCCTTTCAAAAAATTTCATGAAGATTTCTTGTAGAGAAAAAGGCATGATGTGCATTATTACGGCAACATTTGCGGTATTTAGGAGCCTTAATGTCGGTACTTCATTTTTGCTTAAGGATCAAAATACCTCATGGATCATGGTTAGATGCAGTGTTGTTCAATGATATCAACTGACATCATTTAATAAGTTAATTCTCTAAATATGCTAATAAATATACTCTCTCCACCCTCTTCTTATTATCCATTTTCTAGTGGGCACGTAAATTAAGAAAAATGGTAGTGGGATATTTTAAGGGATTATAATAATTGTAAAGATGGTAGTTGGAGTATTTAAGTCATTATAATAATTGAAAAGGTGGTAGGTGGATATTTTAAATAATATAAGTTGGGGTAGTTGGGGGTATTTAGGAAAAAAATCTTTGCCAAAAATAGAAAGTGAACAATTAGAGTGAACTGACCAAATAAGGAAAGTGAACAATAAAAAAGAAACGGAGGGAGTATTATTTAAATTGGTTTAAATATTAACATGTGACAATATTGTCCTTTTTGGTAGTATTGTCCTTTTTTTAGTTTTGCTATTGTTTTTTACATATTATTTCATCGTTTGCGTTTTTATCTCCCACGATGTAGTAAACTCCATCTTTATCTTTCTCGAGCCGGGAGACTACTTTTGGTCGTGCTCTCCTTTATGGGTATGAGTTGCCGCCGTCCTTCCCTCTCCAGACCCTGTCTATAGTTTTCTATGAGCGGGATACACTGGGTAGGATGATGATGATGATGATTAACGTGTGACAATATTATCTTAAATGCAAGCCTTATTATTAACAATTTTTTAAAAACAATATTCAATGCATTAACATCATTTGTTTTTATTTTGGATTCGCCCATGTCATGGATTTTAAGAAGTTTTAAGCAAAGCCATAAAGGTCTTTTCTTAAAACTGTCGGTCTCTTGAGAGACAATATTTCTCAAAGACGCATCTCAGGTCTAACTCATTAAAGTTTAATGACTACTCTTACTCTGTATTTTCCTTTATGGGTGGGCCCAATTAAATAGATATCTTAGAGAGACCGTTTTTCACAAGAATTTGAAACTTAAAAAAAGTAATTATATTACCAACAATAAAATCAAAAAATTATATTACCAACAAATTATTTTGTGATAGTGTCGTATGATATTTTTATATTCCTTTCAGAGAAAGAGTAATCAACCTTCAATAATATTTGATTGTTTGTGCTATGTACTTCTTCACTACTCCTATTTCTTTCACTTGCAATACTTAAAGACACGAATGTTAACGAAAATTTTCATCTATTAATATACTCCATAATTAAATTTTATGTCAAGTAGAGGTTTAATTTCTTCCGCCTTCACTCAAATTGTTGAACTCATAAAAGAAAATTTATCTAGAATAATCTATTTTTTTTACTAATTTTCTCATAATAATTTAAACTTTTGATTCAACATGAATAATTCCAATTACATGATTATTTGCCAAGAATACACAAATGTAAACTCTAACCTAAAATAAGTTATTGCAATCAGAAATGAAAAAGTAAAAACAAAACTAAATTATAAAAAATTGAAAAATTTTTTAAAAAAAATTAAAAAGAGAAACCATGTAAGTTTTTTAATTTAAACTTTATAATTTTTAATATTTTTGAATTTTTATTTTATTTTTCTTTTTTAGTAATTAACCTGCAAATATTAGTCACTATTTGAGCAACAATATTAGTGACATAAATTTAAGATTATTCATGATTATTTAAAATTTGTGATTATTATAGGAAAATCAAAAAAAATTTGAATTATTTTAAGCAAGTTTCCCATTTATAAATTTTATAAGATTTGATTGCTTATGAGAATATTGTTGTTGAATCAATTATGTATTGACAATGATGATGTGAGAAATCCAAGTTATGTTTTATTAGCTAACTACTACCTCCTATTCAACCCATTAGTCCCATTTGATTTTTCACACTTACCGAGACAATATTTTAACCTTTCATATCTCTACTTGTTTTTAAATAATAATTTTAAAAAGTAGATATTAATAATCTTTGTATTGAGACGAATCAAACAAGATCCCACATGACTATGTTTTAACTTATAGATTAAGAATAAAATACATATTAAGAGTAATAAGTGAATAGTGAAAAAAAATCAATGGGACTAATGGGTAGAATAGGAGGGAGTATTATTTGTTGAAATGTTTGCCTTAGAATATAATTTAGCATGCTAATAGAAACTAGGTGAGAAGGTAATTCGCAATGATGTTCTTCAACTATATGTTCAAGATGGCCAATGCATAGTTGATTTGTATTTTATATGGTCTAGCTTAAATCATGAAGAGTGGGTTAATGCAATCCCGTTTTGGTGTTTTTTGATAGGATACTTAGCCTTAAAAGACCCCCACAATCTCCTGAAGTCCTAAGAGCCTCGATGAAGGATACTTAGCCTTGAAGTTGATCAGAAAGTCTCATGAGAGACCGTCTATGGCAAAGATGGCTCTCCCAACAGTCCAACCCAATAATTTTAAATTTAAAAATAAGGTTGATGACTAATCAGTTACTTATTTTATAAAATGGATTGACCCATATTTACTCGTCTATGCTATAGACGGTCTATAGCAAGAATTTGTGAAAGTTGATTGGTTGCTTTTGTTAGTAAGCATACCATTAGTTGGGTGATGAAGGGTATTGTTAAGGTTAAGGATTCCTGAATCTCTAATGGCGTCCATTAATGGCTGATTCATGAGGATTTTAGTATAAAGATGGTTTATCATAATCTTCTACTCCATTGAAATTCCTTTGATTGATGTAGAAGGGTTTAGCCTATATGTGTTGTTCCTAAGCACAAATTTGATAGTTGGTTAGCTTGCCTTGGTAATCTCCACAAATTGATAAGATTTGGAGTAAATACTCCGGAGGTATTTCGTCCTTTGGTCATAACCATTTATTTTTTCATTATGATTGTATTCTCAAAAGACACTTGTCGCGAGATTGTATGTTTGATGCTTGAATCTCCGTGAGTAGAAAATCCTAATCAATCACCGTAATTTGTAAATCATCATAAAAGACAAAAAATATATTAATAAAATAACCAAAACACAAAAAGCTAAATTACAATTTTCAAAATATCACCCAATCAAATCTCTTCACATGGGTGTAATTTGCCAAGTTGACAAATAACGGTTATCAACCTAGGCTTCCTCTTTAAGTCAGTTGAATCGAATCAAATTCGGAGGTCTTGGGCAAGAAAAAAGCACTAAATCTTGCACTCTTCTTCACCCAAGACCATCAACTATGTGATACTTAAGATAGACTTTTCACTAATGATTTTCTTAAGTCAAATTTCCACATTGCCTTTTCCTCTGCATTTAGTTTACCCATCCCTTATCCCCAGTGTTAATCATTATTATTAGTTGCATCGATAATCTTAGTTTATGCTAGAATGTGTCACTATCAATGTAACACTATGCCCATCAGACCGCTGATGACTAACTATGGAGGCTGTAGACTGACCCCACATACCAACACAAGTCTTTTCAGTGCACTTTGGCCTCACTCATGCACCCAAGAAAACTTTCTAGAAGGTCACCTATCATAAAATTATTCCTCACCAAACACACTTAAATGTGGAGTTCTTAGCAAATAGGCTCCCAAAAAAAGGTACACATTGTTGATATGGGTGGATAGAGTAGTTTATCAATTCTTTTTAAAGCTGAATATAAGATATTACAATCAACCTCATCAGCAAAAGCCGAATCAACTTATACAATCACTTGTATGAATCTTTCCTATGGATTCAATGTTGTGTAGACACTATACTACCCAAAAGTTTTAGTGTTATCATGTTCCAAAGTTTGATCCTCACGTTGAGTGTTGGCTTAAAACTTTATTATGAATAAGTTTATAACTTCCGTTATAGGAGATCCTTTCCTATACAAAGATGTGTTGAAGGATGAATATAGAATATCATATAAGATATTTTACAATAGGAATACACAATATGTTTTTCCTAATGATATGTGCGGAAGATGGTGTGTAATCAAAGCTTGCTCCAAGCCTCTCCTTACTCTTTTTGTTGTTATGTCACCGTGAAAACTGTCTCATTTAAGAATTTAAAATAATATTTGAATTAATTAGGTAAAAAGATATAGTTTGATGTAGGATAAAATTTTCATAAAAACCTCTTATCCAAGTTGAAAACGCATATAGAGACCAGTTTAACATTGCTTTCTAAACATTAGAAATCAAGCACCACATCACTAAAGCCAAATTCTTGTGAGAGACGGTCTCTTAGAGATACCATCTCTGATTGAGTCGGCCCATAAAGAAAAATGTAGAGTAAGCGTAAGTACAAAGCTATAATAGATTGGACCTAAGAGACGTCTCTCATGAGATATTCGACGAAAGACAAGGAAAAGAACAAAGGCAATCTATGCATTTTTTATGATTACAAACACAAAAAAGACCGATATAGTTGATTATCTCAGCAATTAGATAATCAATCTGGTTAATTTCATCAATATCTCAAAGGGTCATTCAGCGATAAGAGACCCCATCAACCAAGGATCAATCAAGATAAGACGTCGAGAAACACATGACAACTAATAAGTACAACAAAAGCTACCATCAAATACTTCTTTCTAGCTAAGAAATATAAAGGGTATACAATGTTAACCATTAATCTTAGGCCAATCCTGAGGTGTGTTGCAATGTAACCATCATTGATATGCAAAACTTGATTAACAGGCAATCAAGCAACAACAATATCCCCGACTAGGAGATCATAGTCAGATTATTCTACATTTAAATCAAAGGCATTAGGGAAGAACCTAATTGAATGACAATGACTACCTCCTTGGCTATACATCAAGAATTGCTCCCCCTTCTCTGAACAGGCTTGTAAAGAACAACGGTCACAAACTTTGACCGAAAGCGATGAGTGAAACCAAGTGCAACCACAGATCTTGGAGCCTCTCTGTTTTCAATGTACAGATGGTTTAAAATCACGTTTTGAGGCAAGGGAAATGTTCCGGAGGTCTCTCTACTTGCCGGGCAACTTAACAAGGTGTGTTGCAAGTGCGGAGGGACAAGAGGTGGATCGCGTGCTTCGTCTTCATTTCCAGGGTATACGTTGGTATAACTTGAGCTTGGCGATTTTGGAGTTTCAAATCCTACTACAGTACCTTGTTCCTGCACAATGAGAATAATTTTATCAAAACTAAGATCAACCGAGTTTCTAAAATGGCAATACAAAGCTCGAGCTTACTTGTTCCTCATTGTATAGAGTGCTCATGTTGAAGAAGTAATATCCGAGAGATGAATTTGAGAGAACAACCTGGAAAAAAGTACTCAAGTTTTAGCAAGAATTTGAAAAGTAAATGACACCCAAACAATGGTACATATTTATGCTATGTTACTTAGGACTTTACATTTTACCTCATTGCCTATGTTGGAACCTTGACACTCATACATGGGAAGGACATTTACGCCCTTTGAATCGAGCCAAATAAATGAAATCTTTTCAAATAAAAAAGTAGATTCTAACACTTGGACACTGGTACATGTTGGATATTAATTTTTGTATCCGAGTAGCATAGTAATTAAGCAAGGATGAATTATTCACAGGAGAAAGCATTTCAAGGACAACATCCATTAGACCAACCAAAGCCAAGTTGCAAAAAATATAAACAGGAAAGCAAACCTAGCACTTTGGTGCTCAACTTAATGAGCTGATATTGATACGGACATGAAGAAACCAATACAAATGAAATATGACAAAGAAGCTCAATAAAGAACAGTTGTAACTTTAAGCATAGGAGACTCACAACTCACAAGTTGATATCCATGCAATAGGTTTGAGTTGATATTACTAGGAGAATACAAGGCAATCCATGATTTTAGTTTTCTAATCCTAAATCGCAAAAAATGAAAGATTAAGCACTTTTGAACGTTCATCAATGGTAGTAAATGTAATAGATGAAGTTAAGATTTATAACAATGGAAATCACAGAATATGAGGTTGGAAGTGGCAAGCTCCAAAATAACATCTACCTCTTTCCTCTAAGTAACTTCCTAGCTTCTCCAACAGGACTCCTAGGTCTATTTCCACCAATACCCCTTTACCTGGCAATCTAATGCTTCTTTTACAAGCAGGCTCTAATAAACTCAAAAACATGTTCCCTTGTACCTCTTCAGTGAAGCAAACTTTTACCAAATGAACTAGCTCGTACATGTATTTCTTTTGCATTTTCAGAACCACATATTTTGTTGTGAATCGTACGGCACAGGTTTTATAAAACCTAGCCATCCCATGGTTCTTGAACCCCAAATCCTAAGCAGCAGAATGTGAAGGATAAGGGGTCAGAAGAAGATACAAAACAATCACAATTGTGTCTTCAAGATCCTACACTCCTTGAAGTGGGTTCCACAGTCTCCTCCACTAGCCATTACAACATTTGACAGCTGAATCAATCCCCTGTTTAGTTGCTCCTGTCCCTACTCCTCACATTTCAAGACCTCTTCCACCATTCTCCACAGGAAATTAGAGGCATTTTTTTGACAAGGTAAGAAAAGCCAGAAGAGTAACTTAAATTACCCTTTTGGTTGAATACAAAGACACCAATACAAATAAGGACTACTAGCATACAATACAAAGGAAGGCACACTCCGGAACATAATGCAAAAATAAAGCCGCATCATCGTAGTACGACTGTATCGTAAAGATTTAGCTGTTTTAAGACCATTACCGTGACCAAAACCGTATTTTTTACTATGCTCCGGCCTCAACAAAACCCCAAACACCTAGCGAATATGCTTCAAAGACTCCAATTTTTTACAAAACTGCATCAATTAGCATGATGCTCAAAACAAAATATTACACTGATCAAACAAATAAATAAATAAAGAGAAAAAGTATTACAAAGACAACAAATAAAAAAAGAAAATCCATAAATATACACTAAACTGAGACAAATCCAAACAAACCCAACGCCAAACATACCCTTGAAAGAACTGAACTACACAAGGAAAACTGCAAATGAGAATCATACACTTAGACTTGGTAAACAGAATAATGAGCTTGTGGTGGATATATTGACACACCCGACGACGACAACGTGGTGGTGAAAGTGGTAACAAAGAACAAGAGCACTACAATGACAATGAAGCTTATAGTCATAGATAAGGAACACCGATTGAGGACGTTGACAGCAACAAAGCCGGATATTCTGATAGGGAGTCTGCAAGAATATGGTTTAAAACCCCAATTTGCACATCGTGGCTTTGAGGTAAGAATTAACTGTAATGTAGTCGCAGAAGACCAATGAACAAGGCGTTATTGGAATAAAATCCTAAAAGAACTGAGACTAGAAGATAGATCAAGAAGGTTGATTTGAACTCCATGTCTGAATAGTGACATGGAAACTAGGGTTTCGTTTATATTTTGGTGCAAGGAAAAAGAGAATATGAGTGCTTCACCCTCTACAATCTACATTTATAAATAGTTGTGAAATTAGTTTTAAATGGTGCTAGAAGCCCCAAGGCAATAAGGGTTCCTAGAGCCTAAGCTCTAAGCCCAAACAAAGGCGCTAGCCTTTGGGTATGAGACACCTAAAAATCCACAAAAAAAAGGGAATTAAAACTGCAGAAAAACCGGATATATCCCAAAACAAAAAGAGAAATTAAAAGAAGAAAATTGAATAATGAAGATAAGATAAAATAATTCGTTAGGTGCCCAAATTTTCGGGACTATGAGAAAGAGGCGCCATTAGGCGTTATAAATCACCTTTAGGCGCTTTGAGGTGTTCACTTTAAGGAGTTTCCTTTTAAGGTGTTCAACTAGTCACACGACCAACTCACTAGCCGTAGATGAGCCTAAGCATGCTTTTAAAACTGAGTCTAGTAACTTGAGTATTTGACGCTAAAGACCTATGTCACTTCGATTCTTTTACCAACAAAGGTACCTAGTATGAACACTTGACTCAAACAAGGGTATGTAACTCTTGTATGAAAAATATTTCTCCCCACATTCATCTTGGTCCACATGTGCCGCACAAAAGAATTTAAGACAATATAACAATATATAGTTGTGACCATATTGTAAAGGTTTTTGGTTCCAAGACCGCAATATAAGCCGCATTATCATCTGCATTAACCACAAATGTAGTTTCACGACCGTTATTGCAACCACAACTATATTAGAGATTTCGCACTATGATCTCTATATAAATGTAATTATAAGTATTAGTAAATTGATTCTTTCATAAACAGGATTCAAGAATATTTTTTTTTACATGACAACATCATGTATTTGCACTAAATCCTATTTTGCAATAGGATAACCATATCCAAGGAATAACACTCGATTTGTCTAAAACTTAAACAAGTTCCTATATGATGTGTAAGGCCTAGGAGGACCATTCAATAACTCAATATTTCCCATTAGAGTATGCTACAAAGAAGACACACACGATCTTAATCTTATAAGTCAATCAACCAAATCTGACACGTCGAATAATAAAAGCAGTAAAACAAAGTGGAGTAGAAAGAAACAAAAGTACATATTAGGTGGGTAACTAGTGGTGAGGGTTGAAAAGAAGAGGTGGTGATGTAAACTTTCAAAATAAAGAGCATCTAGGGAGCATTTAAGGCAATTCCCAAAGAAAGAAAAAGAAGGCAATTTAAGTAATCTCAAGTTTATAAAAATTGAGTGACATAAATCTATTGTGTACATCAACGTTCAACGCATCACCTTAAGCAACCCATAAAAGAACAAACTATTTAAGCCTACTGCAAGATCACGATGCAAGTGTCAAAAGTAGATCAGCATGCCAAGGGGCATAATTTAAGGGTATCTTAAACTTTAGAGCAAATATATTATCATCCCAAATTTACTCCCCAGAATTTCGAAATTGAGCAAACAATAGATTTGCAATGCGCCTCTAAACTTATCAACAACATTTCATTTTGTCATGTCATTAAATGCACATAACTTTACCCTCGTTTTCTATTTAAACTTGCTATAGCATGTAACTTCACAACAAGAGGTGCATATGATTAAATTGATTCATTAACCTATAGTCCATGTTATCTAGTAGCGAATTCGACACGTGTTCAAGGGTCACACTCATCAATGCTCGATATTATTTCTAAAATTAAGAAAAGGGCACAATAATATTTTCTTGGTAAAAAATTACTATGAACTACATTTTTTTGTAAGTTTAAGAATAAAATTAATAATATTATCAATTTGTTTTATCACTATGTTACTTGAAAATTAAAAGGTGTAAAGCCAAAAGATAAAAATAATACATATTGTGCAACCAATCCTTCTAAATCACTATGAACAACATTCAATGTCCCGATCCCAATTCCCAGTCCATCGTCCATATGTTCCAGGTATCAATTATACGCACGAACTAAATAGATGAGCATAAAATACCCTAGATTCAAGCCTTATAATACTAAATATTTTCACATACATTGATTGAAAAACAAAAGGAGAATGCACACGAAGGTGGTAAACTACAATTTCTTGAAAAAAAACACTAATCAACCCCCTTCGACTACATCGCCAGTCACTATCCAATTGAGTTTACAACCATTAATTCCATATGTGCATGTCCACTTTCATGGTAAAAACGTCATTAGATGCAACATACCCGAACCAACTCAAAAGATAAAAATGTTTACAGAAGATCACTATAACCACGAGCCTCTCATAAATACCAAAAAACTAGTATGACTAAGAATCTCAAAGACCTACAAGAAACACAAAGAGCCTCTCACAAAAATCACAAAAGCTTGTATGACTGAGAACCTCCAAAGTTTACAAGATCCACCACATCTTCATTTTACGCAATTCTACATTTGTATATCAATGCATATCATTTCAAATCATTTTCTAAAACCTAATTCCATAACTAAGCCCTCGTCTAGGGTTAGGTAAAAAAGGAAAGGGACAAATACAATCAATGGGAGTATATGATTACAAGAAATATCACTTGCCCTTATCCTTAGAATTGAAGAGGTAGTTTGGTGTCCTACTTTCACATCAAATATAAAGTAACATTTGATATTCGTGATTTATATAGTCTATAATCAATGTAATAAAAGTTACCTATCTTGTAGCTCTTCAAACATGATGAATATGGAAAGATCCAAAATTCACATGCTAATTAGCATCATCCAAAACAAGCATCATACATCAAATTGGTTTTTAATGCAATACCGTATATGGCTGCTAACTTAACAAACACAAATAAGAGAAGTTGTAAAAAAACCAATGGAAAGAGCAAAAGCATTAAATAAAGAATCAAAATACTTAGATTACAATAGGTTATCACTAGAATGCTTCAAAGTCAAAACTAATACTTATCAATTTAATACTAATGCACCAACAACCATTCCTGTTTTCCACAAGAAACAATTAATGATATTAGCTATTAAAAATACACAACAATGTCCTGGGCAGTGAGCACACGAATTAGGTGCCCAAATATAAGGAAGATGACAAATAAGGATCCTCAAATACAATAAGGACAAGAAAGATCCCTCATTAGCCTACTCCTTGCAACTCCTTACACAAACTTGTGTACATGCCTTTATACAAGAAAAGTATCCCTTGATCAAAGATACATGGGGCCCAATTTGCATCATCACGAAAGAGTGCATCCCAAAGGCTTTAAGACAATAAATTTGACCAATGTATTTAACTCAATAGTTTGGCTGGTTTTAAGTCTAAGGAAGTTAATCCATCACTACCGAGCTCACAATGGCATGATTAACTCATTATTTATTTAACTATTCATCAATATTAAAAGGTAACTGAATTAAAACTGAAAATAGGTTATTAGCTTTGATTTCGTTAGTAGTTGCTAACAAAAATAAGTTGAGTTAAACAACTAGCGTTAAGGGGCAGGCAGCAACAACATTTGGCAGAATTATGCGCTGAATATGCAACAGTTTACCTACAACTAGAGCGAGCATATTTTTATATCTGCATTATAGTGAATAAGTTGGGCATAGATTTAGTTGTTTATTTGCATTGAAAGTGTTTCCTTTTTAGAACTCTATTTCTATTGCAACATAGTTTGTAAATAAGTCCCATTTTGAGCACAATATCAATTAGATTGAGAAGTCAATTTCAAAACACACAATCATGTGTTCTTTGTTACTCTCCCTGAGTGCAGATGAAACACAATTGAAGTGAATTACACCAAAGTGTTGTTTAGTTACCTTTGTGTCAGTGAATTACACAAGTCATTGAAGAGAGTGAGGATTGCGTGAGAGTTAAGAAATCATCTTGCAAATAAAAAGGCTATTATTCTTAGTCGATGTTTTTGTTTGATGCCCATTAATCTTGATGTTACAACAACTAGACGAATTGCAGACTATTCACTTATTCTATTTGATGCCCATTAGTTTTGTTGGTTCAAAAATTCGGGATCAAAAATCACTATAAATAAAATAAAGACCATAAATACATCAAAGCTCATTATCGCTCATTTTGGAGTTCATACCCAATGTGTAGCAAAACCATCAGTAGATTTTTCTATTAGGAAAGTTTGCACAAACTAATTCTTCATATGACAGGATATTCACAATTGGATTCAAAAGCAAGGTTAACTTCAAAAAATTGTATATCTGGAGACACATCACACAACACACAGCCCAACATAATTAACGACGACTTCAACATGCTCTAATGGAAAGTCAATACCAAGATCACATTTATCAAGAGACTAACACTTCATCTCAAGATATTTCGCAATTTAATTCAAGAGCAATGCATACGTTTCACATGAAAAGGCATTCTTAGGCCTCTTCAAATGGACAAATGATCTTGGAAAATCTTAATATACGAAACACACACACATAAAAGAAAAAAAAAGATAAAAAAAAGAATATGAAGACAATCAACCATGTTGACAATGTATATAAGGATATAGTATATACTCTAACCAAGTCAGCAATAGAAAAAAGGAGTGTCCCTGGTATTAAATTTCTATCTTTGAATTTCGAGTTGCACAATTTGGAACTATTGAAAGAACAAACTGTTACATTATAACAGATAAAAAGAATCTCATACGGTAGGTTTAAAATTAAGCTATTGGCAAATCATGATTGACATAGATTCTTTAACTCAATTTAAATTGGAGGTTCATCAGTCACTCTAGTATTAGAAATCAATAAGGTAAATGGCCAACATAATGCTCAAGTGATGTTAAGTGGATAGATTAGCACTAGTTTTCTCTCGCTCTTTCTTTCAATCTTTTTCATGCATGCTTTGCTCTATGAATAAGCAAATCATTCAGCGCTTTGACATTCTCTCATTAAATGGTTAACATGATGCTTTGACATCAAACAAGCTAAATTCAGCTATTATCTGGAGAATAAGATATAATCCTACTTACCTACCTATCCTTCTCATGCGCTCCTTACCTTCCCTTACTTTTCTTTCCCCTCCCCTCGACAAGTCAACTCCCTTTTATTCCCGCACTTCCCCTTCAAATCTTTTTAATCAAATAAAAAATTAACATATCATGTGAACAAATTTAAGTACATTTTTTCAAGGGCCTTTTCGCCTCTAAAGGCCAAGCAAATACGATTAAAATTCAGATTGGACTTTAGAGTGATTCATGGAGATTCTTATAGGACAAAACAAAGTCCAAATAGAAAATACTACAGTTTTTGCACCCCGCCTTAGGAATGCATATTAAAGAGACCATGAAAAATCACCTGAATTTTATGGAATGAGGAAAGCAATGCAAAACCTCTATGTAAGTTGTTCTCTCATAATTCTATAAAACTTTCCATATCTCCATGATCAAAAAACTCACTCAACCTAAGGTCAGTATTTTAACCTAGCAAATGACAATTTATCAAACAGAAAAACCCAAGTGTCTAGAGCTTCAATATGCTCTGTCATTAAGATGAAACCAAGACACTTCTCAGACGCCTGTTTTGGGTACTGAAACTTATCAGATAATACCAAAAATTCCCTTTCTACCTGTTCAACATGGGCTACGGACAATTATCAAAACTAAATCGGAAAAGTCAGTAATATAAACATTCATTAATTGGCATTATAGCTCCATATCCCTATAATAAATTTCTTCAAACAAAAATGGCGAAACAATTCATTCAGAGGACCTAGCATATATCACATTGAAATATCAAAAATTAATAAATGGTGGATAAAAAGGATCCACTTTGGCCAAACTCAGCCAATTCTTTACTCATGTCACATCTCTACAATGCCCTAAAATACGTTTATCATGCTAATTTAGAGTTCAAATTATAACAGAATTATATCCCCACAAATCATTGCATGATTAAGAATAACGAAACCTAAATAAACAATCACGAAACGAACAATTTGAATTACAACACATAAACAAAAATTACCCAAACCATAAAAGCCTATTCGCCAGCTTTCCTTAGTTCTAATACTCCATATATTCTATGGAAGTCAAGAAATTGAAAATTAACAATCAATTTAGAAGACGGAAGACAAATAAATCAAAAATGAAAACGCATGGTAAAGACATACCGTAATGTGAGAATCCTGGGTGACGAAAATCTAAGCTTTTTAATGAAGCTTTAATGGCGGAATTGAACGAATCATCTGAGAAGTTGGGAATTTATCGAAACTTCCCAGTTCGCACTTTGTGTTCTACTCAAATTCGCCTTTTTGTTCCCTCTTGTTAACTGTGTATGATGTGATGATGAAATTGATTATGATAATTCGAGTTTGGAATGTCAATTGTGAGGGACAATGAAAGTGATATGGGCTCCTGCGCACTTGGGCTTTCTCCTACCTACCCAATGCTAATTTAAAACCTTATTTTGCATCAAGCGACTCCATCATCATACTCTGGGTCAAGGGTCTCACCGACGGCAACTTTCTATCTCTGTGAATAAGTCGTCATCATCATACTCAGTGTATATCGTCTATATACAAAATTATGGTCAGGATCTGGGGAGGGAAGATAAACGGCAGCTCATACCCATATAGAAGAGTGCGATCAAAGAGTCCTCCAATTCAAAAAGGTCTTCAAAGAGAGAGGCACATCTCTGTGAATAAGGATATAATTTATTATCTTCAAATTCTCTCCATAATTTGATCATAGCTCTGAGTGGAATATACTAATTATGATGATGATGATGCTTTTTTAGAGTATGGATGTTAATGAGCCAACTATTCAGCTACCCGCTAGGCCATGTTTTTCCTTGTGTCAAACAGGTGAGTTGAAGCATGAAAAATATAATTGTGGGAAATCTCGTTCATCCAATAACTTTAAACATATTTTGAAAAAGATAATAATGAAGTTGTGAATAATATGAACTTTCGATTAACCCTGAATAATACCAACTTTAATGTGAATTTCCCTCTAACATTCTTAACTTGTTGGTAACCTACAATTGTAGGTTAACTTAACAAAAAAAAGGAAAATACAAAAAAAAATGCAATAAAAAAAGAAAAAATAAGTAAGAAAACTAATTCTCCACCCTATCTTATTTTTTTCGTGCATTTTTATTTTTCTTACTTTTTTTATTGCATTTTTAATTTTTTTTTGTTTTTTTTTTTTGCCAAGTTGACCTACAATTGTAAGTTACCAACAAGTTAAGGATGCTATAGGAAAATCCATATCAAAGTTGGTATTATTCAGGGTTAATCGAAAGTTCGTATTATTGTAGGGAAATCAGTGAAAGTTCATATTATTCACGGTAATTTTTCCTAAAAATATTGTTCTAACATTGTCACTCACTTTTTATGATTTTTACGCAATTTGTACTTAGATCTATTTATTTGAAACATAAGAGTATTATTTAGTATACACTTACCACGTAATATATTTAAGTTTCAAATAGGTACCAGAGTGTGATTTAAATTTTCTATATAAGCATACAATCAAAGAAAATATTTTTATCGATTACCTTTAGATTTGGTGTTGGAATAAATCCATGCCTACGAGAAACAATAACATAAAAGGGGAAAACTGTCAATACGCAAGCATAGGGATTCATCCATGTTATTTTCGTCACAATAAACAAGTCGGATAAGGATGCAATTAAGGTTGAACATTTGATTGCTATATGTATAATTTTCAATTAAGATCTAACTCAATGATTTATTAATCCTAAACGCCTAATCATGCAGTGACTAACAATCAATCTAAGTTAACGTACCAGAGATTAACCGACCATCTTGCAGTCGCTCAATCATAACCTAACATGCATCAATAAACATTTAAAGAAGTCAAGAATTACAAACGATATTTATATCCTGATATTCAATTATATTACTCCCGATTAACATGGATTTATCCTTAACTCCTAGATCAAATATAGCATAACATGTACGTTTATATAGACATGGATTTAATAAGCTAGGCATGATAGAACGAATCAAATAAGAAAACATAATCTCAATTCGTTTAGGAAAAACTACTCCTTTTTATAAACTTTTGCAAGAACTAGGTCAAAATACAAAATATTGAGAAATGACTACAATACTCGGGCAGGCTTTGGAAACCCGATCAAGTCCGCTCCAAGGAAACTCGAGCGGGTATGATGAAACCCCGATCAATTTGCCGACATACCTAACCGCGTTATTTTCCTTCAACATGGGGGGTAACTAAGAACCCAATTAGGTAGAGTTGGATATCTAATTGGGTATGTGATTCAACTTTCCAGTTTTTTCTTGCGATATGGGGGTAACCTGACCAAGTTCGCTGATGACTTTTTCACTTTCTTCAAGGATTAATTCGGTCAAGTTCGGAGGAATATTTGACTGCATTATATGATATATTAAAATCAAAATCATCTTCAAATTAATCTTAGTTCAAGCCTTTTTAAATTGTGGTCAACTTTAAGTTTTCCTAATTCAGATCGATGTTATGGTCAAATTTTCAATCGCCAAATTAGTGTTTGACAATTAAATAATTGTATATCTTAATAGATTAGGGGTATGAAAATCCAACTCCTTTCTTGCTTGTTGAGGATTATTCTAAACACAAATTCTCGTGAGAGACGGTCTCTTTTAGAGACAATCTCTAATTGGGCCGGCTCATGAAGAAAAGTATAGAATAAAAGTACGCATTAAGCTTCAATGGGCTGGGCCTGAGAGACGTCTATCAGATAGACGATCTTTCAGGAGATCGACTATATCCTAAAATGTCATATATGTTGATGGGAGGGACTTTGATGCTTCTTATTATTATATTGTTTTATCCTTCAGTTTAAATTATGCGATATATGTGCATAATTTATAAGAATATCAAAGTAGAAGCAACGTCTATCTTCAGAAAAAAAAGTAGAAGCAACGTTTATACAAGGAAGGGGTTCTGTGATTTGGTCTCCATCAAACACTTGGCCAATTATCTAGCTTGAAGAAAAAAATTCACCTATGTTTGAAAACATTCGTGGATACTTGGTTGGATATGTGCGCGAAACTTTCTAAAAACTTCGAAGAAGAAAAAGAAAAAAGTTAACGATTTTTGACGATTTTGGACGGAAAAAATAGAAAAAGTTACGGTTGTAAAACGCTCAATAACACAAGATTACCATTGATATTTGAAAAAACTTAGGAATACTATTGATAAAGTGCAAAAACTTACAGGTACCATCGATAATTTTCCTTTCTTTAATGTGTGTTTAAGATCCTATCTTCTTAATTTGTGGTTATCTAGTCAAAAAATATAAAAGTTCTACTCAATTATTGATGGCTATAAATAGTAATTATATGATCCATTTTTCCATATTCTTATTTAGGATATTTAGGATCCAAAACGAAGACAAAAGGCTGAATTATTCCGTTTGTAAATCCAAGTCTATACAAGACTTTTACATTATAAAAGAATTTTGTATAGCAACTACTACCTTTACACGAGTCAACCAAATTGATCCACTGGTAAAATTATATACTAACAGCCAAATTGGCAAAAAAGTCTTTCAAGTTACAAGCAAACATCCACTATACATGAAATATAGGGAGACTAACTGACAGGATACAACATTAGTCTACATTTAACATTCCCCATGAGGAAAACAAAGTGTTGAAAACAATATCTATGCAATCAACAACCATTCCCTAAGTCATCAAACAGAGACACCATTCGAAAACTTCAGGGTTAGACTGTAATTAACAAAATCGTTGCATTATAGCTCCGATGCCCCAGTTACGGCTGCAATACTTCCATGCTTCCTAAAAGTCGGAATGCTGAGGGAGCGCTTTCTCATCCTACTATTTCCTGGCAGGATCTTCTTATCACTACTAACAACCACCGGATTATATGAATCCAATTTTTCTGACAAAGGCTCACTTTTAGTCCTCACAAACATGTCAAAAGTTGGCGAGTGCATATCCCCCCTTTTGGCATCAAGCACAAGAGCTGATATGTTGCTTCCGTCCAAGTTTTCGTTATCGTTATCATCATCTGATAAGTAGCCACATTCTTGGTTATCCTGCATTGCTAAGTCATCATACTCTTCATCCGACTTTGTGGATTCTTCATCAATGGACCCTTCAACCTTGAAAGAGAGCATTTTAAGGTTAGTACTACATCCTTTCTATGACAACGTCGCATTAGCTTGAACATGGTCGTAAAACAATTATCTCCTCAAGGAAATCGACGTTTGCATTAAATATGTTACAACCTAAGACGGATACATCATGCTGTTTTACAAGATTCTCGGTTCTTATAGTCTCGACTCTAGATGGCTCAAAATCTAGAATGAAAGATCTAAAATAAAATTACTAATCATGATTTCGCGATCTATTTGGATAATTACGTACCTCTTCAGGAGTGTAATTGTCACCACCGCTCAACTCCTCATCACTATCCATTTCCGGAAGATCATCAACCTCTTCATCGCTGCCAGAAACTGAGATATCTTCCTTGAGCTGTAGAAACAAGGGTCTTAATTAAAGTTCAGTCGACTAATAACAGGTTGAAAACCAAAAAGAGAAAATGCAGGCGCAAATGATCCCAACAAATTTAACAGAATATAGAACTAAAAAAATTAGTTTCAACATCCAATTGAAAAATCAACCAGGCAGAAAGAATCACCTCTTTAGCAGGTCCATCGGACGTACGGGGTGAGCTGCAGCAGGAAGAGTAATATCTACTGCCAGTATCAATTCCATTGCACTCGGCCCTAGACTCGTCAACACTGCTAGCATGGCTTGTTCCCCCAGTATCACTGGGCCAAGCACTTAAGCCAAAGTGACCAAACTGAAGATTAACCGGTTCTGCCTTGCCGATCTGCAAGGGTCCATACATAGGCGTTCCTATCTCAGTGTCTGCACCACGCCCCAAAACAGGATTTCCCTTGCTGTCAATAGAATTAACTGGCCAAGCCTTGGCAACAGACCCGTCATTGTTAAGAAGAGCCATCAAATGTCTCGATGACCCCTGCCTTTGAATGAGTTGAAACATCCCTTTTGAACTCAGAGAATCGACAGCACATTGATTTCTAAATTCCTCATAAACAACACTTACTGTGTTAGTGGTTGGGTCATATAGCTGCTCTCCAGCCTCACGCCTACGTAAACAGCTGAAAACTGTGGCATGGATTGCTGCCACACTTTTGTCTACATTAGTGTTGTTAATCTTAGGAACAAGATGTTTGTCAGCTCTATTGCATAGGTATTCTTGAATTGTTCTAATATTTTTGATGTATTTAACATATTTATTTTTTGTAGGATCCAGGGTCATGTACTTTGCACGTACCGCAAACCTTTCCAAGTGTTTATCTTCATTAGAAATGTATATCATGAACGGTATAATTGAAGGATGTTTCTTCATAAGCCCCATCTGCCAAAAAAGCAAGGAAAGCTCAGAACCTCGAAATGTAGACACATGAAGCATTTATTGAGAACTAAAGTACCTCTACTCACCACAAAATTAAGACTCAAGTGTACCCCTTCAACGATAACAGATTCTTTCCGTTCTTCCCATGCAGTAAGAAGTCGATCAAGACTCTCAATGACCATTTCACTCTGGGCCTTAAATCCTTCAATAGCCATTTGTTTTGAACTGATTAACTCAGAACTATTTGAACCCACCTCTATTGGATCATCAGTTTTCTCATTTTGAACATTATCCTGCAATCCATCTTTCGGTAATGTAGTATTTCCAGCTTTCATAGCCTTCTTTTTAGCTTTTGCTTCTGAAACAGCAACAGGATCCAGGTACTCCCCAGCATGATAGGTAGACGACCACAGTAATGGATTCTGTTTTTCATCCACAAAACTTCTCATCATGTGTCTTATTGAATCTGTCGATATAACTGTAGTGATACCCAATCTGCTGCCCTAAAAACCATGAAACATACTTAGCACTAAAACTAAACGTCAATCTGCATAAATCAACAATTGAATAACGTAATCATGTTCAGACAAATAAGATAACAACCAATAAGAAGCACAGGAAAGCTTTTGTACATCATATTCATCTTTCCAATCATATATTGTATAGGATGTTGATGTTGGTACATTCAGTATTCAGAAATACAGTGTGGGGAAAAGACATGCAGAAAGCCAAGCTGCAGCACTTAATACCACATTGAATCAATATCAATATGATAAAAAAATTTCCGATAATAGAAGTAAATTACAATAAGCTAATACATTCAAAGGCATCAACAAATTTATTAATCACGTTACGCTGTAACAGGGCAGATTGTATCAAGAAAGATGATGACAACATCCATTATTTCAATGCATGTACGTAATCTTACTCTTGTGATAACAAAGAGTTTGTTTCCAATTAACCCTTGTTAGCCAATAAACAAAAATAACAGGATCATATCTTAATACTAGAGTTCATATTACACTAAAAAAAGTAAATACCAGCAAGGACGATAATGTAGATTTGCCGCAGCCACTAGTACCACACAACAGGATGGTAATGGATTCTTTCCTTTCACGGATTCTGGAAGCAACAAAATTTGAGCCAAGTGATTTAAGTAAAAAAGGGAAATTACTTGGTATTAGAAACATAAACTTGCAAAAATGAGATGACTTGTATCTGAGAAGACCAAAACAAATTATACACTGTAATAATCCAATTGTCATGTCTGCCCAGCAGAAAAAAAAAGGCAAGAGCTAATGATGCAAACAAATTATACACTGTAATAATCCAATCTTCATATCTGCCAAAACAAATTATACACTGTAATAATCCAAATACGCAACTACCTTTTTAAGTGAACAATAATTGAATAATTTTTTTTGGATTTATGAGAAGAGTAGGTTACAATGTGGTTTAGCTACTCAATACATGGTTTATGAAAATTTCTAGAGCAACAAACATATGGGTTATCCTCCATCACCTAATTAGTCAAAGATTTTGACTACAGAACACTAATAAAGATTACGCGACTAAACAACAAATTTCATATATTATCAGATAAGAAATAATAAAAAATTGCCAAGAAGGTGCCATTAAAATTATAATTGAAACTAAAAACAATGCCAAAGCCTTTAATTCAAATATATGGGTTTACAGATTCAAAACAAATCAATATGAAGGTACCATTACGGTTTCTTGGAGAAATTTTAAATGAGAAAATAATAAGTTTGTGTGAAGACAAAGAGCAAACACTCTTACAACTACATAAAGTACACTTTTAAGCACATGTCCGTGACTGTAAATTGTTAGTTCAGGAAAACAGTATAACACTAAAATACTCTCAGAAGCACTCCCATAATGTCAAAAAGAATCCTTTTCAACTTAGACTCTTTGGGAAGAGATTTGAAATCGGAACCAACTATCCCTATGAGTTACTTCTAATTCTCGGGCATGAAAAGCCATGGGATGTGTAAACATAATCAATCATATAGGTTTTGTACATTATGAAGTGAAAAAAAAAAGTCTAATGACTTGGGCATGTGGGCTGCCTTATGGGTTCCATGTGCTAAATTGGCAATAAAAAGTTACCATGGTATGTGATTATATGGCTCTGCAGAGTTTTGGCATACAACGAAGTGACAGTATTACTGTATTACATGGAATTCCCAAATCAATATCTGCAAAACCCTACCATCAACTCTTTTGGAAGCAAATAATTATAAATGGATATGTAAGGCAATACATGACAAACATCCCACAATAGAGGTTTCGGTATTTCACAAAAAATACATCTTGGTTACTAGCATTTACAGGCTCTTAGGCTATCTTAGGTGAAAGGGGTTTATTTGTTGCAAAGTTGAACTGTCCTTTAAACGAAAAAACACTATAATCTTCTTTGACTTATGTAAAGCTGCTAACAAATTTTAAGTGAGGTTTTGACAAAAAGCTCAAACATGATGGAGGGGCATCATGGAAAGTTTCCTCCCCAAACTCCTTTGAAAAAGATTTCTCTCCTAGTCCCATCTTATCGTCTAAAAAAGTACAGAAAAAGAAAAGTTGTTGAGGAAGACACAAAAGGAAAATCCAACATGACAGCTACTTGATCGAAGAACTTGCACAAGAAAGAAAACAAAGGGTCAGGGCCGGCCCTTAGACAGGGTGAGCTAAGCCCATGCCCAGGGCCCACTGAAAAATATAAAAAAATCCAATTAGTATTGCAAGCAAGCCTCAAACTCCTGTCCAATTGCAAATGAAATGAGTAGTTAACCACCACTACTTGTCTACTTCTATTATAGTATCTCGATAAAAGCTATTTAATACTTGCATTGCTTGTCGGCTACTTTCTGCTGCATCGATGCCGCATTAATTAAAAATGTCACTTCTCAAGATTTAATTTCTAGTCAATGATGCTTCTAAAGCTTTGATTGAAATCATTTATAACATGAATTTTGAATATATAGTATTCTCTTTGGTTTTTATCAGAATCGATATATATAGATTTGATAATCATAGAAATTCATGTTATAATTGATTTTAAATTTATAAAATTACGTGTCTATTAAATTTTACCTTTTTGAATAAACATAAAAATTCAACTTTTATCAATTATTAATATATCATATGGTTCATAATAGATTTTAAAATATTATTAGTTTGTCGTTGACTCGTTTGATTATAAAAGCCGAAGTATAAAAAAAGACAAGTATATAGTTAGGGGGCCCAAAATTCATCTTTTGCCCCGGGCTCTTAAAAACAATGGACCGGCCCTGCAAATGGTAAATCATATGTCCAACTACCATTCAACTCTTTGAAAAGAGAAACAAGCACAGAGATATAACATTCACAACCGTTAAATCATGCGTTCTAAGAATTTTTTAGAACTGCAAATTTCTGTAGTTCTAAGTAAAACATTTTAGCGTCCTGTAAGATTAAGACTTCAAATCACACAAGTGGCACTCATCCAACAACAGCACACAAACACGATTTGAGAAAAGCACAAATTGTGCACATACCTGCAAGCCAAAATCAAATCTTCTCGTTGGTTTGGGCCCACATATTTATACTCGGATAAACCATCACATACAATATCTAAGAACTTGTCTCTCTCAATGAAAATTGTTGTTCGCCTTTTGTACGACTCTGACGATAAACTTTTGCTTCCACCATCCTTCTCAACGACTAAACTATTGCTCACCCGAGCATTACCAAAACGACCACCGATAGACAATGATTCTTGAAATTTTGGCACAACATGTGACAAGTCAGATCCAAAGAAACCCACTCCGGTTGTAGTGTCACTTGAGTTTTGACTTCTCACCATCTCGAAAACCCGTTTGCTAATCTAAACAAAGGGTGAATTGAGTATTATAAGTGAATTTAGACCAAGTTAACAAAACATAGCACTGTTATACGCTGAAATAGCATGATATAGTTCACTCCAACAAAGTCCTACATGGTTGGTTAAGCAATGCTCATTTTACTTCTCATATCATCATTTGAGATAGTTGCACCAAGAAATTAACTCTTCATGCTAAAAAGAAATTTCACAATTATTTTATGGATGCATAAATAAACCATGACCCAATGAGCAAACACTTTTAACCAACCAAATTATGGTATAATCCCTTTACCATTTACCCAATTAGTTTGCCCTGATTGTGAAATATTTTGTGCGGACATGTCATAGTGAAGAGTACACTACTAGGGACAAAGGGGTATATGTAAGAACCATCATTTTGGACACCAATAAACGCAACAAAAATGAAGTAAACACTTCCTTCATCAAACACAATCCCATCTACTTCTTTAAGTTACTGCCAAATTAGCTTTTTGGACAACATGGCTTTAGGCTTTTGATTTTCAAGTTCGCTTGTTAGACATTTGAATCTATTAAATTCCTATGGAAATTTCGATGTTAAGGAATTGGCTTTTTTTTGTTTGGTTAAACATAAAAAAAAATTACAATTGATACAAAAGATTAGATTTACCTATTCTATAGGTAACTAAATTCCTACACTTTGTAACGTAGGAATTTAAACTTCCTAAGACAATTTGCACTTTCTATGTTTAGCCAAATTATATAATCTAAATAACTACTAAAATATAATTTCAAGAATTGACATGAACCAAACAACCTCTAAAATAATTGTTTGGTAAATAACATTAGCCAGTTAAAAAACAAAATTCAAATGATGACATTTAGTTTGTCCATTTTTTAGGAAAGAGGTAGGGCTAACAATTAACATGTAATTTTGCTAAACATCTCCTTTAACAAGTAATTAAATGCTTAATATCTACTACCTCTGATTCAATGTAGTTATACCCAATCCAACGGACCAATAGCCAAAAAGCTAAAGACACCGGAAATGTCAACATCAAGTTAGGGTATAAAGCAAAAATCAGGAATAATTTCCATATCTTACACTCCTCCCTGATTTTCAATATCCTAAATGCAGTACAGACTACAGACCTACATAATACACGCAGAATCAGATACTATGAATGTCAGACTTCCATTACTTTCCCCGTACGAAATATCGTCTGAAGCTAAATTAACAGGTCGCGCCAAATTTACTCCATTTACAATGGCCGAACAAATCAACAAAAGTGGGTATCAGATGAACAGTTAAATTTGACGTTAACTTAAACGTGTAAATTGGGGACAGAAGGGTATCCGTATGGAGTATCTTTTACGGCACGCTTAAAAATCAAAAAATAAAAAGAAAAAAATTCAAAATGACGAAATAATAGGAAATGTAACCTTGAAAGCATGGCGGGCTTTGCATCCCATAAGTTGAAGAGTACTCTGCAAAACAGAACGAGTGTATCGAAATGAATCCTTCCCCGTTTTTTCATCCTTCTTCTCCGTTTTATTGTTGGTTTCTCCGTCGACAATCACAATATACAGAATCTTATTTACTTCCGCCATTTCTTACACCTTCAAGTTAAGTAACCAAAATCAAATTCAATCAACAAAACTCGGCATCAAGAATCAAATATAATGATATCAAACTTCTTTAACCAGAAAAAATTGCACTCAAATCAAGAACAATCAACAAATCATATTGTAACATTGAATCCCAAAACAAAAAAGAATCCTTAATGGCTAAGAAAATGAAAAATGAAAATGTGGATACAAAGAAGCGTACCTCAGTAGAATCAAGAAGAGTAATGGTGGGTGGGAAGTGGGATGAGTTCATGTAATGGAGTTGGGTAGGGTGATGGGTGTGGCCATTTTAGGTGTCAGTGGAGGACACGCATCGTAGTCTGGAAGGCAACACGAGTTTTCTTTTCTTGGTTCGCGGCGGTTTAGTCTTTGTCTGGTTGTGCATTTGTAGTAATTTTAAAAGACTTGATTTTTGATTCTCCCCGAGGACCTTGACTGCTTTGAATTTGTCAAATGAGGGTGGGTGGTACGGCTAATTTAAGGAAAGTTGAGGCCGGGGTGAATTAAAAAAAAAAAAAACGCATTCTCATTTTTAATTGGGACTAAAGTTGTTCAAAAGTGACCGGACTCGAAAACCCGAATCGAAATCGAAAGTAAGTCAACCCGAAAATGTGTTCTTTTTTTACGTTTATCAAACTGGCAGTACCTAAACCGAAGTTGTACCCGAACAGGTTGACAACCGAAAATGGAAAAGCTAAATCCGAGTTGTAACCGATTTTTGTAATCTACACATAAGTGTTAACCGAGATTACCCGAACCTAATAATGACCGACTTGAGTCATATCTGACCCGAATCATGCTCGAAACCGCACTCGATCCGACTTAAGCAGAACGAATTTTAGATCTGACTGTTGTAAACCAGAAGCAACTTTTAACATAGAAGTATGATAGATTCATATTTGATCATCTTATTAGTTAATCCAATAAAGTGTTAGATATTTGGAAAAATTATAAAAACTACCTAATTTAGAGGTCGATCTGCAAAAAAAACTACCTAATGTAATTTTTTTTTTTTTGCAAAAACTACCTAATTTAATATATTTCTTTGCAAATGACTACCACTTAACGGAAAACGTTAGTTGACCGTTAAGTTTGAGGGTTTGATCAATTTGAGAGGTTAAGCTGTCTATGTGACAGTATCTTATTAGTTCTCGTATTTTTAAATAATCTTAAATTAAAAAACATAAATTAACAAAATAAAAATAAAAAATATTTGATGTCATTTTTACTTATCATAATGATTTTTTTTCAAAAAACGGACGTCGTTATTATCCTTAGGAGGTAACTCTATCGAAAATTCGGTCGAAACAAGTACTTATTCGCCTATTTTCCGGTACGTCAACCGAAAAAGATATTTGACGTAATTTTTACCCATCATAACGATTTTTTTTCAAAAAACAGACGTTGTGACATAGGTAAAAATGACGTTAAATATCTTTTTCGGTTTACATATCGAAAAATAGACAAATAAGTACTTGTTTCGACCAGATTTACAAAAGAGTTACGCAAATTAGGGTAATTACGTCGTAAGTTTTTTTGAAAAAAACGTTATAATGGGTAAAAATGACGTTAAATATCTTTTATTTTTATTTTGTTAATTTATGTGTTTTAATTATAAATTATTAAAAATACGAGGACCAATAAGATACTGCCACATAGACAACTTAACCTCTCAAATTGGTCAAACTCTCAAACTTAACGATCAACTAACGTTTTCTATTAAGTGGTAATCATTTGCAGAGAAATATATTAGATTATGTAGTTTTTTGCAAAAAAAAAAATTACATTAGGTGGTTTTTTGCAAATAGACCTATAGATTAGGTAGTTTCTTATAATTTTTCCTAGATTTTTTAATAAATTAAATTTTATAAATACATGGTTTCATACATTTAGAGTTAATAATCAATGGTCAATGGTTATTTAACTACTTTTAATCAAAATTAGATGAAAATTAATAGGATTTTATAATTTTAATTTCGGTCCAACAAGTAAAAGTAACAAAGTAATAATGATCACTAATTGATTTGCATTTTAACTATTTTGCTTAAAGTAAAGGGAATCTTGTCATCAATTAAAAAAAGACTAACAACTTAATCTGATATTGACTTGATCGATAGTAATTAAACTACGTAGCCGAATTTTATTTAGAAAAACAACTTGAACCTGATCTGTACCCGGCAAAACCGAACCAATTATTAATCAATGACAACCCGAAATCAATTGACACTCGACAGGAACTTCAACCGACATCGAATCGATGCTAACCCGATAGCTCGAATAACTGATCTTAAACTGAATCGTGACTAACCGACCCCACTCGAGTGTGACCCGTCGTAACACGCAACCGAAAATAATTGATCCAAAATACAACCGAACCAAATGACACCCATCCGAAACCAACCCGATCACCCGAATGACATCTCTAATGGGCTTTTCCTTTTTCCAAATCTAGGTGGTTAATGCTCAACAAAGTTTGGTCTACATCGCAAATTAAATTAGCTAGAATTGTAATTTTAGTAATTAGTTTGGTATATGGTTTAAACAGTTTGGTCTAGTTTTTTCTTTAATAATGGTTTTTGGTTTGGTTGTAGTTTTTTATTTTTCAGATCAGATCAGACCGCAAACCGTACAACGACCGAAAATCATAAATTTTTTTATAAAAAACATATTTTGAGATGTCGTTATTTTTATAGTAATATATACTTGAATGATGTTGATGCAATCAACTAATTTCAAATTATTATATTTGGTGATCATAGAATTTTGGGTGTTATGGATTTTGGGTTTTTTGCTAATTAAATGGCAGAAGAAGGTTATTTGGTTGAAGACATTCAAATCGCCGGACAAATTTACGATGGGGGTGTTGTGAGCAATTATAGTGAAAAGTTTGGTTTATGTATGAATAATTAAAAGTAGGGGTTATTCACAAGAAAACGTAATAAGTAGAGATTATTCTCGACAATTTTTCCTAAAATATTTGCAAACACAAGTATTATTTTGGAAAAAAAAAATCACAATAAAAAATGTTGACCAAACCTGACCAATTCATTGTAGAAGGGTTTGGTCCAATTCGTTCTGGTAATTTAAACAATTCGATCCGAGTGGAAAATTCCCAGACTGAAATTTTGGTTTATCTAATTTTAGTGTCAGATCAACCAAATCGGACTGTGTGCACTCCACTGTTTCTTTAGAAGATCGAATATTTTACTTTAGTGACTTAATACGTTGTTGGTTGGTAGAATTACCATTGGATTTGCTCTCATACCAAAATGTGAGGTACTTGTAGGGAATATGTTTACTAACAATAATTTATGTAAGAAAGAGAAAAAGGAAGGGTTTGAAGAAAATAAGGAAAGAACAAAGAGATAATGTTGATTATGTGCTCAGCCTATATAGGATCCATGACTTTACCCCAGAGCATTAGTTTCACCTTTTCTTTAAGGTGATGAGAGGAAAATGCAGTTTATAGCTTTTGAAAATTCACCCGAGTGGCTTCAGTGGGTAGCAATTCCTCACAAGTAGCATCCAAGGGATGAGAACACAACTCCAAACTTGATAGTTCTACATCTATCCACAAGTAATGAGATTATTTTGATGACAGTAGGTATATTTGTTGCACTTAGTATTATAAAATGAAGAGAAATGAGGATAACAATTGGAAGATTGAATTCATTTTTTTTGTGTGCTCTATAGCCTTTCATTACATGCATATATATAGGACAATTGTAAGCAAAAGATAAAAGGAGTTACAGTTGTCTATCTATCCATCTACAGATGTCATTACATGCATATAATTCTGTGATTTAAGGGAATATTCTTTTTGCAGCAGAAACCCAACGAAGGCAGCAACAAGCCAAGGAGTAGTACCCATACACAACCTCAATACACCCCCTCAAACTTGGAGGAGGAAGAGTGAACTCCAAGTTTGTGAAGAAGAGAAGTTTGTTGTGAGATGGGCAAAATCTTAGTAAAAATATCAGCAACCTGTGAGGTAGACGGAATGTATGTGGGAGAGACAACATGAGAGTTGACTTGATCTCTGATAAAATGGCAATAATCTATATCGACATGCTTGAACCGTTCATGATAAACCGGATTTTCCGCAATGGCTAGAGCAGCTTGATTATAACAGTATAATGGAGTAGGTGTAGGGGGTTTGATGCCTTGAGCAGAGAGTAATTGTCGTAGCCACATTACTTCACAAAAACTTAAGGCCATGACCCTATATTCTGCTTCAGCACTGCTTCGTGATACAACAGTTTGTCTCTTGGACTTCCAAGAAATGGGAGAGGTGCCCAAAAGTACGCAAAAACCAGTAGTGGAGTTTCTAATGGAAGGACAACCAACCCAATCACTATCACAAAATGCGTTGAGCTGAGCTGCAGATTGATGAGCAAGCAAGATGCCTTGAGAGGAAGAGCCTTTGAGATATCTGAGCACTCTGAGAGCTACCTGATAATGAGTACTTGTGGGTTTGTGCATAAATTTGCTACGGACATGTACTGTGAAGGCAATATCAGGGCGAGTGATAGAGATGTGGATCAGTTTACCAACAAGTTTCTGTTATGGCTCAGGATTGTGAAGAGGAACACCAGTCGTTGTTGTGAGTTTCAAATGATAATCCATGGGAAGACGCAAGGGCTTACAATCTTTCATATGATAGTCATCCAAGAGATTATATATGTATTCTTTTGTGAAAGAAAGAAACCCTAAGGAGTGTAATCCACTTCAATGCCAAGAAAATATCGAATATTACCCAAATCCTTCATGGAGAACTGAGTCTTGAGAAAGAGCTTTGTAGATTCAATAAGTTTAAGATTGCTGCCAGTTATGAGTAGGTCATCTACATATATGAGAATGATCACAATGTCATGGTGAATATGCTTAATGAACAGTGTATAGTCAGCCTTGGACTGAACAAAGAAGTGACTTTGAAGAGCATCACTGAGCTTGGCAAACCATTGCTTAGGAGCTTGCTTAAGCCCATACAAAGATTTCAACAGTTTGCAGACCTTACCAGAAGGATTTGTGGGAGTAGAACCCTCCTTAGGAAGAGGTTTCAAACGATGACAAAAACAGATATCCAGGTGGAAACTTCATATAAACACATTAATCCAAATCACCATGTAAGAAGGCATTTTCACGTCCATTTGGTGAACATGCCATGATTTTGACGCAGCCACTGCAAGAAGAGATCGCACAATAGTCATTTTTGCTACTGGAGCAAAGGTTTGATTATAGTCCTCACCATATACTTGAAGGTTCCCAAGAATGACCAATCTGGCTTTGTATTTATCAATGGAGTCATTGGCATTATATTTGGTCTTATAGACCCACTTAGATCCAATGGCCTTCTTCATGGGTGGAAGGTCAGTGATCACCCAAGTTTTGTTGAATTCCAAAGAATCAAGCTCCTCATTCATTGCTTGCACCCAATGAGGATGTTGCACTACATGTTTAAAATGGACAAGATCTCTAGTGCTTAGAGAACGAGCCAAGAGGCATGTATATCCAGGAGCAACGGAAGTGGTACCAACATGGTCAATTTTAGTGACCAAAGTATCATGCTGAGTGTGCATGGCATAATCAGAGTGCCAGCTAGGGGGGTGAGTAACTCTTACGGACCATTTAAGAGCCAAGACAGGAGACAAAGTAGGAGGAATAGGATATGGAGCAGGAGGGGCAATAATAGGATCTGCATGAGGAACAAGAAGCAAAGGATCAGTGGTGTTAGTATTGATTGAGAGAGGAGAAGAAGAAGGAGAAGCATTAGGAGAGGAATTGATAGCAAAAATTTTGTAAGGAAAAAGAGTTTCAAAAAATTTGGCATCATTAGTAACAAAATCTTTTTGAGTGTCTAGTTGAAGAAGTTTGTATCCCTTTTGAGTTTGAGGATAACCTAATAAAAGGCAAGGTACTCCCCTAGGTTGAAACTTATCATGAGATCGAGAAGGATTGGAAGCTAGTGCAAGACATCCAAAAACTTTCATATGAGTGTAAGAAGGTTTAGTTTTGTAGAGAATTTCATATGGAGTAAGAAAATGTAAAACATAATTAGGCTAACAACTAATGATATGAACAACAGCATGCACATAATCTCCCCAAAAATGCAGTGGCATACCTGCTTGAAACCTCAGTGCCCTGGCCATTTCAAGGATACTTTTGTGCTTCCTTTCCACTCGTCCATTTTGTTGTGGACGATCTACACAGGATGTTTGATGGAGAATACCCTTCTCATGAAAAAACTGAATGCATTGATGATCATCAAACTCCAAAGCATTGTCTGAACGAATGATTTTGACCTGTTTTTCAAATTTAGTGTTGGCCATAAAAACAAAGTTATTAATTACATCATAGGCATCAGACTTATGTCTGAGGAGATGAACCCAAGTCATCCTGGAGTGATCATCCACAAGGGTGAGAAAATACCTATGATTTCCTCTACTAGGAACTTTGTATGCACCCGAAATATCAATATGCACCAAAGAAAACAAATCACTTGCCCTAGATGTACTGATAGAGTAAGGCAGCTTAGTAAATCTAGCCATGGGACAAGACACATATTAGCAGTGTGAGTGGGTAAGGATGAAAGTTTAGGAATATGGGAGAGATTCTTAAGAGGAGTGTGGCCAAGTCTGTTGTGCCATAAGGTGACAGATTTCAAAGGTGGAGTGTCTGGAATGTGAGAGGGTATTTGAAAGGCAGTAGCAGCAAGGGGCTTCTGTTTGTCAGGAATAAAAGAGGAGTGAGATAAGGGATCAAGGAAGTAATACAGACCATGTATCATCCTAGTGATCAGATGATCTGATCATTAACATAAACATTTCCCTTATGTGAAATTTGAGCAGTTTTACCAGTAGGCAGCTTAATATTACACAAATGGAGAGGCACAACCTGTGTAAGAAGAGCTTTATTACTAGTCATGTGATCAGATGCACCAGAGTCTATAATCCACAAATTCTTACTAGTATTAGCAAGACAACATGTCACCATGCCAGCATATGTAAGATCCAAGTCCTCATCAGTCTCTGAAGTAACCCCTTTAGATGTTTTGGGCAAGAGATTTAGCAGTTGCTCTAAATCTGAGCAGAAGTAAAAGAGCTATTGCTAACACTATATGACCCAACATCAGAATGCTGCATGGTACCTCCTCTTCCAGTTCGACCTCCTCTTCCTCCTCTATTGCCTCTACCACCTATTCCTCTAGTGTTGTAAGTCCCTCTCAGAGCAGGTTGAGACAAAGGATGCCATGGTGGATAACCCACGAGAGTCCAACACTTATCTATGCCCTAGCCTTCCACAAGCACTACAAATAGTGGAATTAGTAGGGGTTTTCCCAAACATAGCTAGAGATTCCATATTAGATTTGGAAGTCTTAAGAACTTTCCTTTGATTTTCTTCTTGTTGTAAAACATTGTATGCTACATCAACAGTAGGGAGAGTTTGCTGCATAAGAATGTGACTCCTGTGAGTCCCATATGAATCATCTAGACCATTGAGAAACTGAAATAATCGTTGTTCATCTTGCTGAGTTTGGAGAGCATTCAAAAATTCCTTAAACTCAGTGGTTACTTGTGTGATTGCAGGCAATGTGTTGAGACTCTCAATCTCCTCCCACAATCCTCTCATTTTAACATAGTACTTAGAGAGACTTCTATGAAGTTGTTTTGTTTCAAAAATTTCTTTACTTAGCTTGTATTTTCAAGATCCATTAGTCACAGAAAAACGTTGCACTAACTGTGTCCAGATGGTATGAGCATTGTCTAAGAACATAATGGATTTTTAATAGGTTCAAACACACTATTAAGAATCCAAGAAATTATCATTCTTCTTGTGTGCTCTACAGCCTTTCATTACATGCACATATATAGGACAATTGTAAGCAAAAGATAAAAGAAATTACAGCTGTCCATTTATCCATCTACAGCTGTCATTACATGCATCTAATTCTGTTATTTAAGGGAATGATCTTTTTGCAGCAGAAACCCAACGAAGGCAGCAGCAAGCCAAGGAATTGATTATTAGTTTTAGTTTAGTCTAATGCAGATGTTCATTTTCAACACATTAAAGATGCACTAACAGAGTTCTCAAATAACAAGGACCCAAAAGTTTATTAATCTCATTGGTCATTGAAAGATTAGTATTTACTTTACCAAAATTGGAATTATTAGCCATCAATTTAAACTAGAGTCTAATCCAAGGGTGGTGAAGTTCAATTATATAAAGATGAGTTGAGTCCACACCCTTTTTTTATTGTCATCTTCTTCAAACATATAATTTTCTCTTAGGACTTGCCCAAAGTGGTCCCGCTAAGTCAATTCTAGGATCAACTTTAACTAAAGTAGAGTCAAGGTAAGATCTTAACCCTAAATCCTATACTTTAAGACCCTACACCTATCTCTATTCTTATTCTCCTTATTTTTTTCCTCAAAAGAGAAAAAACTAGTATTGTCAAATCTTGACGAGTGAATTGACATATATTCGTAAGAAATTCCTAGCAAATCAACACGCAAAATTGCACACAAGATTTTATATAAACAATTCACAAAGAAAATTATAGCAATAAAGCGAGAAGAAACTATTGTTTTATTTTTCAGTGATTGAAAGAGAGCATGTTGCTCTTGAGAGTTTAAGATGATGTTTGAAAACGTCTCATTCTCGTCAGCCCATCAATTTTTAAAAATTGGGGCTTAAAATTCAAGTGTGAAAACTTGTTTGAGCTAGATGAAATTCAATCCCCTAACAACTCTTAATTTGCAATTTTGTGGCCAAATATTATAAGTATGAAAGTCTTTCCGAGAAAGATGAAAATTAGACCCCTATTAGCCCTCAGTTTGAAAAATTAAGGTCAAATACTGAAATCTTATCCAAGAAAGATGAAAGGCGATACCCCTATTGGCCCCAATTTGGAAATTTGGGGTTAAACATTCTTAGTATGGAGCCTTATCCGAGGAAAATGGAAATCAGATCCCTCTTGGGCCTAAGAACCAAAGGTGAAGATAAAAAGAAATGGTACATGTAAGCAATCAATTATAGTGAAACATTAGTAGTATTACACATTGTAGCAAAGAAATTACACCAAAACTTGGCCGAGACTGTTTCAAATTGAGACCAAGCGTGGGTCGGCCCAATTCATGCATGTAACAACATCACAAGTTTTCCTTTGTTTTTTTCGTTTTCTGGGCATTTTTCAATTTTGACCTTAAAGGTATTAATTTTGAAATTAAAGGTATCAATTTCAACATAAAGTAGTACTTAAACATATCAATTAAAATAAAATTTTCAATTTCAACCTATAAGTGATCCATTGACGTTAAACTGATCAATTTCTACCTAATATATGGTTCTATTTCACAATTTTAGAACGAAGTTATATAAAATGGTATTATTTTATCATTCTATGGATAAATTTCAAACAAAAAATAAATAGTTAATAAAAATATCAATAATTAAATTTGAACTAAATGCTATACAATATATTTATAGAATTTGAATACTTGTTTTTAAAACGATAATTGAAGATTAGAAGTTTAAAATTGAGTTAAATTATAAAATATCGTTGTTTTATTATGTCATAATTTAACTATTAACATATTCAATTTGAAATAAAACATATACAATATCTTTATAGACTTTGAAATACTTATTTTGAAAACGATAATTGATGCTTATACTTTCAAAGTTGAGTTAGATCATAAAACATCAAATGCCAATTTATGTGTCATAATTTAACTGGTACTCTTATGTTCCATTAGAACCATCATGTTGCATTTATTGTACAATGTTATAACACTATTATTGATAGTGTTGTTTGACAATTTATTTGTTGTCATCCATAGAATGATAAAATTTAACCTTACTCAAATTGAACCATCAGGAAAAATTACCCAGAATAATACGACCTTTCACCTATTTTCCACGAATAATACGAACTTTCAATTAACCACCAATAATATGAACTATGACATGTATTTTCCAGTGGTATATGGTTTTACCTACAACCGGTTAAAATTTGTTTTTTAACAAAAGTTTAATTAATTGACCAAGAAAGTCATCTTCTCCCCCTCTCTCCTGTCATTCCTCTCAAAACATTCAGGAACACCAAAAATTCTTCTTCACGCAGCTTCCTCCCTCAACACAACAATTTCCCACGAATTGCAGCTCCAAACAGCTACTGATCCAAGATTCGCCTATAATGGTTAGTTTATTCTTCCCAATTGTATAATTTATCATCTAATTTTGCAAACACCCAAAAATTAGGGTTCATGATTTCGAAAATTAATTATTCTCATTTATGATTAATACTTTTTTTTAGTCGAAATTCTTTGTAATTTAGTGTTTTTTGATTGTTTTTAGGCTAATATGAATGATTTCATTACATTGAAGTTTTGGTATGGTGGGACATTCAAAAAAAGAGGGGTGGATTTGAGTATTTAAGTGGGATGTGTAAAACCGGTAAGTGCACTGTCATTCCTTTATTTATATGCTGAATTTGCTGCTATATTGTCTACTGTTTTGAGCTGGTATACACTGGAATATGCTGCTGGAATATGTGTATATATGCTGCTGGAATATGTGTATATATGCTGCTGGAATATGTGTATATATGCTGCTGGAATATGTATATATATATGCTGATGCTACTGATTATATGCTGGAACATGTACTGATTATATGCTACTGATATATGCTTTAGATTGAGATGATGATGATGAAGGGGAAAACATATTAAGAGAAGAAGGGGAAGATTGGAGGAAGTAATTAAAAAAATAAAAGATAACAATGGAGGAGGATGTGAGAATACTTGAAGGTGAGGAAGATAACAATGGAGGTGAAGCAGCAAAATAGGGAGGAGAAGGCAACTGTCATAATTTGACCGGTTCTACAGGTTGTAAACAGGTAAGGTATACCACTGGAAAATATAGGTCATAGTTCGTATTATTGGTGGTTAATTGAAAGTTCGTATTATTCATGGAAAATAGGTGAAAGGTCGTATTATTCTGGGCAATTTTTCCGAACCATCATGGATTATGCTATTATACGCTTTCTCCAGATCGATGAATAGCCATATTCAAATTGAACCTTAAAATTGTCTAAAAGTGCCCACAAAAAGCCAAAGTCACAAAAGACAAAAAATAAAATCAGTCAGAATTAGTCAGTCTCCTGAGAGACCATCTTTCTGAGAGACGTCTCTCAGGCCCAATCCATTAAAGCTTATTGCCTATCTTTACTCTATTTTTTTTCTAATAGGTCAACCCAATTACAAATGGTCTCTCAAAGAAACCGTCTCTCACAAGAATTTGTGAAAATAAAACTCTCTCTCTCACAAGAATTTGTGAAAATAAAACTCTCATCAATGATTGATCTAATGTCTCCGACCCCACCAAATTCCAATCAATTTCCATCACCTGAAAGCCCATTGTCCACTTTTGAGACTCTTACTTCGTTTCATATCTCAAACTTTCCGACTAACTTGAGCATCAGATGAGGTTTTTGAGAGATCACTCTGGATAGTTTTTCCTTGTGTGTATACGGTATTCATTTGACATCTAAATCTTAGACATCAAAACACATATACGTGAATTATAATTTAATAATATAATATTAAAAAGAAGAAAAATGCAATTAATTAATAGTGGACAACCACTATCGATTAACAAATCTAGTAGTACCATAAGCAAACATTATCAAAAAATTTCACGTAATTTTAAAACTAATTTAATAGTTAAATGTTAGAAGTAAACCAATTAAATATGTACTTCCTCTGTTTTATAATACTCGCTACATTTTCTATTTTGGGAAGTTTTATATCACTTGCTATATTTCCATTTTTAGTAAAAAACCAATCATTTCCTATTTTTATCCTACTTTGTAACTCATTAACTTTTATACCTAACATTATTTAATATTTATAATATTTCCAATCATCTAAAAAACCTATTTTTCTTTTTCATTTTTCATCAAATAATATTAAAATCCCTAAAAAAACTCACATACTCTTAATAATTACACAATACCTTTTTAATATGTGTGTTGATGCATTTGTGACAAGTAAACATAAGAGAGGAAGTAACGTATAAATACAACAAATTAATGATTGGTAAGAGTAGATGGTACATGGTGTGCCGCCACAAAAAATAGTCGAGGTCTTGTTCGTCCTTTATCTTTCTGTCTGGCGGGCACTTTTTATTTCTGTTTTTGTTTGCTTGTCTTTCCAAACAGTTTTATTCCCGGGTCATGTTGCCTTTTTTAATTGCAAATATTCATTTTGACTTGCCCCCTATCCCTCTCAACCCCTCTACAAAAAAATTGATCACATCAAGTATTTGTCAGCCAAAGCCGGCCAGTAGAATAACATCGTCAATATCCGTTTCATAATACTTGCTATTGATAGTGACATTTTCTCACATAACATGTCATACTCGGTAACAAGTATTATGAAACAGAGGAAGTATTTCTTTAGAATATTGAGTTAGCCTAGTTAAGCTGAGTCGCTTTTTTTTTGGCATTAATAGGTCAGCTGACTGCATAGGCCCCTAAAAAAAAGGTCTCAAATATTAAGTGGTGTTATTCAAGCTTGATTTTGAGCAATATTTTTTAAAAAATTTGTTTGTTGACTTTTTTATATTTGAAATAATTTTAAAATATAATGTTACTATATATTTTGTCTTGATTATTTTTCTTGAAATGAAAATTTTTTATCTTTAGATATAATAAAGGACCCTCATTTTAAAAGACAACATGAAAATAACTAGGTGTGCCTGTATTTGTACGGTACACAATTAATTAAGAACTAAATCAAGATTATTCATTTATTCCAAAGGTTATCCTTTTGCAAGGGTTTAAACTAGATTAGAGATTTGTTCTTGCTATCACGTCAGATATTACAGCGACCACTTTTCAAAATGCCCTGATTACCTGCATAGTCAACGCCCAAGTTAGTGTTTATAGAATATATAGGTCGCCTAACAAGTCCTTCCAAGTGCTCGATGCTAATTAGGTGGATTATTGTTTAAAACTTGTGAGAGTGAAACTTTGTATGAATTTAATGAATAAGACCTTGTCATATTCAATAAGTGTTCTTAAAGGTTTCCAATCGTCTTTAAAAGATCATTGGAATTTAGTAAATGAGTTTTTATTCAATGCACTAAAAATAAATCATCGTTCTTAATGCTCACCTTGTTTTGGATTACAACGTCTACTAACGTGTTGAAATGTTATTGGTCTCTCAACGGTGCATTTAATGCCCTAATCAAAGTTACTCTCCTTAGCGTCTGACACGCGTCCTTAAAAACTAACATTTATTACCACTTGAATGAGTATTGTAGAGGTATTTATGAAAAAAACTTTTAATTAATGGACCTTTCTTTTGTTTCTCTTAAATTACTCTCCTAGTTAAGTAATTATTTTTACTTTCAAAATTTGGCACCAAATTTAGTTCCCTAATTTATCTATATTGCTTCTTCCTGGATTATCTTTTCCTAGAATAAAAGACCCTGATCCAGACACATAATAGGATCTCCAAAATCTTTGTTTCATCCTTGTAGTTAAAAGCTTTCTTTTGACTATATCACTACTTGAAAAATAAATTAATGCACTCTATATTTTCCAGCTAGATTTCTCTAAAATACTCCAAATAAAAAATAATATTAATCCCCAAAAAAAATCTCAACTAAATTCCCATATATATTAAAAAAAACTTGTCACTTCATCCTCACATAAACATTATTTACAAGTATAGAGATATAAAGCGTACGTAAAATTAGTGCAAATTCCCTAAATTGTTATGCACAAAGCAAAAGTGTCACTAAAATCCCCACATTGTTATGTGCAGAGATAAAGTGTCGATAGATGTTAAATCACCTTCATATTCCTCCCCAAAACTCCCATCCTCTCCCCTTCACCATTATCATAAGCACCGTAAACAACCCACACCAAATTCTACAACCACATATGATCCGCCATTGACAAACCACAACAAGCTCCATTCCTACACAGCTTCATCTTCAGCATCTCACTCTAGCCGCCATTCTATAAGCAGTATTCGCAGCTCTCTTCCCGATAGTCCCCATCTCTACGACATCTCCGAAATCCGCACGGCTACCAACAATTTCCTTGCAAAAAGCCTCTCCAAATCTTCAAGATGTTGGCGAAGCGAATTACACGGGAAATCCGTGGTGATTTTCCCAAGGAAATCGCACATTTCAGGTGTTTTACGCCCCTCGATTGTCCGACAAAAGCTTTCTTCGATCTGTAAATCTCACCATACTGCCGTCATAAATCTGCTGGGAGCATCGATTTCAGGGGATTATATATACCTCGTTTATGAATTTGTAAATGGATCTAGTTTATCTGATTTGCTTGGAAATAAGAATAACCCAGAATACACTGTTCTTAATACATGGATGTCGAGGATGCAAATTGCTACAGATTTAGCAAATGGACTTGATTATATTCATAATAATACTGGATTGGATATGAAATATGTGCATAATCATATAAAATCAAGTAGTATTATCGTCACAGAGCCGTATTTCAATGCTAAGATCTGTCATTTTGGGACTGCGGAATTATGCAGTGAACCCACGGATGATAGAGAAAGAGATGAATTTGATAGCAAGTCTTCTCACAAACTGGAGGACATTATTGATGAAATTGAGGAAAATGCCATGGATTCATGTTTGTCTTCAACGGAGAAGAAATCGATTAGGACTAACAGTGTCAAATTTAACGGCACTCCAGGGTATGCCCATTTTATCCATGCATTTATTCTATTAGTAATTAATATTTTTAATCGTATATAATTAAAAATTTTAAAAAATTATATTAATGAAATTTGCCTTGAAAAGAATTAAATAAGATCTTACTTTACTATTTTATAATTTATTGATTAAGAATAAAATACTATTTCCTCCGAATCAATTTAGATGTTCTATTTGAAATTTCACGGATTTTAAGGGTTGAGTGGGGTCCATTAAAAAGTGGTAGTTGGGCATTTTAATTGATTAAATTAATTATAAAGGTGGTAGTTGGGTATTGGGAATTGGAAAAGTGGGGGTATTTAGGTAGAAAAAAAATAGACAAAAAAGGAAATGGGACAATTGATATGATTTTGTCAAATAAGGAAATGAGACATCTAAACTGATTCGGAAGGAGTATAAGTAAGAGTGATTGATAAACAATGTTAAAAATTAAATGGGGCTATTAGGATGAACAGTAGGCAGTATTATTATACTCCCTTCAATTCTTTTAAACTGTCTCATTTAGTTTGTTAACATTATTTATTGATTACACTTAATTTATATTTTATTTTTAATCTAAATGTTATAATTGTGTCAAAACTAAATGAGACAACATAAAAGAATTAGAGGGGGTGGGGTATGTTGCTATATTCTCACAATTTGTTTTTTATTTGTCTGTATACAAATTTTTATTTATTTATTTATTTATTTAATTCACTAAATAAATTTAATTAATTAAATTGATAAATTTACGGCAAATTTAAAGAGAGTGTTCAATCAAATTGACGCTAAGCTGTTCAATCAAATTGACGCTAAGTTGTTCAATCATGAAGTAATAATTTGGATGTATACAGTGAATTATTCATTAATTGATTAGTAGGAAATAATAGGAGTATGTGATTGTTTATTGGGAGATTTAGACTTTAGATAGATAGAATTTAAAAAACTAAAGTCAAATTCGCATCATTTGGAATATTATGTGAGAGGTAATATTTATTATGTTTTTTTTATTGTTGACAATCATTAAATAATTATTCATCAAATTCTTATAAAAAATATTCACGAAGATAAAGAAAATTAGAATTTTTTAGATAATAGATATATTATTTTATTGAATAATATTTTGATGGAGAAATATGAAGACCACAACTCATTAAAAATTGATTTTATAAAGTTAGTGAGAAACATGTGGGAAAATAATCATTATAAAAATATTAAAATGAAGTTAGTGGAAGATATGTGGGAACGTAAGGATTATTAAAATATATTAAAATGAGGATAAAAAAGTTACTTTTTGTGCAAAATTTATGATATAAATAGAAATTTTTTTTAAAGGTACAACAAATGGAACATCTCAAAATGACAAATGAAAACTTTTAAAAAACTGTGGGAGTATTATGTCAAAACAAAATATATAAATTATAGTTGAATTCAATTGAAACCTTCGTTCTAAGGATCAATCTCGATCTAGAGAATCTTTGGTCGCATTCTCCTTTATGAGTATGGGATATCACCTCTATTTCCTCCTTAGACCCTGATCATAGTTTCTATGGGCGAGATATACGAGTACGATGATGATGATGATTTGAGTTCAATTCAAGTTAATATCAAATTTGCACATAAACTAAGTTTTTAGACTCTATAAAACGAGAGCCTTGGACGGTAGTTGATTTACCCTTACTAATCGATGGTCATGCAGGTACATGTCGCTAGAGTTTCAGTCGACGGGGATAGGTACACGAAAATCCGATGTGTATGCCTTCGGAGTGGTGATGTTAGAGTTATTGTCAGGTGAAGAGGCGGTGAAGTACAAGTATAATAAGGCTAAGCGAGAGTATATTAGAGTCTCCGTCGTAGATGCAGCTAAAGCAATCTTGGAGGTAACCGGGTTAGACAGAGAAGCGATGTTACGAAAATGGATGGATCCACGACTTAAGGATTCGTACCCAGTTGAGGTTGCGGATAAGTTGACTCGCTTGGCTGTTGATTGTTTACATGTGGATCCTGACAAACGACCTGATATGCGACGTATTGCAGGGAAGATCTCTCGGCTTTATTTAGAGTCTCAAATTTGGTGCGACAAGTTGAAATATCCCACAGATATTACGGTGTCGTTTGCTCCTCGGTAGATACTCATGGAACGATAGTGTCCGATCATTTTTCTTTCAAATATACTCATGGTTAACGATACTCTGTGTACTCTAGTTATTATACATGTATATTTGAATAGCAAGTGCTATTGGTAGAGGTCATTAAATCTTATTTATATTTTTCGCTAGTATTTTCATTTTCTAGCCATTTTTTGTATTATTTTTTCAATTATGTCCTTTCCTACTCCAACTTTTAAATTTTAAATTTTAAATTTTAACAACACAATCAATGCGTAACCAATGCAAAGACAACTTAAATATATTTTGATATTTAATCGTGTTTGCAAATGGGGCTATACTAATGAACACTTTAGGAAAATTATGATGTAGTGAAGTTTAATGCAACCTTTAAGAATTCCTAAAAGAAGCTACTATACTTTGAAGCCAAAAATCTCCTTCTCAAATGATTTGTTTGTGTGATATATTGAATGATAAACGAAGGAGTGATGCGAAAGAAATTGGTCTTGAAGAATTGCTTCTATTGAGTATTAAGATGTGTTGAAGTGTCCATATGTTACCCACATGTGAGTTGTCCCACATCGGAGAAAGAGAAAAGTATGCATCACTTTAGGAGTAACTCATACTATCACCAGTTGGTTTTAGTAGTGAACCTTCTTTGGGTTTATGAGTGGACTACTTCTTCTCTTCCTTGTTTGGGTTGCCCAGACCCATTAAATTCTATCATGGTATCAGAGCCCGGTTTGTTGTTGGGCCTTTATATTGGGCATTTAATCTTACCACTGGTTAAGGGGCTTTTAATTGGATGTTCATTCCCAATAGGTTTGTAACCCTTCTGGTGGGCTAAAATTCTAAGGACACTCACATGTGAGGGGGAGTGTTGAAGTGCCCATGTGTTACCCACATGTGAGTTGTCCCACATCGGAGAAAGAGAAGAATATGCATCACTTTATAAACTTTAGGAGTAACTCCTACTATCACCAATTGGTTTTAGTAGTGAACCTTCTTTGGATTTATGAGTGGACTACTTCTTCAACTCCTTGTTTGGGTTGCCTAGGCCTATTTTCTAAATTCTATCAAGATGTGTTATCATGCTATAGCTAAGTACTTTATCAACCAATATGATGTCAGTACTTCAGTTTTCATAGTCAATCGAAATTGCAAGTACACTATAACTGAATATAATGTCCATTCAAGTGAAGATATATTTGAGTATGATTTATTCAAGGAATGGCAACGAAAACTAGATTGAGTTGGGGCTAAAGTTATATCTGCTGAACAACTACTTCCAAAATGTTGTTGGAGTTCATTGATGGAGGTGATGATTTCAAAACGTTCTTCGTAATGTATGCTTTGATTACATATTTGGCTCCCATTTTACACCGAACTGTTGATCTTAGTTTGCTTAAACCATTGGTTGATGTTAATGAGATAAACAATCTTAACTGATGTGGTTTAGTGTTTGATAGATTGAGATGTGGTTTGGAGAGATGCCAAAAAAAAATATCTGAAAAATATTCCTTCAGGTCTAACCATATTAGAAATTTGCTTTTAACATCGAGTTAGCTCTCTAGGTATTTTTCTATCATTAAGGTTGCCCTTAATCCAACATTGGATTTATGACACTTTGAAAAAAAGGGCACAACTTGAGTTGAATGCTAGATCCTTTAGACTGGGTGATTTCACTGGAGCCACACACCCAATTTCAAAGAAATTAAGAAAGAAATTGCATGATGATGAGGTGGAACTAGAAGATAATGGAATGTATCTCAAAATCCCTATTCCCGATGGTTTGTTGTGATCTCTTGATCAACAAATTCATGATACAACTGGTGATGTAAGTTATATTATTTTTACATTCAATTGTTTATGAAAACAACCGGTAGCACATTTTAAAATATAAAGTAACAGTTTTTTGTCCATAAGGTAACACATTCCATATAACTTTTCGTAAGAAGTTTAAATTGAACTGTTTTTTTCTTATTATGTTCTTTTTATTAAGGAACTTATGTAGGAAATTAGCAAGATGAAGAGGAACATGGAAATTGTGACTCAACATCATTTATTAAAACTGTTCAAGTTGAAGGCAAAATGCAATGAAGCATAAGATGTCGGATTGTCGGACAATCATCAAACTTGCCAACACTATCACAATGGTATTCAAACCCGAAAGTGATGGAGGAGATTGAGGAGATTATGGACAGGATAAGAGTGGTTAAAAAACGAACTGTCGACATCGACTTACCAAGATTTTACCTGGGAATATCAGATCTTGAGAAAACACCTTCACTAGCACTGAAGTTGACTGCCAAAAGAGGGGAAAAAAAAGAATATTTTGAGTTTATTTTGATTTCATGTTGTAATATCAGATCTTGAGAAAACACCTTTAGGCTACGATTGCACAACTCAAGAAAGAATTGTTTGAAATAGATTATGTCTATGATTTTGGGAAGCTCGCTGAGAGAATTGCAAAACTTGTCTAGAGGTGTTGCAGTTATTAAGGTTGGTGCAACCACAGAGACTGAGCTTGAGGATCGTAAATTGTGTATTGAGGATGCAAAGAATGCAACTTTTGCTGCCACAAAGGAGAGGATTGTGCTTGGTGATGGTGCTGCTCTTGTTCATCTTTCAACGTTTGTGCCTGTTATCAAGGAGAACTTGGAGGATGCTGATGAACGTTCGGGTTTCAATGTAGTAACTGGCAAGTGCGAGGATTTGATAGACTTAGGAGTAATTGACCATGCTAAGGTGATAAGATGTGAATATGTGATTTGCAGAATGCTTCATTTGTTACTGGAATGATATTAACAACTCAAGCATTCGTAGTAGAGAAAACCAAGGCTAAAGCTGCTGCTGCTGCTGCTCAACCAGGTTTTACTGTATATGTGATACCCCAGATTTAGCTTGAAAATGAATTGATAAACTACTCATATCAACAAGGTGTATCTTCTTTTTATGGAAGCCCATTTGCTAAGAACTCCACAGTTAAGCGTGCTTGGTGGGGAGCAATCTTAGGATGGGTGACCTCCCGGGAGTTTTCCCGGGTGCGCACGAGTGAGGCCAAAGTGCGCTGGAAAGACTTGTGTTTGTCTGTGGGCAGTGGCGGATCCAGACCTATAAATTATGGGTAGCACCAACGTGTTGAACTAAATTAAGAATAAATTCGGTAGAATTTTTGTTTGTAAAATGAACAACCAAAAAATTTTTCATTACTGCAAACATCGCAATAATAATCCCATGTCACTACCAGTACAAAATTAAAAAGGTGAAATATGTCATCCACACTGCATCGTACAAATTACAAGTTACGACGAGATCAAAGTTTGACATAGTGAAATACTTCCTCTAAACTACTTGCTACTTACGATTATTGATACTATTCTTCCTTTAAGCTTATTACGACCGGCGTGGTGTTTATTTGGGTCATCGGTTTGATTTCTTATTAGGTGTTTAGTTCAAAATTGGGCTTTGTGTCTATATTGGTTTTTTCTGTAATTGTAAATCCATTATTAAGTCGGGTCAAAATCAGGTTTGGTTTCAAGGTCGGAATAATACCAGGTCATTAAGTCTGTTTTGAACTACTATATTTAAGTAAAAATATATGCAACTGAGATCTTGTTTAATTCGTCTAATCGCATACTATCATAAAAATTAACTTTTTATACAATTTTTAGATGTGTACATAACTGATTAGAGTAACATATCGGATAGCGTAAAAAGTCAAATATAACAAGTATAGTGAAACGAAGGAAATACATTATAAAAAAAAGTAAATTAATTTTTCTAAAAATATCATGGGTAGCCTATGCTACCCATTGTTACTTAGTAGGTCCGTTAATGTCTGTGGGATCAGTCTAAAGTCTCCATGAATAGTCACCGGCGACCCGAGAGGCCGGGGTGTTACGGTATAAGGTTTAGGATTGTTTAGGCCAGAAACGGTAGAGTATCAACAATTCATAGGTTGTTTTGGTAGTTATTTGTTGGAAAGGTTTTTTTTTATTGAGAATAATAAATAGGAAAATTTGCCCAGAATAATCCAACTTTTGTCTGATTTTCCTACAATAATCCCAAGTATTGATTAACCATGAATAATCCCATCTATTGATAGTTGTTTCCAATGGCATCCAAGCAAGTAAAACAACCGGCTACATCAGGTCATTTCTTGATCTTCTTCTTCATCCAAGCATCTTCTTCTTCACATGACATTTCCTCCATTAAAACCAGTTTACCTTCTTCTATACTTCAAAATCATTCTTTCTCTCATATACACTAATTTTTTACTTGTTTGGATGTCATTGGAAACAACTATCAATAGATGGGATTATTCATGGTTAATCAATACTTGGGATTATTGTAGGAAAATCAGACAAAGGTTGGATTATTCTAGGCAAATTTTCCTAATAAATATTGTAGTGATTGATTTTTAAAGCGTTTTAGCACATTGGTTTACATGTGGTGGTGTTACTGTTAATGTGGATTTATAATGAAAATCCACTTGTATTTCATCATATTCTAATTTAAACTTTGTGGGTTTTAGTTTATATTGTGGGAAATGAGCAATTGACTTTTCTAAACCACCCACAACTTGAAAATCCTAAATAACCCCATAAAAAGAAAAAATACATAATATTAAATTAAATTAAATAAGAAAAAGATAAAATAAAATTTCAAAAGTCTTCCTATAAAATGGGAACACATAAGGATGATATGCTACTTTCATAAAAAAAACGTTATTTACCTATACATCTTTACCTACAACTAGATCAAGCAACAAGAAACGAAAAAATCAAATTGGACCTATTGGCACTCGATCTATCATAAGTATTGTATTGTTCGTGAAACAAATACTCCCTCCTATTCACTTGAGTTGTCCCATTTGTTTTTGGGCACTATTTACGTATCACTCTTAATTTGTATTTTACTATTAATCTATAAGTTAAAACATAGTCATGTGAGATCTTTTTTGATTCGTCTCAATACAAAGATTATTAATATCAACTTTTTATAATATTTAATTAACAATAATTTGAGATATTAAGAGCTAAAATATTGTCTCGGCAAGTGTGAAAAACTAAATAGGACAACTCAAGTAAATAGCAGGGAGTATTTATCTAATCTTATAATCAAATTTGACATTGATCGATTTTAAAATGATTAAAATTATGTAAAAAAAACAATGTTGATATATACTCCCTCCTATTCACTCAAGTTGTCCCATTTGAGTGAGTTGGGCACGCAAATTAAGGAATAGGAGGGACCATATGCATAGTACGCTCATGTGAGGGAATTGGTATTGTAAATTAAGTAGATTAAACTCTTAATGATTCCCTCCAATTTGAACCATTTTAAAGTTGGAGGGAGAATGTCAAACTTTTTAAATTACATAATTAAATTTAAAAAGTCTTCAATTACATAAATAAAAATACAAAGTCTTAATTACCACTAATTAATTTAAATTACATAAATTAAAATTACATTTCATATTGGGGGTTTGTACATATACTTCCACTTCCTTCTCGATCTTTTCAAGACTTTATTAACGGCTTCGAATAACGCACACTTTTCTCGATTCTTGTGAATACGGATATCATTTCGCTCGTTGACTTCAGAGAGAAGACCAACAAACCGAATATGCATTTATTGTATACGTTAGTCACTTTTAAAAAATACGCTAAAAATTGAAATGTCATCTATTCTTTAAAAAAATTTCCAAAAAAATTAAAGTCAAACAGCTTACAACCCAAACAATGAAATGTCAGCTACACAAACCCAAAATTACAGGCGCCAAATGAAAACAATGAAATGTCAGCTACACAAACCAAAGTATTTATTGCAAAGACTTAATCAACTCCACTACATTTATTGCTAACATTCATACAATTTGATGCAGTAAGATTTACTCAATTGGAAAAGACAAAGAAGACAAGTCAACATGTTGTAGCAAATGCTATGGGTGTTAGCCAATCAACTGTATGGAGATGGAAAAAAAAGAAACACATTCGCAAGCATACAAATGCAATAAAGCCACTTTTAACTGACACTAACAAGAAAGACAGGTTGTTCTTTTGCATTTCTAGTTGCATGTTTGATCCAAATACAGATGCTTTCAAATTTAGTGACATGTCTAACATAATTCATATAGATGAAAAGTTATTCTACCTAACTCGAACGCAACAAACGTACTACCTTACTCCAGATTAACCTGAGCCACATAGGGAAATACAATCAAAAAGATTCATTCCCAAATTAATGTTCATGTGTGTAGTTGCTAAACCAATCTATTCTAATGAGGGTGAAGTAGTTTTTGATGGAAAGATTGGTATCTTTCCTTTTGTAGCTCAAGTGCTAGCCCAAAGAAGTTCAAAAAATATGAAGAGAGGGGAACCAGAAACTAAACCCATTCAATCCATAACAAAGGATCACATAAGATCAATGCTCATTGATAACATCTTACCAGCAATTAGACAGAAATGGCCAGAGGGTGCAAGCAAAACAATAACAACAACAACATAAAGTCACAAATCCAGCAGTAACAACAACATAAAGTCACACTTTTGGGGTTTTTATAGTGATTGACAATGTTTAGGGTTAAACACCATGTTTATTGAAGCTGTTTATGACTAAACATTTAATGGAAAGTTTTTGGGTTTAATGACAACAAAACCTTCATTTTAGGTGCATCTCTCAGAAAACAAATTGTTTTCATCATTGAGAACCATACACACACTCTTTGCCTCCTAAAATCACAAAGATTGGTGGCACTGTGAGAATGTATATGGTTTTTGTTAGTGACTAATAAGCCCTCTTTTTAAAAATCATTGAGCTTTTCATTGGCCTCATAAAAAAATTTAATCATCACAAACCAAGGTGTAAACAACATGCATACACTCGAAATACCCAAAAAAATTATCATCATTAGTCAAAGGAAAAGAATAAACGTATCACATACGCGAGAAAGGCCCCTTAACATCATAAACAGTATCATTATCTTCAATATCAAAATCTTCTGAGTCAGATGAAGGAAATAGGTCATCATCAGGTAGATCAAGCCCCAAATCAAACATAGCCGAAATTTCTTCATCCTCACTATCCATGGTTCTTCCCCAATTTGGAGAAGTTTCAACAGAAGAATGTGGTGAGGAAATATACGAATCCTCACCTTCAGATTCATCAAACAACAACTTCAAGTGATAATGCAAGAGAGAAGAAGTAAGCGAATCCATAACCAAATGCTCTTAAAAAACAAGATCTAGGGATTCTGAAGAAGATAAGAAGAAGAAAATAAGAAGATAAAGATCTAGGGTTTCAGCAGGGGTGGGTTTGTGCATAAATAATAGCGCCGTCGAAGAACAAGAGACCAAGAAGATGAAGATCTAGGGTTTCTGAAATGGTAGAGATTCTTTAAAGATGAAGAGATGGGCTGGGGTGGGTAACCAGGTAATGGATGGGTTAATAAAGGGAGGGAATCATTAAAAAAGGTTAATTAGGTTGGGGGGTTTTAATTAGAGTGCTTTAGGTTTTAATATAAGGGTGTTTTGGTAAATATAAGAATGTTCTATGGACATTTTGGTCCAAAAAAGATGTACCAAAATAGAAATGGGACAACTTGAGTGAATAGGAGGGAGTATATGATTATGCACCGATCTGAGACGTTCAATCCAAAATGAACCAGAATGATCTAAATAACATCTCTTTTTATAATGACATTTTAAAAGTGATGAAACCAATAACCACAAGTAGAGCATAATACTATTAATATGAATGATTGATAACTATATTAAATGAATTAATGAATATCTTATAGGTAATATAGATTTAGTGCACATTAAATTTATTGTGCACTACTCCTAACTCTCTATTTTATCAACTCATATGCCTTGCCTCACGATTCACTAACCTATACTTCTACTACTCTCTACTTCTCTAGTCTATTATCATACTAAGGTTGGTGTACTCTATTTAATATTAATATGCACTAGTCAACACAAAACTTTCTCTAGTCATACCTCATTAAAAAAAGAATTCGTAATTTTTTTGGTGAAAAACCGAAAACCAATTAAATTAATAATTTGGTTGGTTTTGTTTCCAAGTTCGACTTGGTTTGATTTTCAAAAAAAAAATCTGACTTGGTTTGAATTGAAAAAACAAATTATCTTGGCTTTTGTTTTCAATTTGATTTTCCATACAAAAATAGAACAATGCATAGAAATTTTTAAAATTTGTTCATTTTGGTTTTGTTTGGATCCTTTAAAATTTTAAAGTATTATTTGTTGTATCATTTTTAATTAATTCTCCAGAGAATTAGCTTAATTGTTATAACCTTTATATTTGGTTGTGATAATTTGGTTTTATAGTTTGATTTGGTTTTATATAGACTAATTCGATTTAATATGAATTGGTGTAGTAAAAATTTCTTTTGACTTGGACTGAATAATCAAAACCCAAACTTAATGTGGCTTGAATTTGTTTTTATCAAAACCAAACTAAAAACAATACTTTCATTCATAATAAGTGTGGAAGAAATAATCTTTAATCATACATCAATGATAAATTATGAAAGGGTGTGTTCGACATAACAAGTTGTGTAATTGTTAGTGATGTGAATTGATTTTTTATCAATAAAATATTTAAGACGATAGCACTATAAAGGGTGTGTTCGACATGACAAGTGAAGGAGTTGTTAGTGATTTGAAGAGGTTAAAACGTTACTTTTAAAAACATATAACTATTTGGTAAAATAGTTGTTTAAATAGCGGTTAGTGATGCTAATAGTTGTTTTCAGAATATTGCAACTTGTAGCATACACAAGTAGTGGTTCATGATTTTCACAATTTTTTTCGCAACAATTTACATTTCAAAACCTACGATAACCACTATTTATATCGAACGATTTTGATTTGCATAACTAATTAGAGATGTAAATACCTAACAATTATTTCAATTTTAGAGCTACAACTACCCAGAATTATATCTACTTAGACCACTAACATCTATCCACACATGACACTGCTAGTTGTAGCGAATAGACCCAATATTTTTTCGATTACAAAGTAAACCAAGAGAAGAAGAATGCTAAGTACAATTTTTTTGGTGGTGGGATTAAAGCAATAGTAGATACTTTGAGAGAGAGAGAGAGTAGCCTTTGAAAAAATGAAAATCAACAAAAATAAAGAACAAACTTGACAACCGTAAACACACTTCCTTCTCCCCATTTGGGAGACAAATTACAAACCCAAAACTGATAGCAACAAAAGGTTGAGTTATGGGAAATTCCACGTGGTAACCCTGAGGTTTTGGGTTTTCCACGTGGTAACCAAAACTTTTAAAAAATCCACGCGATAACCCTGAGGTTTACGTAATTGTTCTACCGTAACCTTTTTGCATATAAAAACGTTAGCAAACGTTAATTTCGAAGCTTTAGGGCTGTTGTACGCCTATTTATGCGACTCACCATTTTAAATGTCATTAGTTTCAACCTTTTTCCCCATATCATAAACCCCAACTCTACCATTTTTCGTCCAAATCATATATTTTTCCCCAAATCCAAAGATGGTAGAGTTAGACTTTATATTTTGGGGGAAAAAGGTTAAAACTGATGGCATTTGAAATGGTGAGTTGCATAATAGGGGTACAACAACCTTAAAGCTTAGAAACTAACGTTTGCTAATGTTTTGTTAACGTTTTATGTGCAAAAAGGTCATGGTGGAACAATTTGGTAAACCACAGAGTTACCACGTGGAAAATCCAAAACCTCAGGGTTACCACGTGGAATTTCCCTTGAATTATTTATGAATGAGTAGTAGAGGTTATTCACAACAAAAAGTCAAAATGTGTGATTATTCTCGATAAATTTTTCCTAATTTTTAATTAAATAAGAATTAATTGTGAATTACAGCCCTGATGTTTATGCTTTTTGCGAATTACAGCCATAATGTTTTTTTTTTTGTGAATTACAGCCACCAAGTTTTGAAAGTGACCACCATTACGACCAAATGACCGGTTATGAGCGTTGACCAGCACAATTACCTTTGACTTTTCCTTTTTTTTATTTTAACTTTTTTTTGAGTTTTTTTTTCTTTTTCCTTTTTTTAATTTAATTCCTTCATCCTCTTCATCATTTTCATCCTCTTCCTCCTTCTTCTCCATCATCTTCATCCTCTTTATCCCATTTCAAATAAACTTTCTAGGTTGATTTTTTAAATTGACCCAAATCTTCCCCTTAAATTGACCCAAATCATTAATCTTCAACATCTTCATCCCATTTCAAATAAACTTTCTGGGTTGATTTTTTAAATTAACCCAAATCTTCCCCTTAAATTGACCCAATTCAGAAATCTTCAACATCTTTTTTAATGTCAAATAAGCCAGATCCATTAATCAGAAACTTTCCATCATCAAATTTAATGAATATATAACGAACAAAATTAGATATCGAAAATAGTGATACTAATTAAAAGTGTAGCAAACTTTACCAAATATTCCTAGCAAGAATGAAGAAAGGCAGATGACTTTAATTTAGGGAATTAAATTGATGAAGCTTCAGCAACACTTGAAATAGTTTCCCTTCAAGAGAAAAGAGAGAGGGAAAGAGGGAAGAACAAAAGCCAAGAAGCTTGAGAAGTGTCATGTAGGAATACAACTTGAAAGCAGAAAGAGGATGCTTTTCTTTTGTTGGAAAAGAATCCAGATGAATTTGTGTTGTCTACCAGTCAACAATCAGCATAATAAGGAAATTTGAGAATTCAACATCTTCAATTGATGGTCACTTTGGTCTCGAATTTTAAAGAACACAGGTTTTTAATTGATGAATTAATTGTAAAAATCTGAACTTTTAGGGTTTTGTTTTTTGTATTCTGGGAATTTGATTTTTTGGATGGAAGAAGATTATTTGTAGGGTTGTTGATTGTTAGAGTTTAGTAATTAATTGTCCGGAAATTTGATTTTCAGGTTTTTAGGAGGAAGAGGATGAAGATGATGGAGAAGAAGGAGGAAGAAGATGAATATGATGAAGAGGATGAAGGAATTAAATTAAAAAAAGGAAAAAGAAAAAAAAAACTCAAAAAAAAGTTAAAATAAAAAAAAAGAAAAGTCAAAGGTAAATGTGCTGGTCAACGGTCATAACCGGTCATTTGGCCGTAATGGTGGTCACTTTCAAAACTTGGTGGCTATAATTCGCAAAAAAAAAATCGTGGTTGTAATTCGCAAAAGGCATAAACATCAGGGCTGTAATTCACAATTAATTTATTAAATAATTATGTGAATGATGAGTAAGTTAATAATGATATTTCAAAACTTTTGCGAGTTAAACAATTTGATTCATATTGTCCAAACACCGGTTTAAATACAGAAGTGGAATCTCTAGTTTACTCTTTTCTGGATGACATAAATACTACTCCATTACTAATGAATTGATAGATGAACAATAATACAAATTTTTGTCAAGTATAGTTAATCAGACATGCAACTGCAACTGCATCTTCTGCTAAGGTGTCATAGACCAAGAACAATCGCATCCCTTCAATCCAATATTTTCTTCCCTGTTCTCTATCTATCAAAACGTTCCTTTCATACGAATGAAAACCAGCGTCAAACAGATTTTATCTCGAACGACAAATCCTGCTCAGACACATTTTTATGGATTTCTCACCATTCACACCCAGAAATATCTCAATTCCGTGTCAATGGTTTCTCCAAAATCACCAGCAAACTCACTGGAAAGGCTTTGCATTGTCTTTTCTTAAAGGGTATGATCCCTTTAAGCATATTCCATTTAAATACTTTGATAAGCATGTATATGAGATTTGGGTGTGCAAATGCTGCCTACAATGTGTTCGACAAAATGCCGCTGAGAAATGAAGCTTCTTGGAACACTTTAATTGCTGGGGTTGTAAAAGCTGGTTTATATTCTGATGCTTTTGAATTATTCAATAAAATGAGGATTTCTAATTTTGATTTAAATGGGTTTGTAATTTCAAGTTTGATTACTGCTTGTAGTAGATGGGATAGTATGATTGTTCAAGGATTTCAAATACATGGGTTTGCTCTTAAGTCAGGTTTATTGGATGATGTCTTTGTTTCTACTTCTTTATTGCATTTTTATGGATCAAATAGGTTTCCATTGGAAGCGAAGATGCTTTTTCAGGATATGCCTTATAAAAATGTAGTTTCATGGACTGCATTGATGGTTGTGTGCTCTGATAATGGACAATCTCAGGAAGTAATTGAATTGTATCGAAGAATGAAGCAAGAGGGGCTAGACTTTAATGAAAATACGTTTACTATAGTGATCAGTTCTTGTGGGATTCTTGAGAATCAGAATTTCGGTCTGCTTGTTCTTGGGCATGTTATAAAGTCTGGGTTTGAGTCGAATCTTTCCGTTGCAAATTCTCTTATATCGATGTTTAGTAACTTTGATGATTTGGATGCTGCATCTTATGTGTTTGATTTAATGGAAGTACATGATACAATATCTTGGAATTCTATGATTACTGCCTTTGGGCATCACAAGCTTTGTGCAGAAGCCTTTGGATACTTCAGGCAGATGCGTTTTGTTCATAATGAGGTTAATTCTGTCACACTTTCTAGCTTGTTATTGGCTTGTGGTTCTAATGGTAGTGTAAAATGGGGCAAGGGTATCCATGGTCTTATACTTAAATATGGACTTCAATTAGATGTTTGTGTTTTTAATACTCTCCTTACCATGTACTCTGGAGCAGGAGAACTTGATGATGCTGAGTTTTTATTTATGTCAATGCCAGAGAAGGATTTGATTTCATGGAATTCAATGATAACTTGTTATACCCTGAATGGCATGTGTATAGATGCCTTGCGGACTTTGAGCGGCCTCTTAAGGGCCAAGAAATCAATGAACCAAGCCACTTTTGCCAGTGTTATAGCAGCATGCTTTAACAATGAGTTCCTTGCTGCAGGCAAAGTTGTCCATGGTCTAGCTGTCAGTTCTGGTCTTTCCAATAATTTGATTGTTGGTAACTCATTGATCACCATGTATGCAAATTGTGGCTTAACAATGAAAGCTAAGCAGGTTTTCAATGTCATGCCTGAGCATGATATAGTCACATGGAATGCGCTGATTGGAGGGTATGCTGTGAACGAAGAACCCAATCAAGCATTTGGAACTTATCAGTTGATGAGAAAAAGAGGCTTGCAACAAAATTACATAACCATTGTGAATCTTCTTTCTTCGTTTTCTTCTGTTAGTAGTCTATTAAAATATGGGAAGTCTGTGCATGCTCATGTCATTTGTATAGGTTTAGAGTCAAACGAGTATGTGAAGAATTCTCTTATAACTATGTATGCCAAATGTTCTGATCTTGACTCGAGTAATGTATTATTCATTAAGTCAAAGAACATAAGCCCTGTCACGTATAATGCCATAATTTCTTCTAATGCACGACAAGGACGGGGAGAAGATGCTTTGCATATATTTACAAAAATGTACAGTAGTGGTATATGTTTAGATCAATTTACTTTCTCTAGTGCTTTTGCTGCTGCAGCTAACTTGGCAACCTTGGAAGAGGGTAAAATGCTTCATGGTTTGACTGTGAAAATTGGGTTTGACTTGAATTTGCATGTATTAAATGCTGCTATGGATATGTATGGGAAATGTGGGGAACTGAAAGATGTCTTGAAGTTACTTCCACAAAAATTTAATAGGTCAAGGCTATCATGGAATATTCTTATTTCAACATATTCAAGGCATGGGCTTTTTCAACAAGCTCGGGACACTTTTCATGAAATGATTAGTGCTGGGATACAACCTGATTTTGTGACCTTTGTCTCTCTTCTAACTGCATGCAGTCATGGGGGCCTTATTGATGAGGGTCTTGAATATTACTCTTCCATGACAAGGGATTTTGGAATTTCGCCGAGAATTGAGCATTGTGTTTGTGTAGTTGATCTTCTAGGGCGGTCTGGAAGATTTCATGAGGCTGAGAAATTTTTAAATGAAATGCCAGTTCCTCCAAATGGTTTCATCTGGAGAAGTTTATTAGCTGCTTGTAGGGTTCATGGTAATGTTGAACTTGGTAAAAGAGCAGCACAACAGCTAATCCAAATGGGGCCCGATGATGATTCAGTTTACGTTCTTTACTCAAACGTATGTGCATCACATGGAAATTGGGAGGATGTGGAGAATATAAGAAATCAAATGCAATTGGGCCATGTAAAGAAAAAGCCAGCTTGTAGCTGGGTAAAGTCGAAAAATAAAGTCAGTTCTTTTGGAATGGGAGATCAAATTCACCCTCAAGCAAAACTGATAGCTAGAAAGCTCAAAGAAATTAAGAAACTGATCACTGAAGCTGGTTATGTCCCTAATACAAATTTCTCTCTGCATGACACTGACGAAGAGCAGAAGGAACACAATTTATGGAACCACAGTGAGAGACTAGCACTTGCATACGGATTAATTATTTCTCCTGAAAGCGCAGTCATAAGGGTATTCAAGAATCTTCGTGTTTGTGGTGATTGCCACTCTGTTTACAAGTTTGTAAGTGCGGTATTTGCTAGGGAAATTCTATTGAAGGATCCCTACCGGTTTCATCATTTCAAAGAAGGCAAGTGTTCATGCGGGGATTTTTGGTAGTCAAGATGCAATTGTGTAGCTTCACAATTCACGTACGCGCTCTAGTTTGTTGAGGAAACCTAAGTAGTGGATGGTAAGAAAAACATTAATTCACTTACTTTTATACTTGCTACTATTGCTTAGTGCTTTCTCACATAATTTAACATCAATCATAATAATTAGGGACCATTAATACTTCATAGTTTTGTGTATGCTCGCTACTGACTATTGCAACCTTATTCTTTAAGAATTCTGAATGAATTAAGCATACAGATATGGTTAAGGGTTCTAATTCTTGACTAAAATGCATGGATTCTCATTCATACTTCTTGAACAATGCATTTGTGTAAAGTTATAAATGAACAGCAGGGATAATTAACATGGTTTGTTGCATTGATGCTTCCATGCTAACAGCCTTGTAAAGCTACGAAGAATTTTTCCCGCCTGATAGCTTTTATTGCATGGCGTGGCCTTGTTGGGCTATAGGGACCGGAGATTTGGGTTAAGATTTTGCTAATCATCGATGTGTGTATACTGTATATGAGCAACCAAGAATTAGGTGTTCCAAGTAATTCAATTATTTAACTAAAGTTTGGGAGTTCTTGGTTGTTCTATTTCTCCAAATTAACCTTCGAATTGTCTGTTTGGTACATTATATAAGAAACAAATATTAGTTCTTACATGTACATTTTGAATTCTCTATTTTTTCGGCCTATCGCTTCAATCATGTTATGTCTAGTAAGTGATATCCAAAATCCAAATCGCTGAAAGTGTAACTTTTCCTGAAAGTTAGTATTCAGTGAAATGAAAGATCACCATTAGGCATACATAAGCTAGCATGGTGTGTTAGGATTTTGACCAGAAATGCTGAACTTAATGAGGGCAGATCTGAGGACTTCCCATCTTGGATTTCTTATGTATAATCTAAAGTGTGAACATGGAATGCCCGTGCCCTGAAATAGCTAAATTTTGGCATACATGACTTGTGGATTACCCACCTAGCATTTTTCCATACCAAATTGCTGGCCATTTTAGTTGCACTTTTCGATGTTTTTCTTTGATAGCTTATCGCACTACTGACCTGATACAGTTATTAATCCAAATAGGTTTGCTTAATGAAGATGCCTGGGGAGAGGATATATTTAACAACATGTCTGCCAACTGTTTATTTAAATGGATTTTCAGATTCTTAGATGTAATGAATTATATCTTAGATGTAAATTTAAAGTAACTCGGACTGGCAGCAAATAGCTGTAAAATAAACAACATTTGCTGTTTCCTGAACATTAATTAAGTGAAGGTTGATAGGTTAAAAGCACTATCGGAATTCTGCTACATGAAGTTGACAAGGAGTATGATGAATAAGTTTACATGATTACATGTGAAGTCAAGAAATTTGATTGATGCACATTATAATCATATACATAAGTCAAGGGGATGTTTATTATTTCTTAATTCATAGTTATTGAAATTCCCCTATGATCCTATTATTGTAAGAGTTGAACTTCTATGTGTAAAAGGCTTCACTACATATATGTATTTTCTTCAGACATCTAACACTTCAATTTTCTGTTGAGCCATGTTTCGATTCAATGTACTTCTCTCCTCGGCAAATTGGTGTTGCTCTTGAGTGTAAGCAAATTGAAAGTGTGTGAATGATTCACGGAACACATTTTTTGGGAAAATGAGTTGAATCTTGTACTTGGACATGTACTTTTGTCCAATATGATTTCATGTGTCTGCAGCTGGAAGTATATGTTGAGTTAGTTATATAAACAAAATTGTGTGAATCGAAGCACTTGCTATTTTTATTTTCTACATGATTTTTAGTCTGTATTCAATGTGCCTTGAATTCCTTTGTAGAGGCCTTATACTTTGTTGAAAACATGCAGAGCAAAGCATCACAAAGATGACAGTCATTTGCTATACGTCGTATGAAGCATCTGAGATGAGAGCATGAGGTATGTAGGGAACAAGCATTACTTGAAGCTGGAAATCAAGCTGCTACACCTCATGAAACTTTCTCGCCTGAAGAATACAAGCAAGAGCCAAGAGGTATGTGATATGCATTCATCATGATATATTTAACCCAAAGAGTAACACCCTGCTTTTGTCACTATAATAAGAGGTTCATAACGAGAGGGTTTAGTTTACTTATTAAAAATCAAGTTCAAATAAAGCCTAGTAGGTTCAAATAAGTTGAGATGAATTCAGGGTTTTCAGACATATTTATACAATACTTATCCAAACTAGATTCACTTTAACCTAGATCTAACAGATTCCCTAATAAAGTGGATGCATAACTGATTCAGTTACAAAAACCTTTTAAAATGATTTAAAATTTAAAATAAAATTTTAAGCCTTTATTTTCTACACTCCCCTTCAAGATAGGTGGTAGGATCTTGAACACCGATCTTGCTAATTGTCTTTTCAAAGATTTCAGAACTCATAGCTTTAGTGAGTATATCGGCAACTTGATCTTTTGTTCCTACAAACGGAAGTTTAATAACATTTTCTTCTAGTTTTTCTTTTATAAAATGACGATTCACTTCAACATGTTTTGTTAATCATGCTAAACCAGATATTCGGAAATGCTAATTGTTTCTTTTTTATCTTTTGTTTTTTACTTCTCCCAGTGACTAGGTTTCCACTAACAAAAGTAAATATCCTGAAGTGGATTTCCTTCCAACTCTATCACCAACCCAATCTGCATCTGTGAATTTTAATAATTTAGGATGTTGATTAAGTTTAAAAAAGATACCCAATGTTGAATTTGGGGAAGATGTATAAATCTGCTTACAACTCTTGCTGCATATGTAATATCTTGTCTAGTATGAGATATATAGATAAGTTTTCCTATCATTCTTTGGTATTGTTCTTTGCCAGCAAGAGTTCCATTTTCATTGGTTTGTAATCGGTGATTTATAATGATAGGAGGATCTTCTGGTTAACAATCAATCATAATTCATATCATCAACATATATAATTAAGCAGTTTTCTTATTATCTCTTTTTAAGAATAGAGTAAAATCAGAATCACTCCGTTTATAACAAAATCTCTTCATTGCTGTAGTGAATCTTTCAAACCAAGCTCTTGGAAATTGCTTTAACCCATAAAACACTTTTTTCATTTACATTCCGCATTAATTTTAAATTTTTCGAGAAACTCGGAGGAGCTTCCATTAAAATTCTTCTCCAATTTCTCCATGGAGAAAAGCATTTTTAACATCAAATTAGTGGAGAGGCCAGTCAAGATATGCAACAATAGAAAGTAAGACTCGTATAATATCAAGTTTTGCTACTGGGGAAAAAGTTTATTTATAGTTCACTCCATAAGTTTGAGTATATCCTTTACCTACTAAGCGAGTTTTATACCTTTTAATTGTACCATCAGCTTGATACTTAACTATAAATAGTCATTTACATCCTGCTGTTTTTTTCCCTTTTGGAATAAAGCATTTTTCCTAGGTTTCATTTTTCTTTAAAGCATTCATTTCTTCTTCCAATGCTTTCTTCCATTTTTCACTTTATGGAGCTTCTTCAACATTTCTTGGAATTTTGATAGAATAAAGAGTGGAAATAGTTTTTGATTAATTGCTTTCATTAATATTTAGTAGGATATCTAAATCTTTGAGCTTCAACAAAGGATCATATTTTTTAGGAGGATTACCTCTAGACTCTGCTACTCCTAGGAGTAGACAATATTTCATATTTTCTGCATTTTCTTCATGATTTTCTGAAATAAGATTATTAGTGTTTTCAACAATTTATTCTTCAATTTCACCAAATTTTTCACCACTAGTCATATCTTCTTCAAAGGTTTCATTTTCTTACGTAGTAGGATGTTCTTTAGGGGAAGAAGGAACTGTACGAGATGGTATTATAGGAGACATTAAAGGACATGGAATTGTAAGAGACGGTACTATAGGAGTTGTTGTAGGGGATTGAAGATCATTATCAACAAATGATGTAGGATTTTGACTTTGAATTTCATTTTTTAGAATATGTTAACCAACTCAGATCCTCACTAGTATTCTCTCCTTGTGATCTAATTTGGTGGTCATAAGTTTTTTTAAAGAAATCACAGTCCATAGTAACATACATTTTCTATTGATCGGATCAAAACGCCTATACTCCTTTTTGTTTTTTTCCATAACCAACAAAGACATATTTGACAGCCCTTGGGTCAAGTTTATATCGCTTTTGCTTTGAAAGGTAAACATAGAATACAAAATTCCATGGTTGAAGAGAATGAGTTTGAAAATTTTTAATATGAGACTTTAGGACATTAGTTGTAGCAATAGCCTCAGGCCAAAAATTATGAAGAATATATGACTCACTCATAAGGGCTCGAGTAATGGCTAGGAGTGTGCGATTTTCCGTTCAGTCAGAGTCACACCATTCTGTTGTGGAGTGTCTGAGCATGAGGTTTGGTGAATAAGACCATTTGTAGATAATAAATTCTCCATATTATGGTTAATATATTCTCCGCCAAACTGAGTTTTAATCATTTTATAGAAGTTTACTAACACATGAAAAACTTCTGACTTTTTCTTGAGGAAATAAAACCAGCTCATGCTACTGCAATCATTAATAAAAGTCACAAAATAGGATAAATTATGAGTATTACTAGTAGAGACTGGTCCCTACACATCAGAATGAATCATAACAAAATGTTTAGTAATGTGAGAAGTACTAGTAGAATAAGAGTGTTTATGACTCTTGGCCATAACACAAATTCTACACCATCACATTTTTGGCATATATTTTGGCATACATTTATGGCGTATATAGCTGGTGAATGCTGATCCACAGACTGGAAGTTGTTGTCTATTTTCTATCAAGTTCTTTTGCTGGCCTTTGTATACATTTTGTTTAACTATTGTATTTGCTGATTTGCTACTGTTCAGGTATTTGTTTGTGTAATGAGGATAAATGTTGCTTCCTTATCTGATATCTTTCAGTGATGCTGTCGCTTGGTCTATTCTTTTCAATTGAAACCAAATTAAGCTCTGATTCAATGATTTTGAAACATAAATTAGGAATTGACACACAGACTGCACAAGTTTACGAGTTTCACTTGTATTGGAATTCACCTCCATCACTCATCCTGAGAGCGGGCGATTATTACATTGACAAATTTCATAATTAAGGATGATACAGAAGTGTATCACATTATCAGTAATACTTTTCTTTTAGAAGCGTCATTTAACGAATACATAGTTCCAGATTGGCTCTGGGGAGATCCTGAAACCAAAATACAACGAAACGGATACAAAAGAAAGAGAAAGAAAAAAGGAACGAAAAACAGTGTTCTTAACCCGAAATTTGGGTGTAGATAAATTTTGTCATGCAAAATCACCACCAAGTCATGAGTATCATCCAAAGTTTCCAGAGATCCAAATTTCCGGACATGTTATTACAATCCCTTATTATTTCATCCATATTGTATTTCTCTAGTACTAACTTCCTTGTCTGCAGCAAGCATGCTACTACCGCGTAGAGAAGTAGATCGTCAGTTGGAGGAGCTCTCAGTTGCATTTTCCCCCGTGCCGACTTGTTGATTCAAGCCCTGATCTCTTGGTCAGCCCACATGATTCCCAGAGACAAAGTGTGCTGAAAACAATTCTCTTCGGAAAAGGACGACCACCATTCTATACAAAAGGAAATAGTCTTCTGCTTTAAGCTTCTCCAAATGTCTATAAAGATGGGAGTCCTTGCATTTCATGATCTTGGATATAAGACCAAGCTGTCTTCTGATTCCCACCTCGTCAAGTTGGAAGTTGCAACTCACTTTTCTCATGAAACCAACAAAGCACCAGAATGCTTCGTGGTCCTCTATGACTGATATAATGGGAGACAGAAGATCACTCATCCCTTGGCAGTAGCCAGTCTCAGGTATGTGTTTGTCTAATGAGGATAAATGTTGCTTCCTTATATGGTATCTTTCAGTGGTGCTGCCGCTTGGTCTATTCTCTTCAATTGAGCGGATGCTTTTCTGATGGTTGATGCAATGACAAAATTTTGCTGCTGCTTCTTCTGAGGCGTGTTGTGTCACTTGTTGCTGCCTTGATCTGTTGACTTAAGGTACCTACTGTTGTGCCTGGTTCAGGGGCCGGTGTGATGCTACTGTCTTGATCTTGTGCTTGTCTAAAGTGTTGTGCATGCTGCTCTTCCATGGACATTTTATAGGGTGTTGGATTTTTTTTGTTCGGTAGATGGTGTTGCTGGTTGTGATTGATTGTATGGTGATGATGATTGATTCTAGTCTTTTCTGCACTCACTTCGTGCTTCGGAATGATTGTATGATGATGGGCATGGTTTTGGAATGTCTACAAGGGTTCTTTATGATTTGCTCTTGTTGTCTAGCAGAATATGTTATTGTTTATGTAAAAGTTTCTAATTTGATAGGCCTTATATGGTTAATTATCCTCTTTTCTGTATAGCCTTGAATGTGGCTTTTGTTGAGATAACTTAGATGTCTGGATTTTATCCCATCTTTGTATTTTTTTTATCTTTTTGGTAAAAAACTTTTATTTGCCAAAAATAATTATAACAGAAATTAATTATTATTATTATTATTATTATTATTATTATAGAAGGAGGTTGTTGCGTTGCTAAAGCGGGTTCAGAGGTTCTCGACGACGCAAGACATTGGGGCTCGTGCTGCAGCTTATATCTTCACTAGGGTAGGCTTTGCTATAGCTAGAGGAGTGGGGGCCCAGATTGTATCTCGGCTTCCCACTAATTTTTTGTAGGTTGTATATCTTGTTTATAATAATAATAATAATAATAATAATAATAATATGTTAATAATAATAAAGCATAATCAGTTTTCTTAATTTCTACAACCATTCCATAATTAACAACAAATTTTTTATTCAAAAGGGTGTGAGTGTCCAGCTTGTTGCTCGACTTCTCACCAACTTCATGTAAAGTTTCCTCTTATGAAATGGATACAAATTTATCCCCTTTGTTTTTTCTACTTTTGGGGATCACATCTTTTTCCTCGAGTAACTCAAAACAACTCTAAGTCTAAAGCATATATTTTTCATAGATTAGCATTCTGCATTCAAAAAGGTGTGGGTGCTCAGCGTGCTGCTCGACTTCCCACCAACTATTTATAAAGTCTTCTATGAAATGAATTACTATTATTATTAAAAATAATAATAATAATAATAATAATAATAATAATAATAATAATAATAATAATAATAATAATTGTTGATGTTATTGTTATTGTTATAAATTATTTAAAGTTTTCCGTGAAATTTAGCTAAAGAGTCGGTTATAAATAATAAAAACCTGAATTACCAACATCGTAAAACGAAAGAAATAGTTGATGATGTTTATAACTAAAGGACAAAAAGTTAAATTCTATTTTCCTGTTTTCTTAACTTCTATAACCATTCCAAAAATAACAATTTTGAATTCAACTACACTCAATAAATTAACATTTTTCATGTCTTCATAAGGCTGAAAATGAGTTATTATCATAGCACTTGGTATACTTTGTAAAACATTTTAAAATGGGAGAAATTTAAAAAGGAAAGGAATCGGAGGGATTGATATCCCTAATTTTGAAATGGACAAATCTTTTCAAGATTGAAAATTTTTGATGGAAAATTAACTATTATCAATTAGTATGAAACTATAAATATTTGGAATAGAAGAGAGAAGCTCTTTTAGTAACAAAAAAAAAATAATCATGTAGCATACAAAAATTTTAACAACATTTCTATCTATACTCTAAATTTAATTTGGAATACTCTATCTCAATTTTCTTTTGCCTTTTCAATTCCCTCTTCCTCACTATTGCCTCTCGTTCTAAACGTTATCCAAACATAGCGGTAAAGAAAGAAAAGACTACCAAAACTAAGTAAAATGGCCTTCCTTTTCCTCCTTCAATGTAATCAAAGACAAATACAACTTGTAAAGGAATGAAACCATAAATTTTCAAAGCACCTAATTATTTGTGTCTTTTTAGAAACTACTTAACTAAACAAAGTTGCATGGATGCGACTTTACAACTACTCTCGACAACAATGAAACATGACCCTAAATCTCAAAAATAGAATTTGATGAAATGTCTACTTGGATCCATACCCGAATGAACACCCACACTTGAGTTTAATCACAATTTAGTCCCATATTACACACTACTCATGATCAGATGGGAATCGTTTTCATTATACAGAGTGTCATAATTTGTAGCCTATGTGAATCTGTGACCTAAGCAACCAACAAGAGGAACCAGGCAGTTTAGCTAAGAAGCTAACAAGGACGAACAGTGATACCTATAGCAGAAAGTTCCGGAACATATACAAATTTTGTAAGCAGATGCTCTATACAAGCAAAGTTCGTAGGACTACAGCCAAGTACAGAACCATTTCATGAATACCCTGAATACGGCTAATCATAAAGATACATAAATGACTAACAGCCAGAGTTGAACCCGCTATCAAACAAAGCGGATTTGAAAATCGAGCAAGTTTGAGCCTCACATATCTCCATAAAACGCAGACCCATTAGTCTCTGATCGTGCTATGCAGCAAATAAGAGGCTCGATTACGTATCTGCTAAATGAAATATACAATGTCAGTCCAAGAAAAGCTAAAAAAAACTGCAGATGTGAATAAATCACCTCTTGAGCACAAGGTCTGAAATCAGTGTTGGAAATTTGGACTGAACACTTGCGGATAAAGCTGCTCCACAGTTCACTGACCAAAGGTTTTGGTTTAGTACCAAAAAGGAGACAATTCTCAGTAAGAACTAAGCAAAGATATATCTCGAACAGATTGCACTTCTTGTCTTTCAGATTTTTTGAAATCAAAAAATTTAGGACATCCTTTGTATCAATCAGCTGTACCTGAAAATCATGGCATGTAAAATTATACTCCACAACATTAACTACACATTGGGAAAACTGCGTCATGCACTGAAGCAATTCCACATGCACTAATACGGGAAAGGTCAGGAATATGATGTCAAACAGTGAATCCATCTATGCACCAAAACATTATACTCCCCTCCGGCACCTAATCAGAGTATTAAGGCAAGTGTCATAGATACTTAGAAATGATTCGAATAACATTTAGTTACATAGGGGTTCAAAACTTCAACTTTAAAATTTTAATCAACTAAACAGAATTCATTTAAGTCAAGGTCTGTTATCAAAAACATAAGCAGTTTCACTCTGTATAATAAAACAGACTTAGATAATTGACTAAAATATATTGACATCATTTCCTAGTGAAAAATTGAAAATTAGCAACCCAAAAAGAGAAAAGAAAAAAAAGGAGCAACACTCAAACATCTAATTTGAAGATTTGCAAAAATTTAGGTACATAAATAAGTTTTTATTGTTTATCTTCAAGGCACAATAAGTTTTGAGTACCTACCTCAGAATAACAGCTTGTCAAGAATTGAAAAGCCACAACACTTCTTAATTGCTTGCTGCGAGAATCGACTCCTGAAATACAATCAACCGCCTTCAAGCAATTCAAATCCCTGGGTATCCTGAATGCAGTAGAAAGAAAAGGGATTGACATTATTAACTAAAAGATTAGCAGAATTTAAACTACAATTTAAAGTACAGATAAAAAGTAACCTAAAATATGAGTTAGCTTCCAGAGAGAGAGGCTACATTTCTCAACAAAGAACTGTAAAAAGCTAACACATCACAGAAGGACCTATTTTCAGTTCTAACCTACAACAGCAAATTCAAATCCAATTTTTCTTCTTTCTTCGCATCATCTAAGTATATGTTTTTCAGCTTGCTTTACGTATTATCTAATAACAATATCTTTATGTGAATCAAAAGCATGAAAAGACTACAATCTCAGCTAAACATCCAGATGACAATACCTTGAAGGAATATGCAAAGGCATCAAAGCAAAAGATGTGACAGCCCTTCTAAGTTCTAGGTAGGTTGGTAGGCTGTAAGCCTGTAAGAGACTAAATCCAATAATTTCCTCAATCAACTGCTGCTTATTTTAATGACCTTAAGCACATCAGCTATTACATGAAGTTTTGTTATATCAACCTGTTTAACACAGATCATAAACATGTTCTGCCTTGTTACAGCAGTGATACAATTTGACATGGCAAAATCTTCTAAGTATACTTTCACGCTAAATGTATTATACTGTAACGGTCATTGGAATTCTGTACAATTGATTGAAATCAGAATTTCCATCATTGTGAGTTAATATAGGCAGCAGCAATGCTAGTCATTAGACAACTCAAACCTCATAGCATTCCACTCCATACATAAGTCATATAGTATCATCAAAAGAAGACATGATTAACAATGCCTCTATCTCTATCTATCATATTTCATAGATCTATCAAAGATAGCTAATCTCCCTGACAAGTTCAACCAGCCATTCAAAGGCAATCAAGAGAGCCTAGTGTAGTAGTGTATTGCTGAGCGAACCTTATTTAGAGTTATCGTCATGTAAGGAATCATATCCACTACCAGGCTAGCCTTCTTTCCTAAGAAACCCTATTACGCCTTGAGAAAGCTATACGTTATTAAACAAATCCCACACAAGTAAATTTTGGGGATGAAATCTTCACTAAATGAGTAGGCAGGCTTCATAAGAAGTAAATATACTGGCCACTTAGCAAGTTCAATAAAACAACAACACATAGAGTGAGATTCCGAATGATGACCAATGAATAACATCTGATTCATTGATGTCCATCAACCGTCGATGAGACATATATATGGGCACAAGCCTTGAGTGAGCCTTTACAAATATTACATATTGCATGTAACTTACTTGTATAATAGCAACACAAAAGAAGTTATCAAAAGAGTTTGTATTCTGGAATAATTCATTATCTCACGTCACCTAGCTGGGAAGAAATTCAGAATCCACTTTCTCCGATTATCTAAGATTTGAATAGAGAAAGAGACTTCCCTAGGTTCTCAATAAACTCCATTAACTATATACTAGATTTGAGACACGAGAATCAATCATAAAGAATAAAAACAAAATGATGAGAAAGTGCATAAAATTATGTCTTATCACTAATGAACATGGACCAGTGTTCATCTTTGATGGGGGCAAAATTTATTTTTTTTTCAAATTCAGAAAATAATGTACTGTAATAAATGGCTTGTCAAATCATGTGCACTTCTTACTTATGTACAAATAATATTTGTTATCAAGGGATAATCATAAACAACCTCTTGCTTTTTTTATAAAAAAAAAGTTGCAAAAATGCAACCCCCGTGGGAGCCCCTTCATGGTAATAGGGTAATCAAATGTTGTTGTAATGAACAAGGATAAGGTATTGAATCCTTCTAAGCCGCTCTAACCCTAGTTGTCTCTCCTATAAGCATTGCATATACATTACAGTGAAGAATCTAAAAAGTTCAAAAGCACATCGATGGTAAAAGTTAATAAGAAAATTCTTTTCAACTATGGTTATGCTAATCTCCATATTTGTAGGTTCCTTAGGCCTTTAAAACCCATCCAGCCACAAGAACAATCAACATGGCGCAAAAACGTGGTTTTGTTCATGGTAGTGAAAAGACATTTGCAGTCAACGTAGATGGTTTAGCAGTTATCGTGAACCATATTTCGGTCCCACTTAACTCAAACTTTTACAACTAACGTTGATGCAAGCTATATTTTGATAGCTAGCAAGTGATGAGATGATGGAAATTCTATCAACATCTAAGATAGCCATACAAAAAACATAGCACACAATAAGGTAAGGGGTTGTTTGGTATATGGCTTTTGCCCTAGCTTTTTGGTTGGCTTTTAGCTTGTTGGTTGGTCAAACAGCCAAAAAAAGTGTTTGGTAAATGGCTTTTAAAGCAGCTGAAAAGCTGGCTTTTAAGCCAAAATGAAAAAGCTGCTCCAGCTAGCTTTTTGGGTTGGCTTTTGGCTTGTTGGCCCACTTTTTCTCTAATAAACAGCCAACAACCAATATTCAAATTTACCAAACATCTCCACAAACAGCTAGCTTAAAAGCCAACAAAAACAGCCAACATTTTCGGCTGGTCAAACAAGCCAACTAAAAAAGCCAACAGCCAATAGTTAATTGTCAAACACCCCCTAAATCATTTAAGACAAACAACATCTAGACTCCAAATTTTACAACCATACATTATATAAATCATAAGTAATTAGAGAAATATGAAAACAAAAATTTTTATTTCTCATTATAGGTCATGCAGCAGTCAAACACAACAATATTGCCCAAGGAGACTTTGAACATCTCAATATGAGAGAAAAAATATCACTGTTTTAAAGTAAAGTAGGTGACAACAAAAAAAAAGAAAAAGAATTGCAATCCTAAAAAGTCAACGAACATGGACAAGAAAATCCTCATAAACAATCATGAGTTTCAATATATATATGGCATCACTACAACACTAGTGCAAATAAAAGCTAAAAGACTCTGATTTAATCCTTAAAGCTAATTATTTTAAAAGGGAAATATACAAGAGTTGATAAGAATTCCTTAACCCATAAGCCTTTCTAGCACATTATTATCTACAAGTCATGTAGTCGTTTTTAAGAGATTGACTACTTTTATTGGTTCATTATATAGTGGGTTGGACTTTGACACAAAGGGTCATCAATGGGTGATGGAGGACCAATAATGGGTCAAAGTAAAAAAATAAACAAACAAAACTCATGTAAGACTTTGAAAAAATCACAATATATCTACGCTCATCCTTGATTTGCTAATCGCTAAGTCAAACCAAGTTGCTTGCAAGCTAAATCTTCATCAATAGGTAACTGAAAAGTAGGTTTCAGAGTCGAATTTATTTCATATATCTATCTCTCTCAAATGGTAAATTAAGATTGTTCGAGTTAATGACAAATGTTAAAAAAAGCAACAACCCAAAGATGATGAACCCCAACATGCAGGATTAGTTTGGTGAAGTCATAACATTGAAATTTTTTCAAGAAACTTACCAAGTTACGATAGGTCTTTATATAACTTACAAGTGACAAGTAGGCATTGTCGCATTATATAATTAAGATTTCATGTGATAGACATTTCCGTGTGATATTCTAGTCCTTTCACCCTATTTTTCTCGAAGAAAAAAAAAGAATAGCAACTCGCTTTGTACCCTGCATGACACATGTTTCACCCTCTGACCAGCTAAATTATGCTATTTCCAAATACTTGCCTACCATATAACCAACCATGACCATTTTGGGCCAATACGGGTAACCAACCGCATAGGCCCCTAGAAATAAAGGGCCTCAAATATTAAGGAAATGTTTTTCATCTCAGTTTTCAAACTTGACGCAGTTAGTAGAATTAATGTTGTGATAGGCACTAGATCTAGGGTTCAAGTATTTTGAAGTTATATTTTGAAAATAAACAATTACGCCACTTGTTCAGTTCTCCAATTCTCTCTTCTTCCAACACTGATAGAATTAATGCTCAATCTTCAATTCTCCTTTCCTTCATTGTTCTTGATTTTTCGGCATTCCTTAATCCTTATCCCCCACCTATGTCTTGCATTTTCATTTTTCTCTCCCTTTTAACAATTCCCTTAACTATATTTTGGTAAATTTAACTCATTTAACTGTGATTCGTTCATTCCTTAACTATTTTATTACGGAATGATTCGAGCTTGCGTCTACATAACTTGCGTAGAAGAAAATGGTAAATTTAGGGGAAAAGAGACAAAAGGGTTTTTGTAATTAAAAAATAAGACAAAATGACTGAATGGTCGTATATTGAAGCAACACTATCAGGTTACTAAAAACTCTTTCTTTTAGTGGCATTTTTATTCTAGTTATTGGTACTAAAGTTATTGCTCATAACTTCTTCATCAATGTGTATAGACTGTTATATGATTGTTTATAGTGTGAAAATATCTTACACTGATTTAAGTTTTTTATTGATTATTAGTGTAAAAATGTTGCAAAACTGAAATATTTTGATATAAATTTAAGTGTTTTTGTTCATTTTAGCCCTTGTTTTTTTTTTATTCTCCTTGAGATTTCAGGAATAAATTAGTGAGTGTATCAGTCTAAAGGCCCCTTTTCCTAAAAATTAAAAACTTGAATAGGGCCTCGTGAATTTTTGCTTCGTCCTTGTAACCAACCCCAATCATCCCATTCACCACGTCTAGCAAATTGTTACAAATTAGTTTATTTGATGCTATAGGCGAGAAGTGTCATTGATATTTCAAGGAAAAATTGATGATATAAACAAAATTCAAAGTATTCTATCACATAGGTTTTACTTGAATAGGGAAACCTATCTTGAGTTTTATTCTTTTTTAGTTGTAGTATAGCATAAGGAGATTTTCTTACCTAATTCTTACTCTTCTGTTACAGTCTTCATTATTTAGGATCATCATAGTTTTATTTTATGCATTTATTTTGTCTATGACTACACCAAAATAAGAGTTGTTTGGGGAGTTCAATTGTGTGATTAGACCAAAGTCAATCAAGGTAGAATAGCCCATATAATCTACAATATGGCAAAAATTATGATGGCCTAAAATGCCAAAAAAAAAAATACCTTTCTACTACTTCTTTAGCCACTTTCACACAGCTACTACACCATTCTGTCTTTTCAAAGAAGTTAATAGCTGAGAGCAAGCAATCATGCAAAGCTCTAGTAAGGCCTAGTAGTTTCCTTTCTAAAAAGAGACACATAAGTAACGTTATTAACTCTTCTGCTTCACTTGTCGACAATATTAAATATCTACCCCTGCAATAATGAAAAATCAATACAACGGTAAATATATAAACCAAACCAAGGTAAGCATCATAAAGTATAGAGTATTTCATAAAGTCAAAGAATATCAAATAATAAAGGTAAGTATCATAATCAGAAAATGACAAAATCACTCCCTCAAATAATTATAACCAAATTCCTCTTCTTATGAGAATGATTGTCAATTGTAACACTCCCTTCCTTATATAGGATTGCATACACTTCCATATTATTATCTATTTGCAACATATCCTTCCTAGACAATGTCCAATAATTACTCTCAATAAGTAAAACTTATATGAAGTGAACATTATAAAGCATATAGTAAGATGAATCAAACAAACTTTTCAAGTCCGTGTTTATATACATTAGAGTGAGATTTGAAATAAGGTTGATAGAAAAATAGTGTCCACTATGCAAATATTGCGAGTAGATAATAAAGAGGGAACTATAATATAAATTCTCCGAGGGCCAACATTACTCCAACCGACTCAAGCTCGATTCTGACCTTACCAAAAAAATGCCATAAAAATAAAATTTAATTTACATGTTGACCAAGGTATCAAAAACACGAAATTCATGTCACTCAAAACACACAACCTAATGATTTGAATGCCGATCTATGACTCCAACCTCCCCTGCCCTTTTTTCCCTCCCTTTAACTCCACATTTGCAAGTTTGACAATGAATGTACTTGAAAAAACCACACTTTGCCATGCGAAAAATACATGACATGTTTGGAAGCTAATAGAACAACCTTTATAATATAAATATATAATTATAGGAACTCTTAGTCACCTACATCCATGGAATAAAAATTCGCCCATTACGTTATATAACGCTCGTTATTTAACCTGTTTGAAACTTGTCGCGACGTTAAATACCGTGTTTAATGGTGCTTAAATTTTCACGATCAAAACACTACTATGACCGTTATGTAACGTGAAACTCTCGAATTTCACCTTTACAATGATATTAAGCGTGAAAAAGTTATTTGTCGCGAAGAGGTTATAGACTAATTTCTTCGAACATCTTTCTAAATCGTTGTACAAAATAATTAACTATTCTTAAATTAATTAAACACTAAAAGTATTTCATATAGTGCAATTATAGTAGCTATGGGAATATTATTGCATAATAAAAGAAGTCCAACAAAAATGCAATTATAAGTTCTAAACACCCTTGTTTGTTTTTTCATGCCAACATCTACCGAAAGGAATTAAATGAGATCTTATTTATCAGGTTGGAAAATATACGTAATTTTTTATATGCTATGAAATTCATTACCATAAAATTCAAAACAAATTTCATGACTTCTTTGTGAGTTGTTTGTATTCAACCATAGCAAAACCATGTTAAAAGTCTTAATCCTAAAAGATGAATTCGGCTTCATAATTAAAATTTCAAATTTTTGGTTTTCCCCGCCATAGTTTATATACTCCATTCATTAATATTCACAATTCAATTAGCCTAATATTTAATTATTTTTTCGTCAAATTTAATTTCGTATTAAGTAAGAAAAAATATTGCAATGCCTATCATAGGGTACATAAAAAAAATCAAAATTCCGTGTGTTGCAATTATAATAAGATAAGTGTCATTTTTCACCCCCCGCAATCCATATTCTCTTTCTTCCTAGACTTACGGAAGGTCAACATAATTTCAAATCCCATTTCTTAAAGCAATGTATCATTTAGATGTAGCTAAATAAGCAAACTAAAGTAGTTAGTTCTCTCAAATCTTCTTTATATCACCTTTCTCGAAAGCTAAATATTTTGACCTATAACATAACATTGGCTCTAAGTGTTGGACCATAGGATTCCCCCGGTTATGTTGTAAGGTTACTTGGACCAAATGTGAAAATTTCATGGTAATTGTGTTTACATTAACCCTTTTACTTCACAGCAATATGACGTAATCCTGTTTTATTTATATGTCAAAGAAAACTTTCAATCAAGTCTTCAGGAAACCAATTACATTTCTCGTCATCATTTTTTCATGCCTCTCGCCTCTCTTTAATCCTAATTTTTGTTCCTCTAAACAATCTTCTTTTTCTCAAAGTTTTTCCCCTCTAATTTATGCTTATTGATCCTTAAGATTGTTGATATAATCTCTGATCTTTACTCTTTTACGCTATTATATATGATAAAGTGGAGCACAAGTAATAAACAAAGGATATACTTTGTACAACAAGTTCACAATGATGATAAATTATTTCCTTCCCAAGTTAACAAAAAAAGTTCATGGCCTACCAAAATATACAATTTTCATACCTTGCTTGACAGCAAACATCAACAATTTTGATCCATGCTCTGATATTAGCTGGTGGCCCTCTACATTCATCTAATTTTTTAAAAAAAGTGTAGTCTGGTCAAAAATATATTAGCTAAAAATATAAAAGAGCAAAAAAATATAATCTTTTGCATAGAATCAAATAATAAATGGGTTGTTTTGATTTTTACTCTGAAATTTAGTGGCTTTATGAGCTGAGCAACAACACAATAACAATGACAATGCCTTGATCCCAAACAATTGGAATCAGTTACATAAACCATAAATTAGTCTCATTGGTCATCCACATAAATTCTTCTTTACCATTCATTTTAATAAAATACTATCTCAACTAGTAATTTAGTTTCATCATATCATTTTCCAATCTTACCCTCCAAATCATCATTGGTCTTCTTCTTCCTCTTTTTAAATCTCATCAGTCCGAGCTTTCAATCTTCCTTATCGATCTGTCAACACTTTGTCATTGCATATTCTAAACTATCTTAAATTATTCTCTCATCTTATCCTAAATATTTATGGCGCCTAAACTTTTTCTTATGTCGTCCTTCGTATTTTACCAATTCCCTTCATTTAGATAGGATGCTTATTTAATACTTCCTCCTTTATTTTGTAGTTTGTCATATCTCCCTAAGATGTAACAACTTTTTAGGAGAAATGAAGCACTAAAAAAATTAAGAAAGTAATCGATATGGAATGAAAATGCTACTAGAGAATACAGATTCAAGGATAACATCCATCAAAAAAGGACAATGTAAGTTTCAAAAAGTACCCCTTATGTTCCTTTTTGATGTTCCCATTTTCCATTTTAAGTAGTTTTGTTTGTGATCTTCTAACAAATCTTTCTATTTGTATCACATTTTTGGAAATAATTAGCCTTAGTCACCCTAATTTAAATTTTGTTAATACTTATGATTCTCACGTATTTTCCAATAACTTAATTTTAACTTCTTTTAAAATGTTTAAAATCTCCACATGTTCCCCATAACTTTTTTAATGCTTGTGGCCCTTATTTTTTATTTTATATATTTTTAAATGATGATGGTTCCCGCTTTTTCTCCATTGACTTAATTATTCAATAAAACAATTTCTCCACAATCTAAAAGATTCAACTTTCTTAATTCCCATGAACATTTTTTATCGGAACATTACATAAGAATGGAGGGAGTATATCAATATACACAAAGGACAGCAATTGACCAACAATAGGGAGTCTTTGTACTAGTAACATTATTTGAATAAGATTGCTTACTGTCAAGAGTTGATTCGATAGGAGACAACATATTTTTTGATGAATGCGGCTGAAATCCATAGCTTTGAAGAGCTCTATTTAATTCCAGAAAGCTAGGGAGCCATTCAACCTTAACCAATGGTGCATCAACCTAAAAGACCAAAACAAGAGTAAGAGAATTTAAACAAAGACCACATGTTTTTCTGAACTGAACAAAACAGGATACACTCTCGTTGGTTTCACTCAAAGATCTAGCTAACCTTGTTGCACAAAATGGAACACCAAAAGTCACAAGCAGAATCCATTAGAGATTCCTCCGTTGAATATAACACTGGAGATTAAGAAAGTATAAATGAACAGTGATTTAACATCCCTAGCAAAAACTGGTACATTTGATGAGAACATGGTACTTACACAAATTCATTGTCCATTTTGAGATTGATTCTTCCAGATAGCCACATGTTATGGTCACTTTTGAAAGCCAGCCATTCAAGAGCAATCTTTTGAGAAATGTCTCTCCTGCAAGGTTTCAAAATACTTAAAGCATGGTTTCCCACTTGCCAAAACACATGCTTTAAAGCATATCCAAATGTATTTTATACAAAGTATTAATATTAATACAGAGACAGTATAGCAAATTAGTACCCATCTGTGAGTTATGATCTGATAGTGAATTAAGTTCTATCTTTAGAGAAGTCTGTAGCAGTGAACAATCTTCTAACTGAGGAACAGCCAACGGGGGAAGAGTTCTCTGTACAAAAATCAATTTAAAGTTTACATGCCAGCCCAAAAAGAAAACTTAACAAATGCAGATATAATAATTTTGGTAAACATGAGGAAACCTGAGTCCCAAAAACTTGCAGACCCCAGCTTGGGGTAGTATCTTCTTGTCCAATATCATTTGAAGCACCATCATGATCGTCAACTTCACATATCTACACAAATTCAGCGAGTTTCAGTCAAGTACATCATAAGATAATAAAAAAATAAAAAAATAAAAAAAAACAAGACAAGACAATCAACCATACAGTCTTCTTAAAATCATGAAGGGCTTCAGAAAGTTTATTTTCAGTCTCATTAGCCTCGTCATCATCTGAATCAAAAAGTCTTGAACCCTTTACAGGCTTAGACTTAATCTTTTGAATTTTGTCATGCTCTTTCTTGTGATCATTGAAAAGATCATCCAATCCAATCAACGTCTTCCTGGACTTTTGCTTTCGAATTTTCTCGTATTCTTTCTTGTGATCATTTAAAAGATCATCCAATCCAATTAACATCTTTCTGAAATTAAAAACAAAACCAGACAAGACAGTCACACATAGATCAAGGCTTTAATATTGTTACATCGTTGGAGGACTAATGCAAACTCATACAGCATTTGGTAAAACTAGGTTACTCAATGCCACACAAATGACAAAAACCCTGGCCAAAATACAATTAATACAATAACACTCAACATTTAATGTTATTGTTAGCCCATATATATAGCAGCAACATGAAAAATCAAATATTCAAATATTAGAAGTACATAGTCGGAATTCAACAAGTACTTAACGGTCCCTTAGCAGATTAAAAAGGCAGAAAACATAAAAAATGCAAAACCTAATACATTAGGCCCAACTTCAAAACAATACAAACAACTAGTATACTGAGATAGGAGTTCATGAAAATTTCGATTCGTCAATTAAACATCAATATACGGTAAAAGGAGAAGTCCTTGTACCATAAATTGACAGAAATACTGCTATGTAAGAACACATAATCATACCAAAAGCTCCTAGAAAAGTGAAAATGTCAAATTAGTGTTACAGAAAAAAATTGGTAAAAGGTTCAGGAGCAATTATAAACCTTTTCTTAATGGCAAGAATGGGTGGATCATTAAATTCAAAATCCAGATTATCGTCGGAATACATGGTTCAATTAACAGAGTAGGAGTATCTCGCACTAATGGTTGCGCTTGCTCGCGAAGTCGAGTGTGCTTTGAAAGTTTTGGCCTTCGTGGCGGTAACTGCTAACTGGTAACGGCAAAGTGATTAGTATCAACTGGCTGGCTATTTAGGATTGTAGGAGTAATTTGTGGACTGGAAAAACTGGAAACTGGAAACAAATGCAATGCTGCCTACCTCTTTATGCTAAAAGGGAAATTTAGGATCTTGCTCAAATTTAAAGTGAAAATGGCGGTTTTAGAGTTTTTTCTTGTAAACTTATGGAGTTTGGTGAAATTAGGTTATGTTATAAAATCAGAATTTTTTTTAAAGGTTATCTTTGAAACAATTTCGCTAAATAAGTGCTTTTTCAAACTAATTGGAAAAATAAGTAAAACGCTTGATTTAACGGCATTTTCTTACCCTAATTGGGTTGGGCATCGGGTTTGAGGTCTTGAAGGAAATCGTTGTTCAGAATTGTGTTTTATGTTTAGGGGAACTCGTTCCAAACAGTGATTTGCACGTCCAGACTTGCACTAAGGCAAAGTCGTTGTTCTTAATAGTGTTAATTATTTTTTTTGTGTTTTTACTTACGTGGAATTTGTTATGTAAAATAATTAATAATTAATATATATAATTAAATAGATAATTAACTTTATATATATGTATAATTAAACATCAAAATAATTAACTGTATATATAATTAAACATCAAAGTACTTAATTAAAATGCATAATACATCGTAAAAATACAACTAAATCATAAAATTTGTCCAAATAAAAAATACACAAATAACCACATTGACGTTGTGTATAACTACGTTTGTTATGTCCTGTTCCATAGCATAAGTCACATATGAGTCCTCTATCAGTACGATTATCCATATATTAATCATCACAATCATAATTAAATCAACATTTTCCCCAATGTTTGGACCTTTTCTAACCAAATGCAGTTATGCATTCACTCGATGGAGACACTTCTCAATTCCAGAATTGAAACTTTGTTAACAATTTGAGGAAGAACCAATTAGTTTGTGCGAAGAAGACATTGTTAAGAGAGAGGGAAGAGTGTTAAAAGGAAGAATCGAGTTAGGTTAAACAAACCAACGAGGAAGAAAAATATAGATTGAAGATCTAAAATGGTGTAATGACTTGAGAATTACGTCATGCGTGGTTGAGCAAATATCACTTTTTCAAATAAGATTTACAATTTTATTTCACACAACACTCATTTCTTTATGTTTTAATTACCTGAATACTTTTTGCGCTTTTTGAGCATTGTTCACAAATCAACTTTTATTTTTATTTTAATTTTTAATTTATTGAGTGAACTTTTATTTGATTGTTTTCAAAAACAAGATTTATTAATATTAATATTTTAATAACTTAGCCATTATAAAAAGTTCAACCACTATACTATGGTTTTGGAAAATGTGGAACTTTTAAAATGATATTTTTTCTAAAATAAATTATAGGGAATTATCAATGGTATCCATGTGTTATAGTAATTTATCAATGGTACCCCTGTGTTTTTTTTAATTCCAAAGGTATCCTTACCTTTTTAAGCTAATTACAAATTCACTGTTTTTCTGTTAAGTTTACGTTAAATGTCATTTAAAAGTGCTATAACACAGGGGTACCATCGATAAAGTGTTATAACACATGGGTACTATTGATAATTTCTCTTGCTTTTAAATGACATATAACGTCAACTTAACGAAAAAGGTGAACAATACCACATTTGTAATTAGCTCAAAAAAGTAAAAGTACCATTAAAATGAAAAGAAAAACACAAAAATGACATTGATATAACACAAGGGTAACATTCATAATTTACCAAAATTATATTCACTACTAGTATAGAAACTCGTGCAATGCACGAATTTTTGAGTATGATTAGTATATAATAATATAACCTAAAAGAATAATGCAAATATATATTATGGTGATGAAATTTATCGATACATCACTTTTTCATTTAATTAAATGTATCAAATTCTAGGTAGGTATGTACAATTGCTATAATGAATTACTCCAATTTATACAAATCAGACTCTAAATTAAATAAATATTGTCATGTAATCAACTATAATCTATTAAAATAATTTTATTTGCCAAGGATTTCTAAGGTTAACATTTGTCATTTTTTAGCATTTTTATTAGTATGTATATGATTTATACAAAACAAATTCCAAATTAGGCAAATATTGTCAAGTAATCAACTATTATTCATTAAAATAATTCTATTGGTGAAGGCTCATTCAGGTTGACATTTGTTATTAATATAATTTTTATTAATATAATTAAAATGATTTTATTGTTGAAGGCTCCTTAAGGTTGACATTTGTAATTTTTCAGCATTTTTATTAGTATATTCAAATTAAAATTATAAAGAAGGCAAATCTATAGTATGTAATTTTTTAGTTTACAAAGATCGTAAATTTACGGTATGTAATAATTCAAATCAATTTTTTTTATCTTTCTTTGATTTAATTTTTGTGAGGCTAAAAATAACATATTAATCAACTTTATTTGCCAAATAAGTCAATCTCAATAATTGAAATCCAATTAAAAAAATCCACATGGTGTCTTGAATGGCATTTTACATTCTGTTATGATATGCGAAATGAAAAACATGTGGTCGTAAATTTCCATTGTCGTCTTCCATGATTGACAATTAGCATCGCCATTAGAACTCCTCACGACTGTTCTAGCTTTCTCTGACAAAAACTTACTAATCATCCTCTCCATTCTTGCACGCAATTTCCTTTTTTCTCTTCCATTTGTATACAATCTTACTGAACCTTCACTTGTAATCAAAGTTAGCTTCCATTAATGGCTTTTTCTCTCTCTACCACAACACCAACTCCTTCAACCTTCACTAAACCCTTCTCTCCTCTCCCCTTTCTTTCTTTACAAAATCGGAAAACCCATAACAATTCCTCCAAGAGACTCTCAAATCTTCTACTTCGAGTCACTGCTCCTTCTAGAACAATTACTGGCTCTCCTGAAGAAGAACAAGAACTACCCACCTTCTCAAACGATGGAGTTTCCCCTGATACTGAAGAAAAAGAGGAATCCTCAAAATTCACATGGCGAGATCATTGGTACCCAGTCTCTCTAATCGAAGACCTCGATGCGCGTGTCCCAACCCCTTTCCAGCTTCTTGGTCGTGACATTGTTTTGTGGTTTAGCAAATCCAGTAATCAATGGGTTGCTTTGGATGATAAGTGCCCACATCGTCTTGCTCCTCTTTCTGTAAGAATTTCAAACTGGATTTTGTGAATTCTTAGTGAAATTCACTTCCTTTATGGACTATTTGATTATGTGAAATTTGGGTTTTCCTTTGTTTGTTTAGGAAGGGAGGCTAGATGAGAATGGAGATTTGCAGTGTTCATATCATGGTTGGTCTTTTGATGGGTGCGGATCATGTACTCGGATCCCCCAGGCCAGATCGGAGGGTCCAGAAGCTCGTGCTGTAAAGTCTCCTAGAGCTTGCGCCACAAGGTTTCCAACTATGGTGTCTCAAGGTTTACTTTTTGTTTGGCCTGATGAGAATGGTTGGGAAAGAGCTAATGCTACTCAACCTCCAAGGTAATCTAGTCACTAAATTTGAGGAATCTGTAGTTTAATACTAGTACTAATTATGATTATTCTTTGTTTTTTGTATATTATATTGATTAGTCTTTAATTAGTAATAAAAACATACTAGTATCTAGTAAATGATTGGTGGTTGTTTGTTAATTGGATTTTATATTCTCCAATATAGTGGACTAGTAGTACATTGATGATTGTACAAATGTATTATCTAATTTTGGGTGGTATTTTTTATTGGGTAGATTGCCAGATGACTTTGATAAGCCTGAGTTTGCCACAGTATCTATCCAGCGTGATCTGTACTATGGTTATGACACTTTGATGGAGAATGTCTCTGATCCCTCACACATTGACTTTGCTCATCACAAGGTTTGACTTTGCTTTGGACTTTTGTGCCTGCGTTTTTTCTTAATTATGTAGAGGTGATTCTGATCACTAAGGACATAGACATAATGGTAGCATGAATTTAAATTCATGTTGAAGGCGTTGGTTGGGTGCTGAAACTCCGTCACCAATATACTTTGTCGGTCCCTCTGAGTTTGCAACATATGTTTGTGCTTTTTGAGTCTTATTGCCTACTCAAAGGGTCGAAGGTAGTACTTTCCTAGTTGAGATAAGAAGTTTGTGTTTCTAAATACTTGTTAAATAGTTCAGTCGAAAAATAAGCAAGCGTATTCAAACTTAATACAAAACAATGAGACAGTGCTTTTGTGTTCATACAGTTAAAACATTAACTGACTGCTTGACTCTTACGGACCGTTTGGTAACCGGTACTAAATGGTGAGAATGACAATGGAAAGTTAGTGTAAATTTAGTAGAAATATATCTTGACAAATTTAATGGACATGTATGTTCTCCTTCAACAATCTCATTTTCTTCACAAAATTTATTGCAATGCATTACCATTTGAGCATTTGGTATTAAGTGGTAATGGAAAATTGTGAAGAAAAAAAACTTTGACTAAATTTTCATTACCATGGGAATGAAATGATACATACCATGAAAATTACACTACAAATCATTCCAATTACCACCAATTAGTACCGTTGACCAAACAGGCCGTTAGTTTATTATTTTAGTTAATCTGCAATTGTGTTGAAGTGCCCATGTGTTACCCACATGTGAGTTGTCCCACATCGGAGAAAGAGAAGAGTATGCATCACTTATATACTCAAGGAGTAACTCCTACTATTACCAATTGGTTTTAGTAGTGAACCTTCTTTGGGTTTATGAGTGGACTACTTCTTCTCCTCTTTATTTGGGTTGTCCAGGCCCATTTTCTAAATTCTATCATGGTATCAGAGCTCGGTTTGTTGTTGGGCCTTTATACTGGGCATTTAATCTTACCACTGGTTAAGGGGCCTTTAATTGGATGTTCATTCCCTATAGGTTTGTAACCCTTCTGGTGGGCTATAATTCCAAGGACACTCACATGTGAGGGGGAGTGTTGAAGTGCCCATGTGTTACCCACATGTGAGTTGTCCCACATCGGAGAAAGAGAAGAGTATGCATCACTTTATATACTCAAGGAGTAACTCCTACTATTACCAATTGGTTTTAGTAGTGAACCTTCTTTGGGTTTATGAGTGGACTACTTCTACTCCTCCTTGTTTGGGTTGCCCAGGCCCATTTTCTAAATTCTATCATGATTTTGAATAAACATTTTCTGGTGGTATTATGCTTCCATATCTTGTCAACAAGCACATGTAGATACATGGCATCAAAAGGGTTCCTTTGTTTTTTCTTTCTAAACAACTTGACAAGGGGTACTTTGTAACAATTTAACTATGAACTACCATAGGTTACTGGAAGGAGGGACAGGGCCAAGCCTTTGCCATTCAAGGTTGAATCCAGTGGTCATTGGGGCTTCGCTGGAGCTAATGATGATAACCCAAGAATAAGTGCTGAATTTGTTGCACCTTGTTACTATATGAATAAGTAAGCTCTTTATTAATATTGTAACTACTTTATTGATAATAACTGTGTTATTTGTGTTGGAATGTGGTTTGAGAAATTTAATTGCACTTCTATTTTTGTTGTGTTCGCCTTGTTATGTAACCCTGAAAAGGCTTTGCATAGATCCTAGAAGAAGTAAGCTAATATTGACTGATTGAGGGGCTAGTCTCCTTTTTCAAGAACTTTTGTTTCATCATGATTTGTACGCACGTGTTTTGCTCCATATAGAATGAACGTCCTTTTGTCCTCTGATTCCTTTATAATGGTATGAATTCTAAGAAAATTAAGATGAAGAATAGTTGGCTAAACAAGTACTCCTGTATGTCGGTTTTTTTGTTCCTGTTACGGTAGTTTATATAATCAAGAAAGATAATGTCATGCAAATGTATAAGTACATGTGAGGTAGAAAGCGGGAGTAGAGAGATTGAGATTGCAAAATCTCAGAAATGAATGAATAAAGATTTTTTGTTGAACCGCATGTAGGAAAATTGGGGATATACCTGGGATGCATGTGTGCTGGAAAACATCAAAGTAGCAAAAAGAAACAGACTAACACAAAAAGGTGGACGATTAAAAAGACATTGGATGAAGTATGTTGTTTTTGGGTCATGGAAACATAGCAAATGAAACAGTTGGTGAGGAAGTGAAGGCAATTTCTTTTCTCGACTGAAATGTGACATTTTATCTTTCAAATAATATTGGTGAACAAACTCATTTCCTATGGTAATCTGTTGATGTGTCTATTAAGGTTGTAATATACAATGTAATTATAATGATGATGACATTGATACGATTTTAGGACATGTTTCACTTCATTCTCATTCATAGGTATAATGAAGTGTAATAAGTATAAGGATAAGAATATTGTAGTCTTGGATGAAAACATCAAGGATCGATGGAAGGAGTATTTTAATGATTTATTTAATAGAGAACAAGAACATGTTGTAGAAGACACAACAATCATTCCCTTGGATGAAAATAGTGAATTTATGCGAAGAGTATAAAAATCAAAGGTGGATAAGGCTTTGAAGAAAATAAAGCTAAAGAAAGTTGTTGGCCTGATGGTACACCTACTGAGGTATAGAGATGCCTAAGGATGATTGAGGTGACTTGGCTAACTAATGTATTTAACAAGATTTGGAGGACAAACAAGATGTCCAATGACTAGAGAAGAAGTACTCGAATGCCTATTTACAAGAACAAAGGAGATGTCCAAGATTGCTCTAACTTTTGAAGAATGAACTCATGAGACATACTATGAAGTTATAGCAAAGAGAGATAGAGACACGTATGAGGAGGTGTACCTTCATATCAGAGAACCAATTTGGATTAATGCTAGGAGATCTACAATGAAAGTGATTCATCTTATGAGACAAATGTTAAAAAACTATAGGGTTAGAAAAAGAGACTTGGATTTCTGTTATATAATTTGATTGAGGTGTGCCTTTAAGTTAAAGGGTACCTTTTATTGAATGACCATTAAATCGGTGCTACTATATGGATCAATATGTTCGGTTTTTAAATAAGATCATAGTAGAAAGATGGGGTAGTGGAAATGCGAATACTTCGATCGATGAGTAGACATACCTTGAGGGACAAAATTGAGGAAACAATGAAAGATAATTGTTTAAAATGGTTTGTGTGTGCAAAGACGGGGTATTAGCGAACTAGTAAAGAAGATAAAAAGTTGGAGCTTAGGAGACTTAAAAAGAGGGCGAGGAAGAGCGAAGATTACCTAGAGGAAAGGAGTGGAAAAGGATATGGATGACCTAAACTTACAAATTGAGATGGTAGAATATCAGAATTAATGGAGAATAATAATCCATGTGGACAACCATGGGAACTGATATATTGGTTCTTTTAGCCGATCCCAATCGTGTTTCACTTAATTCTCATTGGTAAGGCGAGCAATATGATGTAGTTATTAGGTAGATTTAATGTTACATTGGAATTCATGGAAGCATCAGTTGTGCTTCATTCAATCTTCTCTTATTGGAGTGATTAGTTCTTTTGTAATGACTTTAAGATTACTGTGCTAATATACCAATGATTAATACATAGTTTTGCTGCACGATCTGAAAATTTAAGATATATAATAAAGTTTAGTTTTGTTTATGGGCTTTTAGATGATTAATCTTATTTCGTTTTTCTCTGTTCAGGATAGAGATTGACACAAAACTTCCCATAGTTGGTGACCAGAAGTGGACAATATGGATTTGTTCCTTTAACATACCAATGGCGCCTGGCAAGACACGTTCAATTGTTTGTAGTGCTCGTAACTTTTTTCAGTTGACAGTGCCAGGCCCTTCTTGGTGGCAGGTGAGTTGTTGAAGGTTTGAATAATGATCTCCCGCGTAGGCTTGTGATATAACTTAGCAGAAAATCTGCCAATGTTTCATTACTTAAGTCATTACTACTGTTTCTACTATCTACATCTAATATCTTTTGTTGGTTTTTGTTTAAAGCTACCATCACCGTGATACTGAATAAACGGTCAATCTCGATTACTACCACCCATCCTTTAAATGTGACCCTATAGACTAATATCGAGAGAGTGACACCACCATCCACCCCAATATTGTAGGGCTATATTTGGTCGGGTGATCATCTACTATGAGAGATCTCCAAAACTGAGATCTTGAACTCTGTTGGTGCAATTCAACCATTTAAGTATAGTGGGGCTGCGGGAAGTAGGAGTACCTAATGTTGGTAGATGGACAGTAAGAACGAGAGAGAGAAGGTTGGAGTAATTCACAAGTTCAGAAATCTTCAAAAAAAGAAAAAATCACAAGTTCAGAATGCTGAACTGTGGTGGTAGCCATGAGTGGGAAAGGGTGGCTTGTGTTTTGGTTAAAGTAGGGTAACTAAGAAGCTAATTTGCACGACATCTAATTATCTCTTTTTTATTTTCTTTCTGAAAGAGCAATATATTTTATAATTTTTTGCAAAAGTTGGGTATCTTTCGTTTACAAAAAACGGGTTTTAACAGTTATTACCTAGCATTTGTTAGTAGCATTTTCGGACACACTGGCAAGATGTACATTTGTGGTCGTGCTTGTCACTAAGTTACAGCTTTTCTACAATAATATAATCTCCTTGCAATAGATCCTTGATTGTTTGCTTGGCAGTATACATTTCACTTTCATTATGAGAGAATTTTGTGTTGGAAGCTTCCTGCAAAATTTCCATTGTTCTTATCGTCTATTATAGACCTTTCTCATAATCGGCCCTTACTGTTCTTTGTAACTTGAATTTTTGTGATTATCTATTAGCAGGAATCTTGGACTCCTCCTTAAAGAGGGCTGGAGGAAAGGAATATAAGCTTGTACTCCGTCAGCTATTTCTGATTTGTTGATACTTGTGATTATTTTAGGTGGTACCTAGATGGCATGAACATTGGACATCAAACAAAGTGTACGATGGTGATATGATTGTGCTTCAGGGTCAAGAAAAATTCTTTCATTCTAAATCAACAGAGGGTTCTGAAGATATTAATAAGCAGTATACAAAAATTACATTTACACCAACACAGGCAGATCGTTTTGTTTTAGCATTTCGTAACTGGCTCAGACGGCATGGCAATGGTCAACCTGAATGGTTTGGTTCGGTGAGCCAACAGCCTTTACCATCAACGGTTTTGTCCAAACGTGAGGTGAGTAAGCTTCTACGTATAAAAATTGCTGTGACTTTATTTATCTCATCGTACTCGATCATGTATTCTCATTTGTCTCATTTGTTGGTGTGCCCAAGATAATTTGTTCGGCTGCATAGGTGACAGAATATGTAAAAGTTGTGTGGTGGTTGTATTACATGCAGATGCTGGATAGATTTGAGCAGCACACTCTGAAATGCTCGTCGTGTAAAGGAGCTTATGAAGGTTTCCAGTTATGGAAAAAAATAACAATAGGCACAACCGTCATTTTTGCAGCAACAGCAGGTATCCCTGCGTCCTTGCAGTTACGTATAATTTTAGGTGGGCTTGCCATTGTTAGTGCTGTCGTGAGTTATGCTTTGTATGAGCTGCAGAAAAACTTTGTGTTTGTTGATTATGTACATGCTGATATTGATTAGTACTATGTTGCTCTTTCAAAGGAAGAGTGGTGGACACAGCTGTAGATAAAATTAGAAAGTCTTTGGGAAACTATTTTTGACATTGTCTAGTAGTTTATGTCAATGTTGGTATTGTCAAATATGTAAGAAATTTTAGATTGCATTAGAGGAATACTTTTTGAGTTTAGAGGAATACTTATTAGTTAATCTCTTCATTGTCATTTGATATTTCCATATAGAATATTCCATTTTATAAGAAAGAAGCTTGTACATGATTTCTCATGAAAATCTATAGGTTAACTTATATTTATATGATATGTTGTTAGATTCGTCTCATTTTATAGAATTTTTTTATTTACTTTTTATAATTTTTGTAAAATGTATTGATATATGTATTAAGCGACAAACACATTCTTTGAAAATTTGCAAATTTCAAGTTTCAAAATAATCTGATGCGCATTCATTGTTGAGGCCATTGAATGCTTAGTCTTTTATCGTCTTTGTATAATATTCGTACGACTTTGGTAGTTTGAGTTTGTGTAGAAACTAGTTATTGGGTTGCTAAATTAATCAAAGAGTGATGAATTTTGATTTACCATATCCTCTTCTCTTTCGTTTGATATCTCTTCCTCAAATTCCCTTTTACTTTCTTCACTAACAGTAGTGATTTGTTAGGATTTCCTTCTAAGAGCTCTATAGCTCTCCTCACTTGTCTATGGTGACTTAAGTATTAAAATCTTGAGATATGAGATCAAACCACGTTCGCCCAGGCAGTCGAGCGAGAGTTCCCTCATTCCTCTTATTCATTATGTGCAACTTTTTTCGGTTATCTCGTTGTAGCATTTTGGGCAACATGTCGACCTCGCATTTCTTCCTCCTTCGGAGCGTATGATCCTCGGGGTAGAGTGCCATACTGCCATAACTTTTTGGCCAAAATACTTGTATATGCATCTCAAATGGGGGTGTGCAATGGGCCGAGGGCCTATCGGGCCCAACCCTTTATTAGACGGGTTTTCAAGGAGCCGGGCTTGAAATGGGCTGGACTTTTAAAGGATCAACTTTTACTATACGCGAAGGGGGCTAAAAACGGGCTTTTGGCGAGCCCTAAATGGGCCTTCCTATTTTTATTAGAAATTTGAAAAAAATAAGACTTTTTAATAAACTTAGTCAAAATCAAGCTTTGGCAAAACTTTTATCCCAAAATAAGTGTGCTTGCAAGTTCGACATCTAATCGTTGTTATTAACAACGAACTAAGAGTGTGCGAAATTTTTAGTCAAGGGTGAAATCGCTGTTAGTAACAACAAACTTTGTAGTTAACTTATTCAAGGGTGAAGTCGCTGTTACTAACAACGAGTTAATGTGGCCATAAATACAACAGTCTTCCCCTTCCTTATTTCACCTAAAATTCAAATCAATGACCTAAATACACGAAACTCTCCCTCTTCTTTCCACTATTAAAATCAACTTCAATCTTTCAATTAATCTCATCAAATTCCAAGTTCCTACTACTAATTAGTTCTGTCATCTTCCTACATTCACTTAAGGTAATAATTTTTTTTGTTTTTTGTTTCTTTTTTCGAAAATTTAGGGTTTATATTTTTTCATCCACTTTCACATAAATGCTGGTTCATAAACTTGCAAATTACAACTTTGTGTTTTTATCATAAAGGTACCTTTTTATTATAAATTTGGAAAATTTGCTCAAAATATTCCTAACTATCAATTATTTTTTAATAATCTCAACTATTTCATAATTTATTGAAAGCATACCCACCCCCATGTTACCGGCTGGAACAGGTAACTTTTCCACCTTTTTTTCTTTTGTTTTTTACTTAACTGTTCAAAATTAGCCATTCCGCTTCATCTATTAATCAAAAAAGAAAGAAAAAAGTGCAAAAGTTACCTGTTGCAGCCGGTTAAATGGGAGGTGGGTATGTTTTCAATAAAATATGAGAATAGTTGGAATTATTGAAAAATAATTGATAGTTGGGATTATTTTTGGCCAACGGGTGATAGTTGGGATTATTTTTAGCAAATTCTCCAATAAATTTTAGTTCTTTTTATTATAAATGTTTTTAGTTCTTTGTGGTTTTTGAAAGTATATCATTTATAGTGGTCATTTATACTTAAACTCTATAAATATGTCAAATTTAGTCGTTATTTGTCATGATCTTCATAATGAGGTTGTTTGTTCATGAATTTAATATAGATAATGTTTGAATTCAATGTAAAGAATGTTTGAATGCAAACCCTATATATTTGTCATCTTCTCTACAATTTTGAAAATTATATATGTATTTATGTAGAAATGAATGAATGTTCTTTATTTTTAAATGTTGTTATGAATGTTGTGAACTCTAGTTGTGACAGTTGTTGAACAATGTACTTGCTTTCTTATGAACTTGATGGTGATGTTGATATTGTACGTATTCTTGTAGAAATGGCTTCATTTCGTGTGACTGTAGTATATTTTTGAAATGGTTCAATTCGATCAAGTAGTAGCAATGGTAAGTATGTTGGGGGAAGACGTAAATTGTTTGCATCCAACTCAAACATGGATTTGTTTGAATTCAAACTTCTTATATGTTCTAAGATTGAGATTGACACTACAAGAAGTAATGTTAATATAATTTTTAAATATGCTATGAGTGGACAATTGTTAGCTTTTCCGGTTGAGGATGATGAGGCTATAGATGCTATGTGGGAGTATTCAAAGTCTACCTATGTTCCTTCTTTGGAGTTATACGTAGAAGAGGTACCTTTAGGAAATTAAGATGTCATTGTTGTAAAAACAAATGCAGTCATGAATGTAACTTCTTCTGCTCCTTCTCCTACGCCTTTCCCTACCCAAGCAACCCAAAATCCCATTTTGCCATCGTCCTCTTCTCCTTCTAATGAACCCAATCAACTTCAACTTCAAGTTTCAAATGATGATACGATTAACTAAGAATATACAAATGAGCCTTGGGATAATGTTATTAGTGAGAGTAACGAATTTGTTGACGTTTTTTCTGAGGACGATGTGGGTGTTGGGTAACATTCCAACAATCCTTGCTCCTACACCTTATGCACTAGTTCCCCCTCTAGATGAACACGTTGAGGAAAATTCTTAGAGGTCTTGGGCATGTGATACAACCTACACCGATGAAGGAGAGTTTCAAAAGGGTATGACGTTTGATAATAAGGATACCTTATTGGACGTTGTTAGATTGTATCATATTCGTAAGAACGTTGAGTACCGAACTGAGACTTCAAATCAAACTGTCCTTACCTTGAAGTGTAGGAGGGGGAGTACTTGGAGGCTAAGGCCTAGAAAGAGTTCTAATTCATCTACATGGGAAATTTTGACATACAAAGGGAAGCAAGGGGGTTGTGTATTAAGTACTAAAAATGTGTCAACTGGAAGCATTCATTTGATATCTTCCGTGGATAACATTGTTATTAGAAATTGTGTTGCTTAAGACCCATCAATCAAGGTCTCTGTGGTGCAACAAATGGTGCAAGACCAATTTGGTGTTGAAGTGACCTATAAGCAGGCATGGTGTGCTATACAGCAAGCCCTTCTCTCCATCTATGGGACATGGGAAGACTCTTATCCTCTCCTTCCACGCTTATTGAAAGCAATGCAAGTTTCTAACCCCGAGACTGTAGTTGAGTGGTTCTTTAAAGAAGATAATGATGTTGGTGTGTATGTTTGTCCTAGTATTAGAACTTTCCAACATGTGTTCTGGGCTTTTAAACCTAGTATTGAGGGGTTCAGGTATTGCAAACCCCTTATCGCCATTGACGGAACACACTTGTATGGTAAGTATCGTCATACACTATTGACTGCGATTGCCCAAAATGGGAACAAGGGAATTTTTCTGCTTGCCTTTGCTTTGATAGAGAAGGAATGCATAGTTGCATGGTCTTGGTTTATGGCGTGTATTCGTAAGCATGTGACGCAGAGTTCAGGTTTATGTGTTATTTTTGATAGACATGCGGGCATTCTAGCAACCATGGAGGAGCCAGAATGGCAACCTCCTCAAGCGCATCATAGGTTTTGCTTGCGACATTTGTTAAGTAACTTCAACCGTCAAATGGGTAATGTGAAGTTAAAGAAGATGTTTGGTAGAACTGCAGAGCAAAGACAACCAAATAAGGTCATCGAGGGATTGAAGGCTATTAGAGTTGAGAAACGAGAAGCTGTTTTTTGGATTGATCAAGTTGGTGATATGTGTAAGTGGTCAATATGTCATGATGGAGGTCATAGGTATGGTGTTACTAATACGAACTTAGCCGAAGTATTCAATAACGTGATGAAGGGTGTACGCTTCTTGCCTATAACTACACTTGTTGAGTTCACCTTCTACCGCGTTGATGATTATTTTGTTCAAAGACGCGAGAGTGCAAATGCATGGCTAATTGGGGTAAATAAGTACACTTCACACGCCACAAGAATTATCACACGTAGCAACGAGAAGGCGTGGTCTTTTGATAGACGTGTCGTATGGATTGCGGTTAACTTTTAATAGACGTATAAAGACTCACACAGGATCTGACGTGGGCTTTTATCGCGATCAATTGGATCTACTTCGAGTGATAAGTGCAATTAATATTATTTTTATGCTCCTTATATGTAGTTTTAGTGGGTTTTAGGTTGTAGTATTAGTGATTTGTGATAACTTTATCTCATGTGCCTTATGTTGTGTTTTGTGTGGTTTTTAAGGCAAAAATTAAAGTTTTGTTAGGTCCCGAGGTGATAAAAGGGTGAAGGCTTGGAGAAATAGCCTAAGAACCCTAAAAGAAGTGAAGAGATCGTGCTCGTTTGAAGATGTTTTACAATGAAGATGGACAAAAGAATAGAAAAATGCTTAAAAGAAAAAACTTTTGAGGTGAAATTTGATACATGTTCACTCTTTTGGTCATAACTTTTCATAAAAAAAATCGAATTGATTCAAGGTTTACGACATTAGAAAGTAGACTTCAAGAGCTTTCCAATGGTATATTATATGTCCAAATCCGATAACCGAGCAACAAATGGCGAGCGTTTGAAGTTTGCTGAAATTGTTAGTCAAAAAAGCCGACTCGACTTTCATAGTTTTTTTGTGCAGCCGACTCGGCCTTTTCTTCTAAAAATAATTTTTTGGGCAGTTTTTGAAGCCGACTCGACTTCCCTCTGAAGACCACCCACAGCCGACTCGGCTGTGGCCTGTGAGCCCTGGCTGGTAGTTTTTCCTTATTTTTGAAGCCACTATTTAAAGTGGTGGTTAGTTTTATCTTAGGCATTCAGTTTTTCATTTTTAATTTTCTGTAATTTTCTTAGACCTTGGTTGGTTTTTCATTGTAGAACTCCTTTGTTACGCTTTGAATTCTTGCAATTTACATTTTCGTTCATCTCAATTAGTAAGTTTTCATGTTTACATTTATCGTTTATTGCATGTTTTTGATCGTTATGCTTAGTGAGTAGTTCTCTTATCTAGGGTTAGGGCATAATCCCTATTCGAAGCATGGAATGATATTTTATCGATTGATTGTGTGCGTTTTGAGTTTATAATTTAACCTACGCTTAATGAATCTCGATTTAAACATCTTTATTAACTTTTTCAATAAAACGGAAGTTTGAGATTAAGATTAATTTAGGATTGAGATATATTTAAGTTAAATTTCTTTTAGCTTAACCAATAGAACGAAAGTTTGAGGAATTAATACTAGTTGGTCTTTAATCGATATTAATCAATAGAGCGGAAGCTTGAGATTAATTGGATCAAAGTTTGATTATACCGATGATTCAATCTCATACAATCATGAGAGTAATCGATTCCCATGTTAGAATCAGGTGACGCCCGACGCCCTAGAGTTTGTCTTATCATTGTTATTACATCATTGTTATTGTTTGCTTTAGCTTACTTAGAACTAGCTTTCGACCACATATTTTTTTTGACGTGTGTCTTATTAATCATAAAGCTTACAATTTGAATTAGCTTGTCTCCTTGTGTTCGACCCGCGACTACACGTACACTAGCGCTTGCTGTATATAAAATTTGCCCGATCATCGAGCTGACCAGGTAAAGGCTTAACTCAGTAATCTTATAACTATCATATTGCGTAATTTATTAATTGCATTTTCACATGTTGTTTCGGTGGGACCCTTACCCCGTTGAGGCATACGCTGCATTGCCTCAGCATTCAGGTATATTGTCAGGGGCGTGGAGAGCATATGTACCTTTGATATTAGGGATGACAATTCAGTCTGAATCCGGCCCTAGTCTAACTCGATACGAGGAAAATAATCTGATTCGAGTCCGAGGAAAAGGTATCCGACTTCGATTCCAACTTTACGATCCGAGTCCAAGTTAGAGACGGACCGGAGTTGGACCTTATTAAAAATCCGACCCGACTCTGACCCCGAAGGAAATCCGAGTTTGAATTTGACTTTTACCCAAATATTTTGTTTCCTTTAAAACTTTAGACATGACTAATTCAAGCTCTCTTTCATACTAATTGAAAATTTCGATTTTGAAAAACTACTTGGTATTTTTATTTAGATTAATCAATCATAATACGACAAATCAGATCAAGAGAAATAAAATACGTCAAATCAAAATGCGAGAAAACTTTGTTAAATTGTAGTAGTAGGACTATTTTTCTTTTTAAATTGTATTTGAAAAATATATTTTGTTAATTTTGTATGCTTTAAAATCATTAGTACATTAACATAATGATAAAGTTTGATAAAAATCTGACTCCGTTAGAGGTTCGAGAGTCCGAGTCGGGGCAAACTTGGAGTATGCATAATCCGACTCTGAGTAGAGGTAGACTGAAAAAAAGTCCAACTATTATCCGGAGCAAAGTCGGAGTATGTATAATCTGAGCCGAGTCCGACCCGTTGTCATCCCTATTTGATATGCTTAGACATAGTCGAAGCGCATCTCCTCGAGCGCGTATTGCGCTAATTTGGGATGGTACAGGGCATCCCGCCGCCTTGTGATGCAGAGGTTGAGCTCCATCTAAGCTGACGCAAGGGTCGGGAACCCAAAAACTAGTTAGAGATCAACGAGCGCCATATCGCTCGTTGGGATCAGAGGCTAGAGCTACTGGCCCAAGGTGCGCCAATCAATGCTGCAGGCGCACCTACTTCGGCAGATTACATGCCATGGTTCCTCTTCATCACTCGTCGATGGATGACACCACGAGGTATCATCGCAGCCGCACAATACGCTCCCGCAGCACCGACGATGACATAGTTTGTAAGTAATCTTCCATGTTGATTATTAAACATAGAACTTACATATTACAGATTTAATTAACTTGACATTGAATGCAGGCACAAGGCGTTGCAGTTGTTATCAGCTCCAACCAAGAGGAGCCTGTACGGGAGATTGCCCAAGGAATACTCTTAGGGACACAGTTTCAACACTTCATTCTAGAAGTCGATGTGCCTTACACCACTGTGGACGCTCAGGAGTTATCTCCTCCTCATGCCGATGTTCATCTTAAGGAGGTAGACTTGATGTGCCCCGACTATGGTGTTGGGTCCTCACAAGGTGTTGGATCATCCCCATATCAATCACCTCCCCTACCCGAGCATCATGCAACCGCCTCTTACTATCGTCGGAGGCGTCATAGACCGTCACAGTTAGAGAAGGTACATGAGGAGGATTAGCATTAGTATATTGTTTTTATATATTGAACATTTGAACATATTGAATATATGTAACATTGGGAATTTTGTGTCTAGTTTGTAACATATATGTAGATGTATATATGTAATATTAATATTTATAAATTGAGAATAATACTAACATAATAATTCATATTACCTTCAAAACCGATTAGCTAGAACAAGGATGATGGAGTTTGGATACAATGAAGTAGGGAAATGATGGAGTTATTTATAGAACATAAGAACAACTATTTTCAACTTCATAACGACTATTTTTCAATTTTACAATGGCTAGTTTAAAGCATAGAAAAAAGTCAACAAAAGTCAAACAAATTTTCGCTGTTACTAACAGCGAACTCAAGCAAATCTGGTCAAAGCAGGTCAAGCCTTTGTTCGCCGTTAGTAACAGCGAATTTGCTGTTGTTCGTTGTTACTAAGAACGAGCTTAGACTTGACTATTTTTGACCATTTCTTTTAGTTCGCTGTTAATAAGAACGAGTATACACCAAACCTAGTTTTGGAGTCAAGCACACTTATTTTGGGATAAAAGTTTGAACAAAGCTTATTTTTTGACTAAGTTTATTAAAAAGTCTTATTTATTTCAATTTTTTTTTATTACTAATATTTTTACCAAATAATACAGTATTTTCGTTGTTGTTGTATATAGGTGGAGGATTCATAACTAGATTTATCCTATATTTATTATTGTAATCATTCCCATAACTATACTAACTTCAACTATTAATGTTTACCTCTCCTTTTGGAGATGATTTGTCATAATAAACTAATTGATGTTCTTGTTTGAAAGATTTTTGTAATTTCTACATCTTGCTTTCATTAGTATTTGGTGCGGAACTTGTGGAATTACTCCTAAACAGTATAGAATCTGATTTTGCCAAATAAGTATCATTACATGCAGAAAATTTGAAGAAAAGATAAATCGAAGCCTGTTTAAAGCCCATTTTCAGTTTGTCCGGCTCGACTCAGCCTGTTTAAAGTGAAGTCCGACCCACCTCGTATCCAGCCCATTACACAGGTCTAATTTCAACACATGCTATGCCAAAAATATAATATTTGTAGGAAGAATTGAAACTAAACTAGTGTGCGAGGACATAAAGTCGAAAACTTGCCAAGAAATAATGACACCATTTCATGCTCATATAAAAAGAAGCGTTTATTTTCAAGACCCGAATTAATATAATAGAAATAATAAATCAAAGAAGAAAGAGTATATTGATGAAATACTTTTAATTTCAAAATCAAAAGAGCGATTGCATTGAATGATCTGAACAAAACAAGAAGACTCGACCTTTAGATGTTAATTCAAACATATTAAATTAATCAAGGGTCCAAAAACATATTTAGTATAAAAAGCGATTTTGTTTATGTTTATTTGGTGACAATTCATATGTATTCCTTTAATTATTTGTCGATTGTAATGTGATTTAAATAAGTTGAAATAGTCAAAGTCATGTTATTATTATCACATGTTGTTATGTGATAGATTAATTGTTAATTCGGTGATAATAGATTTTTTATTAATTCGGTGATCTAAATCCATCTGGTAGACCGTACCATGGTGCATATTTTTTGCCGATGATATAGTCTTGGCCGCAGAAACCAAGGAAGAGGCTAATAGTAAATTGGGAGAGTGGAGAGAAGCCTTGGAGGGAAAGGGGCTACGCATAAGCCGTACAAAGACAAAATACCTGCGATGCAATTTCAATGGGATAGAATCGCTAGGGGAGTCAGAGGTAACCATAGGAGGTGAAGTTGTTGCGTGTACGTCCAAGTTCAAATATTTGGGTTCTGTGATTCAGAGCGACGGGGAGATTGATGGAGACGTTACTAATCGTATACAAGCGGGCTGGCTTAAGTGGCGAGCAGCAACCGGGGTGATTTTTGATAAAAAGTTTCTGAGGCGATTAAAAGGTAAATTTTACCGCATTGCGATTAGGCTGGCGATGTTATATGGGACAGAATGTTGGCCCGTAAAGAAGGTTTTCGAACAGAGGATGGAAGTAACGAAGATGCGTATGTTGAGGTGGATGTGTGGTAAGACTATGTTGGATAGGATAAGAAACCAGGAGTTCAGGGAGACGTTAAGGGTTGCACCTATCTCCGCAAAGATGCGGGAGAACAGGTTGAGATGGTTTGGGCATGTGCAGAGAAAGACACATGACGCCCCAGTAAGAAGGATCGAATGCATCATAGTGGAGGGTAAGAGAAGTCGAGGACGACCTAAGAGAACGTGGGAGGAACAAATCAAAAGTGATATGCATGAACTTCACATCTCCAAGGACCTGACCAGGGATAGGGCCAGTTGGTGACACCTTATCCAAGTCCTAGATTAGTAAACTTGTCCCTTTACCCCCTCGTTCGTCTTTATCCTTTGCCTTTTTGTCGCTTTTTACCTGTTTCTTTGATCTTATCTTTGTTTTTGTGTGTGTGCTTCTATTCTATTTGCCAACTGCAGGTTCCTCTTGCTAGAAGACCGTTCTCGAGCCGGGGGACTCTTTGATCGCACTTTCCTTATGGGTATGAGCATGCCATCGTTCCTCCCTCCCCAGACCCTGATCATAGTTTTCTTTGAGCGGGATACACTGGGTATGAGGATGATGATGATGATGATGACAAGTTAATTAAGTTAAGTCGTAATTATTATTTTGGTCATACGATCTTATATGTTAAATATAAAATGGACAAATTATTTATTTTATTTTAGTCACACGTTTTAAAGGATAAAATAAAATAACTATATATTATTAATTTGGTCTCACATTTTTATTATTAAAAGAATTAAATTACTTATTAATTTAAGGAAAAATTACCCTAAAATACAACCTTTCAACATTATCAATATTTACCCGTAACTTGTAAAATAGGTTATTTGTAAAAAAATAAATTTAATTTAAATCAAAAAACAAAATATTACCCTCCCCTTCACCCACATGTGCTCCACCCCATTCCTTTTACTGACACTCAGCGTCCACCAGGTTTCCACCGTTGTTCCCCATAATCGCCACCAACATACCAGCTAACCACCGCCTGTAATCGCACCCCTAACTTCCAATCACGAAATCGTCTCCTCCATAGCCACCAATCTCGAAACCTCTATCCCGCTTGGCTGATTTTTTCTGTTTTTAAGTTTTTTTTAGTTTTGGGTTGGGTAAGGGGTGGGGAAAATTGTGGGTAAGCTTTTGATTCATGAGTAATTTGGGTTTTGCGTTGGGTAGGGGTGGGGAAAATTCTGAAATGTTAGGTTTTAGGTTGGGTATTATGGGTGGGGACGGTTCTGAACTTTGGGATTTTGGGGTAGGGGAGAGGTAGAGGTAGGGGAAGGGGTGGGAGCTGACAAATGGGCTAGCAATGGAGAATAGTATGTGAAGGTGGTGGGGGAAGGAGTGGGAGCTGACAAATGGGCTAGCAATAGGGAATAGTATGTGAAGGTGGTGGGGGAAGGGGCGGAAGCCGGGTAGAGCTGGGAAAGAGGGTGGGTGTTTAATTTTTTTATTTTTTTTAACAATTAACCTATAATTGTAGGTTCCTAACAAGTAAACTGATGCCAGGGGGAAACGCACCTCAAAGTTGGTATTATTCATGGTTAATCAATAGTTCGTATATATTATTGTAGGAAAAATGTTAAAAGATTGTATTATTGAGGGTACTTTTTGATAGAGGGTTGTTTATGTCGTCTCTAAAGCCTCTAATCAAAAAAAAATTTATAAACTCCCTTAACTATAACTACAAAGTGTAGTGGCAAGTAGGGGGTCGATTCACAGGGAGATGAGTGTGAGACTTAGGGCCTCTTTAGGTGTTGGGGAATCATGTATAGGGGATTGGTGATGAGCTAGACTACAACTACAACTATGAAAGAAACAAACAAAGAAACATCGGGGTAGGGGCTAACTCGTGTGCAATGGAATTTATATAGTTAATTTAGGGTTTACCTTGGTCTGATCGCGAAGGTGTGGATTCAAATACGAAGAGCGATCCGATCCTGGATCGGGCTTGGGATCGCCTCCGAGAATCCTATTCCCATCACTCTCGTGAGTGAGAACAAGACCCAAGGGCAACAAAAATCCACGAACCGCGTCAATTCTCTTCTCCTCTCGGAGTAAGAGGGTAAAACTCCCTTTTCATGGGGCGAGTACAAGTTTCGACTCTCGCCGTTCCCCTGACTCAACTCCTCCCATTGAAATAAAGTCGGTTCTCATGCGGACCCAACTCTCGTTGGTGCCCAGGAAGGAGATCCGGGTGACCTCAAATCAATGGGCGGAGTTACCCACTTTCGGGGTTCACAATCGAACCAACATCGACCCATTTCTAACCATAATCAATCCATTAGCACAAAATGAGTCAACCCCTAACCCTAAACAACTACTCACTAATTATAGTCATAATCATATTATTAATAATCATCATCAACATCAAAATCATAAATAACAAATAAACTAAAATCTCAAAGAAACACCAATGACAAAACATAAACAATGACAAGAGCAAAAAACTAAGAGCAATTAAGAAATATCATAATCAACTAGAATTAATAAATAGACAATGAAATACTAAATATAAATGAGATAAGAAATTACCCACAAACTTTGAAGAAGATTGAAGAGCATATAAGAAAAACCCATAAATAATCCTTCAACAATACTCCATTAAAATGGCTTGAGACCTTAAAATAATTACTAACAAAAGATAGAAATAATAAAATCTAGCCAAAATAAACTATAGAAATGAAATGTTGATGGAAGAATTAAATTAAACCTAAGAAAAATAAAAAATAAAACTAGAGTTTATAAGAATAAAAAGAGGAAAAAGGAAAAGAAGACTAAAACAATAATGCTACTGCTCGCTGCCCTCTTCTGTTTTTTTGCTGTCTCCTTTGTTTTATGCCCATGAAATTCTGATTTTCAAGTCCATAATTTCTGACATTGGGCCTGGAAGTTAGTATATAGGAAGCCTGAGAGATAATGCTCTGCGCGTGTCCTCGCAGGTTCGAACCTTGGCTACTGCATTTTACTCTTTTTGTTTTGCTGCTTGGCTGTTTCTGTTGGCATGCGTGAGGTCGTTCCACTTGAAACGATGGATCGATCAACCTACTACCCAACATCATTTTAATTGATCGTTTGCATCTTGGAAATATCATAACTTCTTCGTTAGACCTCCGAATTCGGCGTGTAACCAGTCGATTCGAAGCTAACGAAACTAATTTTTGCATTCTTCCAAGAGATCCACTAATTTCTTGATGTTTCGACCTTCATGAACCATTTAGTGAATCCTTTGTTTAAATGATGATCTTTCTTTGCTTGAGTTGGACTTTTTTTTTCATCTTTTGTTTTCATTTCTTTCTCGGCTTTTATCCATTCTTCCTCAAGACCCCTGGGGATTAAGGAGTATCGTCCCTAACACGACTTTTCTTAGAAAAAGGTGGAAAACCTACAAAAATATGAACAAACGCGTGCTTCCCTCGAAAGCGGTCTAAACCTAACAAAAAGGAATGAAATGTAACAAAAACCGCATAAAAACATAACAAATATCACACATAAAAGGGATCAAAATTGGGTTAATTACTTTTTCCTTAATTTAATTAAAAATAATGCGTGGGGATGTAATTTTAAATATGTGGAATGTAATTCCTAGATAGTCCTTTTATATTTTTGTATTAATTTTTAGACTATTTCTATAAGTTCAAATTTAAAATAAACCTAAAGTTTTACTTCGTTAAAATTATTCATCCTAGAAAAATCAAAATATAATTTAAATAATTACTCATTGGTCCAATCGATTTTAATATAAATTAATCGACTTAGAAAAATAAATTAAATTACTAGGTTGTTGCTATTTTTGGAACTAACATATGATTGAAATTTGTCAAAAGAAAGTCTAAAGAATAGCTAAATTTAAACTGGAATTCATCCAAGGGTTTAGTGGATCCAACAACTAACAAAGAACTAGTTTTTAAATATGATGATGAAGCTTATTATTTTGCAACGGCTAATATGAAGCAATGCTATATATTTGAAACTTCCCAAGATTTGAATAACACCAGTCAACAACTCTACCATTATTGATACAAAATGGAGTGCATAAAGCACTTGCTGGTAAGGAGAACATGCTCGAAGGCACAAGTAAGGCGAGATGGGAAGAAATAAATGCGAAGCCTTTTTCTGCCATACAACTTTGTCTCTCTAACAAAGTTTTGAGAGAAGTTGTAAATGAGGAAACTTCTAAAGACATTTGGAAAAAATTGGAATCACTCTACATGGAAAAGAGTGTTACCAATCGACTTTTGTTAAAGAGTCGTTTGTATGATCTCCGATTGCAAGAAGGAAAGCCGATGAAACCGCACCTTGATGAATTTTACTCAATAATCATGGATTTGCAAAATATTGATGTAAAAGTGGATGATGAGGATTTGGCTATCTTATTGTTGGTTTCTCTACCACCTTCATTTAAGCACTTTAGGGAAACATTATTATATGGAAGAGACACATTGAGTAGTGAGGATTTTAGAAAGGCCTTGACTCAAAAGGACCTTATTGATTCTCAATTTGCTCAAAAGGAGTCCAAAGATTCCAATGATGCTTTGTTTGTGAAGGATGCAGGTAGGAACAAAAGGGGCATGACTTGCAACTTTTGTAAAAAGAAAGGCCACCTCAAGAAAAATTATTGGAAATTGAAAGCCAAAAAATCTGGTGAAAGCAAGTCCGATAAAGCTATCGCCGTCGAAGCTAGCTATGCTGAAGGTGAAGAATATGATGTTGATGCTCTAGTTGTTACTAGTGAATACAAGGGTGATGATTCTTGGATTTTAGATTCGGGATGTTCAAGACACATGACTTTTAACTCTAATTTCTTCTCGAATTATCAAAAGGTTGATGAAAGAAAAGTCACTATGGGCAATGAGGCTAGTTGTCCGATATTTGGTGTTGGAGAAGTTAAATTTATCATGTTTGATGGTGTTGAAAGAACATTAACCGGAGTCCTTCATATTCCAGGTATGAGTAGAAACTTAATTTCCCTTAGTATTTTAGATAGAGAAGGTTATAGATGCATTAGTGAAGGTAGAGTTTTGAAGGTTGGCAAGGGTTCTAAATTGATCATGAAAGGATCCATTAATGACGGCTTGTATATGCTTGTGGGTTCAACCCTAAATAGTTCGGCTTGTAAGTCCACCACTTCAACCAAGCATGATGATGAAGATGATGTTAATACTTCTTCAAACAATGAAAGAATGAAAGTTCGAGAATAATTCCAACATACCCCAATAAGTCCATGGGATATATGGACTTGATTGGTGATTGAAATTTTCATACTCTTGAGAGCCCTTTAAGGGCATTTTAGTGTATGTGCTATGTTTGTGCACATGTGTTGGTTTATTTTATCTTTTTGTTTTGAGTATGTAATGGTGTAAGTGGTTATATTATGTTATGGAGTGAATTAGAGAATTCCATTGACTTGGGTGAACTCAAGTCAAGGTAGAGATTGTTGAGATTATAAAGGGTGACTTGAGTGCACCAAAATAAAGCATATGAATTTGTGTGTGGAATCCTATGAAGGATTAAAGATGGGTGAGTTAATTTGGTGATTAAATGTGTGTGATTGATGATGATTAATTCATGGAGCTAAAAGGATTTTAAGTGAGTCTTAATCATGGAATTAATGTTGGCTTAGTATTGCAAGAGCCTTTACTAGAATGGTCAAGATGCTTTTTAAAAGAGGATGTGCTTCAACTTGTGATTCTTCACTGGATTCTTCGGTCCAGCTTCTCAATATTGTTATTGCTAGTTAATATGCCAATTAATCATAGACTTTATGTATTATTCACATTAATGTAATACTCCACTATAAAAAGGACCCTCATATGTCATAGAAAAAACATCCACAAAAAGCCCAAGCCAAGCACTAGCCTAATTTCTCTTCTCAATTGTAATTCTCCATTTGTGATTGTGTAATTTGTTTCACTCAAGACTTTGCACTTTCGATCTTTGTGATATTAGAGATTGAAACACATTGTTTGATCTCCAATATAAAATCATTTTCATATGGTATGATCCAGGTTCAACAAACATTCAAGTTTGATCATTTTAAACTTAAATTAGGAAATTTTAATTCAATTTTGCAAGAGGAATTTTAAATCAATTTCATCCAAGTTAGCCCTATTCAGCTCCATTGACAAAAAACTTTTAAGCCACCCTATGGAAAATTAAATCTGAATTTACAAGAGAGTTGATTTTGTATGGACTTAATGTATACTAAAATGGCATGTAGCAACATTATATTTAATATTCCCTCCGTTTTCATATAAACTTCTCAAAATGGAATTTACGAATTTTAGTGTTAAACTTTGACTCGATTTCTCATCGATTTATAAGAAAAAACATATTCATGTGGGATCTTGTTAAATTCATCTTAATGTATACTTACTAAATATCAGTTTTTTAGAATTTTTAAAAACTCCCAATTAAAATTATTTGATTTTAAAGTTTGCATTGAGATCTGCGAAAAAGTGAATGGAAGTAACATTTGAAACAATAAGAGTATATTAGAATTGAAAAGGCGTGATTAATTGAAATGGAAAATGAGTAGTGTAAAGTTGGAAATGAAATGCTTCATTAGGAAAGAATTAAAAAGAAAAGGGAAATTTCCCGTGGTAACCTTGAGATTTTGGGTTTTCGCCGTGGTAACCAAAACTTTTAAAAAATCCATGTGGTAACCTTGAGGTTTACCAAACTGTTCCGCCGTAACCTTTTTGCACATAAAACGTTAGCAAAACATTAGCAAACATTAATTTCGAAGCTTTAAAGTTGTTGTACGCCTATTTATGCGACTCACCATTTCAATTGCCATGAATTTCAACCTATTTCCTCAAAATATAAACCCTAACTAGTACTGTAAAAAATTGACCCGACCTGTAATACCGCCTGAAATCGACCTGTATCTGACCCGTTGGTTGACCCGAGGTGCAGTATCCTGTAACCGATCGAAACTCGATCTGAGGTTTACCCGTAACCCGACATGCACCCGATTATTATAGACCAATAATCGACCGGTGCCCGACTCGTGAACAACCGACATTCGAAATTAACCCGACAATGTGGTTTACCGAACTCGATTTGCACCCGACCTGTTACAACTCGAACCCGTCTTTAACCAGATAGGTACTCGACGTAATCCCACCCAAAATGACCCATAATCAACACTCGAGATTAAACCGACGATGTGATTAAGCGATATTATTTGATTTAACTGTATCAAATTTAATTCAGTTAATAATAAGTTTGATTGAATTGAATCAAGTTTAGTCTATCTAAAATTAAACAATAAATGCTGGCCCATAATCAAATCTTATCGACTTTATGTTAGGCTATACCAAATTTGTCTATTAACCGACAACTTAATTAACCGACTACAACTCTCCATTCTCCAATCACAAACGATTTCAACATAAATTAATTGTATAATAACCATAAATTTCATTCGACATAAAACTCAATTGAATTGGATTTTAATGACCCTAATCCTAAGAATAACTAAATGCACAACTCAAAAATAATATAATCGATCCGAAGTCAACCCGAACCAAAATAATCCGAATTAACGTTAATCTAAAACCAAAATGACCCGACCCATAGTCTAATCGAACTGGATTTGACCTGCAGCATAACCGATTTGGATCCGAATTGTATTAACCGAACCCGATACAAATCCAAACTGAAATGGATATGACCCAAAACCGAAACCGACCCAATGTGGTATTAACCCGATACAGACCCGTACTCGATTGGACCCGTAACCGAATCGACCCGATTCAAAGTGCTAAATCACCTGAAAAAACCCGAACTCGGTGAAATCCGACCCAAAACTCGACCGAGTAACTGACTTTACAGCCCTAACCCTAAATCTTGGGATTTGAGGGGAAAATATGATTTCGATGAAAGATGTCAGATTTGGGGGTTTATGTTTCGGAGATTAAGGTTGAAACTAATGGGATTTGAAATGGTGAGTCGCATAAATAGGTGTACAGCAGGTCAGCAGCCTTAAAGCTTCGAAAATAACGTTTGCTAACATTTTTATGTGCAAAAAGGTCAGGGTGGAACACTTACGTAAACTTCAGGGTTACCGCATGAATTTTTTTAAAGTTTTGGTTACCATGTGGAAAATCTAAAACCTCAGGGTTACCACGTAGAATAACCCCAAAAAAACATGGCCTGGACTAAGTTCATTTTAAACTTAAGCATGTTATAAGGTGCATGAGGTACACTTTTTGTTGATCTACATTCACTACAACAAATTTAGCTTTTTGCGACATTGTATTTAGCGGCATTAAAAAAATGCCACTAATTTATATTTTTAGTGTAATGATTATTGATTTTTATTTTAAGTTCCACCATAAAGTAATTTAGCGACACTTAATTTGGTCTTTAGTGACATATGTAATTGTCACTATAGTCTATAGTGACATTTGTGAGAAATGTCACTAGATCCTATGTCGCTAAAAGCTTTAGTGTGACTTTTTAATATGCTGCTAAATGGTCTACTAAATGTCACTAAATCCTCTATATACACTATAAGAAATTTGAAATAGCGACATTTAATTTAAATGTCGGTAAATATATCCCACTAAAAGCAAATTATGTTGTAGTGATTTGTGAAAGACCGTTTGTCGAAAAATTCAAACAAAGAGTCTATATTTTCATAATATATATGAAATCTATTTTACCAATAATGTATGAGACGAGTCTCTTGGTGATACACATTGGTGGATGCACTATGTGACAATGAGTAGCATAGGCTACCCATGATTTTTTTTTTTAAAAAATTTATTGTCCTTTGTTTTTGTTACCTTGTACTTTCCCCGTTTCACTAAAAATTATAAAAAGTTAAGTTTATGAAAGTATGTGTTTAGACGATTCCAACAAGATCTCATATAAGCCGCAATTTATAAAATATGCATAACCGATAGTGTCAATAACTATAATGTAACGAGTATTTTAGAACGGAGGAAGGGGGGAAGTATTTCACTATGTCAAACTTTAATCTCTTGTAACTTGTAACTTTATAAATGCGGTCGCTTTTTTATTTAGGGGCAGTGATATGAAATTATTATTGTAATATTTTGCTTGTACAAGTCAATTTGGAGAAATGAAAAATTTTTAGATCGTTTATTTTACAAATAAAAATCCGTCAAACTTTTAATTAATTTACTTCAACATGTTGATTCTACGCATAATTTTGTTTTCTGGATCAGGCACTTGAGAGTTGTGACGCGGTCTCGTAGAATTGTTTTTTAATCATGGGGTATCCATTTTAATAACGGGCTAACGGCTTTTTTTCCCAGAAGGATAAGGTCTTGAGTCTGGAAGGAGATTACAAGCCGAAGAAGTGGTAGTGTTGTACGTGATAATCCACAACAATGTCATCAACAACTTCTACGCTCTCGCTCTCATGGAGCAATTCTTTCCATAACTTTGCTGGACCCACTAACGAACCTCTGAAATCCCCTGAATATGGTAGATTCATTCTTCCAACTGTAGCTCAAAAGAAAACCAAGAAAATCCGCAAGGTCACTCAACTTCTCTCCTTTCATTTCCCTTTGATTGTTTCATACTTTTGGTTTCCTGGGTTCCAATTTCTTTTTAATTTGGTACTGATGCTAGTTCTTAGCTATAAGTGATTGTTGAATTATGTGTTATTTGTGCAGATAATATTGAAGGATGATGTTCCTGATTTGGGGAAAAAGGGCCAGCTTTTGGATGTAAGAGCTGGTTTCTACAGAAATTTCTTGTTGCCCATGGGTAAAGCTCAGATTGTCACCCCATCACTGATTAAGTAAGCTCTTTATATGTTTCTATTATAACTACTGTGATTTAATTTTGGGATTCAATGCTATCATTTTGTGTCTTGTTTATAAGAATTTATCGCGCTACTGTTGAGATGGTAAACAATTGGAAGAAATGGAGAAGAAAAAATGGGATTAATTTATGGTTTATGTAGTCGACTTTAATCTCTATTGGATTAAGGTTTTGGTAATGAACATTGTACTAGTGTGTTTCCATTTGATGAAGTTGAGGATTTATGCTGTTGAAGGTATAGTAAACAGTATTTATTGGGATTGGATACTGTAAGCAGTGTGGAAATCTAGATGAATCGCTGTAGTTTATAATTACGGTGTTAGAAAATCACCCTCTACAGATCAGGCTATGAGCGTGGGTTTGCATTGCTCCTGATGAACTCTTGTTTTTATAAACTATTGTAGTGTCGATACCATCGAGCTGTAGCTTCAGGTAAAGCGTGGTGTGTGTCTGTGAACGTCTTTAACTTGCAAGTCTATACTGATAAATCCGAACAGTAGCGAGAGGTGGAAGACTGACGGCATTCAAGCAGGTCTACCGTCTATGACATTATAATTGGTAGCAAATTAGCTTTATTCTGTGATTCTTTGGATGTTGAAGTCTGTCCTGCTAAATTTTTGTCTTTCCTTTAAGGTTGTTTTTGTATCTACTCTCTTGTTTATTCCTGTCCACTACTCTAATCTCATCACAGTAATAATCATAGATTCAATCTTGAATGGCCCCTAGTTAGTCAAATATCAAAGTACTCAAAGGAAATTTGAGAAATTGAAAGGATGAGGGAATAGATTTTTTATACAATTTATATAGTACTTGTTGGAAATTAACCCACACTGGATCCCATATTGAAGAATTAGAGAGAGGTTGACGTACATATATAATTGATGGGCTACTCCTAATACCAATTGGTTTTAGGATGAATCTCATCGGATCGGACTTGTGTGCAACCAAGTCTCCTCTTATACAGGTCTTGTGTACAAGTGCAAATTTATCAGGACTAATATAGTGTTTATAGCGGACAATTTGAAATCTTTTTTGGCTGCCCTAAAGTGTGAGTTGTTGACGATGGAACTAGATCCATCTATATCTAATACATGGAATTTTGGCTTGTCGAGTTTCAGCCGGTGCAAATAGTGACTGTTGCTTTTCTCTAGCAAGGATCATAGCATTGTGAAACCTTTTTCTTTCTATATTAAAAAGGGATCTTGGAAAACTTATATCACATATATTCATTATGTAAGAAAGAAAAACAAGGGAAACATTTAATTTCTGTACATTGAAGAACTTTTTGATTAGAATTTCAAACTATTTCCTTAAAACAGTTGCAGCTGCCAAGCAAATCTGTTTGAATTCTTTGTTTTTGTTTGTAAAGGGAGATGAAGATGGAAGAAGAAAGAATTGAAGCTGAGAAGAAAAGGGTGAGTCTAATTGCTTTAAATGGAGATATGTTTATTCAAATTCGTAGCCAACATGCATCGCGTTTAGAAAGGCTTGCATTTTTAGATTTAAAAAATTATGCAAGACAAGTTGGGCAATTTTGTTGTATCTCATCGAACACTTCAGCGAAACAACATTGCATTATTCGTGCATAAACCCAATGCCACTAACTAGCTCTTGTCTGGTGAGGTAGGCTTGATGTAGGCAACCGTACCCTTGTAAAACAAATGGCTGTTTCTGATTGACAATTTGTATCGCTATTGTCCAGTAATGTTGGTTTATATTTTTAGGTAAAAGAAGAGGCACAACAACTTGCTCGAATCTTTGAAACTGTTGGAGCTTTTAAAGTTAAACGCAAAGGTGGAAAAGGAAAACAGATATTTGGAACGTAAGAAAACCATATTTAACATTGTTGCCCTGTCTTCTTCTATTCTAATAATTAGTTCTGATATATTTCTGATGAACTTGGCAGTGTCACTGCACAAGATCTCGTGGACATTATTAAGGCGCAACTTCAAAGGTACCGTTACTAACACATTACTCGCATCCTTATCATTACCATTCTCTATGACAATGAACAAAGTGCAAAGGACTGTGATAGACGTTAGTTTTACCTTTTTTAGTCATCTTCGAAAGTAAAATCAATCCTTGGTGGTTTAATCTATGTGTGGCGTGTGCCTTAGGTTCAGAGCGATAGTGATATTATACAGAAGAAATTTATATAAGCTGGATCCTCCAAAGATTTTAGCAGTTTATCTCCCAGCATAACCTCCTTAGAAGGTAAAGAAAGAAGGGGAGTCAAGTGTAGTACATACGGTTACTTAGAGCCTAGAGGTATTCAAAACAGACCCGATAATCCGAGATTTACCCGACATTGTAACCTGATCCGATTTGACCCAACTACAAAAATGATTTACAATTATGTAAAAACAATATGGACACAAAATTCGATTTCAAACCGACCCGAAACACCTGCACTGAAATCAACCCGATGACCCGAATGAACACCTCAACATACAGTTAATACATGCCTAAGATTGTAGAACTTAGTTTTGCAAAAAATATGAGAGGTGACCCAAAGATCTAGTCTATCTCCCCCCACCCCACCCCACCCCCTCCCCCGCCCTTAATCTCTTCCAGAGAGACATCAGTAAGACTTCAATGGACTACTGAGTTCTGACCTTTAGTGGGAAAGTTTTTAAACACATGAATAGATGCAATATTGCATCTATGCCTTCTAAACCTCTCCCTTAATTGAAAGGAATGTTAAGAGCAGAAAAGGAACAAAGGAGACGGAAGAGATGCATTAATCATAGACAATTTTTCCATCAATGCAACTCATAATTTATAAACAGAGGCGTGAAATTGGGATCCAAGGAGATGTGACAATGAAAACAGAAATTACTTATAAAAGTATATGAGCTCTCATCCGTGCAAAAAAGGCTATGTAAAACTGTCTGCTTGGACGAGTTTTTATTACTTCATTTATCTTCAAAATAAAAGTACAGATCTGTTAACTCATCGGTTTCTTTTTGGTTCAGGGATGTAGACAAAAAAATTGTTTTCCTCCCAGAAATCAGGGAAACGGGAGAGTATATTGCTGAATTGAAGTTGCATCCAGAGGTCACTGCTCAGGTTCGCATAAATGTGTTTGCCAACTAATAAAGGTTCTTTCGGAGTATATCACTCGACAATCCTGCTTTCGGAGTCCACTCGAAGGTAAGAAAACTGTTCTTGTTAGGTCATTCGAAGGCAAGAATGACCGGTGTTTCACTTCTATCTCTTATTTTATCAAACGTAGTCAAAGGAAAAGCGTTCAGATTTCTGTGTTTTCTATACCTAACGAATATTACAACTGGGCTTGATAACTTCTGATCACTATATGTGACACTCTAAACCACAAAAATTTTCATGCTCGGCCAAAAACTAGTTTAGATTGCTTGTTTGGGGTTCGAGGCTAGTATTTAGTTTTTCCGTGGTCGTGTATATCAACCCTTCATATCTTCATCTGTTTGAAATCCCTTTATAAATATTTTGGTTTCACCTCACACAAAAATATTTATATTGCTTGTTTGGTTTTTTGCAGGAAAGTTACAGGTATTGTGATACATTGTAGATTCCCATATGCACCAAGAAGTGTAATTTTGTTTGTGTCATAATAGTTTAGTTTAGCCAGGCTAAACATTATTTCTGCCTTTCCTCAAATCTGATAGTGCCATTTTTTTTTCTTTTTTTTTTTGTATGAGTTGAAAAGTCGACCTGATATTGTTGGGATTAAGACTTTAACATTGTTTTTTTTGATGTATGTAATCCTTCTCCTGGCTCTTTCAGGATAAAGAAAGTGTTTATTTAGCAACTATAGCCAATTTACTGCCCAGGTAGTCTACCCAGAACCAAAAAATGGAGATTTTTGAATGGGAGAAAATTACTTTGGTTCTAATTTAGGAGAATAATATTTTTAAAAGGATATAAAACACTTTTCTTTTTTAGGACACTCAATAAACTTTATAAAAAAATTAGAACTGATTTGTGCTGATTGTAACCGATTTAGTTAAATTATAACTGACTTTTAATGATTAGAACTGATTTTTACTCATAGCAACTGATTTTACTAATTGCAATTGATTTTTATAGATTAAAACTTATTTGTACGAATAACTTATTTTGTAGGGAAATTATCAATGGTATCCCTGAGTTTGACATTTTTATCAATGACAATCCTATGTTTTTTTATTATTAATGGTATACTCGTATTATTGAGCGCCTTACAACTATAATCTTTTCTAACTTTTTTCGTCCAAAATCGTTAACTTTTTTTCTTTTATTTTTCAATTTAAAACAGAAAAGTTAATGGTTTTGGACGGAAAAAGTTAAAAAAGGTTATGGTTGTAAGACGCTCAAAAATACAAAAATATACCATTAATAATAATTTTTTTTATTAATATCATTGATAAAGTGCAAAAACTTAAGGATACTATTGATAATTTCCAAGGTGAACGGAACTTAAAATAAAGCCTTAGTGTTCTATACTTCGTTAGTCCGTACTGAAATGGCCCGTCATAGTCATACCCTGGCCTTTTCGATCGGCTTTACTCATTCCATTTTATTCCGCTTGTTTTTTCTAAACAAAGTGTCACACTGACACACTAGACCGGGTATCATCCAGTTTTTTAGCAATTTGCTCCATAAATCCTTTGATATTATGAGAAAATGTCACTAATAAAAGCTTACCAAGATAGAGTAATATTGTGTTAGAGTATATAATATATTCTGGATTATTAGTATTTTGGAATTTCAACTATCAGCTTAAGTTTTTTCTTTTTCGATTTTTTAATATGGTATCAAAAGTCACGTGATAAGTGATTACAAGTTACAGTTTCAAATCTCACTCACCACTCATTCAACTTGACATATTTGAGGAGGGCCTGTGCTTAGACCCGTCTATCAGGCACTTTCGACAGGGTTCAATTTGCAATCATGTGGAGAAAAAATACTCTGCTACTAATGTTTTTTCACCAATCTTAAATGCTACTATATAAAATTTTTCAGCTTATGTTTTATCTACAAAACTAGTAAGTTATAATCCATGCCATTGTTATTTGGAATTTTAGTGTTTATTGGAAATAAGTATTTGGCATTGTTATGTATGACTTTACATCCAATGTTTGGTTAAGATTGAAGAATGAAGTTTGGTTTCCCTTCAACTAATTTATCTTCTTAAATTGCCCATTTAGGTACTATTTTTCTAATTTGGTTTGGTGTGAAATCCAACTTTTATATGAATTACATTTTTTAAGAACCTAGGGGAAGTCAAGTCTCAAGTGGTGTATAGCTAATTTCATGCTTACTTTTATTATAAATTTGTCAATGTCTCAATTCTCATTGAGCTCAACACTTTCAATTGTCAACCTTATGAGAGGATATGAATATGAGTTATGACACGTGTTAACTTCTCTTTGTTTTGCACATTCATGCAAATAAAATGCATTTTCAAAAATTAAGACGAATGTTTTTTTCATTTAGAATATTCTATTTAATAGAGAGAGAAATTTGATTAAGATTTTTAAGACATATATAGATGATAAAATATATTCATGTGAGATCTTGTTAGATTCGTCTTAAAGTATACTATTTTAATAAAATATATAATTTTTATAATTTTTTATAATGCGTATCTAGAGATATTAAGACTCAAAGTTTACTTTGAAAACTGTGCAAAAAGTAAATGAAAAGAATATTAGGAAAAAGAGAAAGTACTTCCTCTGTTCCGAAATACTTGCTATATTTTGTTTTTGTGTACTATTCATCGTTTAAGCTTATTTTAAGTAATAATATAGTCAAGTGGGATCTTGTTTGAATCGTCTAATCGCATACTTTCATAATATAAATTGTTTATAATTTTTAAATGTGTATAATTCGACATATAAATAAACAAAATAGTACATTTAATTGCGTAAAAGAGTTAAATGTAGCAAATATTATGAACGTAGGAAGTATTTGACAAAGTTAACTCACCCATTCTTACTCTTTCTGTTATATAAAATTTATAAATTTTAGTAGTGCAAATTGAGAGCGCGTGACATAAAATATAATATAATAATGTGTTCATATGAAGAATTTTCATCATTTAAGATAGTTTTTTTTACACAAGAGGGATGAATGATGTTAGGTGTGGTTTGGTAAAGTTCTGTTTTGAAACGAAAGAAGAAACATTGAATTGTTTCCATTACCAAGTGATTAGTAAAGATAATTATAAGTTTATAACCATTATCGTTTCTTGAGGGTATTTGTTTTACCTCATTTACACGTGAAGAGGAAGATCCTAAATCATTAAAATAATAGTAAATTATAGACTTACATATAATATTTGGTAGATAATTCTCCTAGACCATATATGATTTTGGGGAAAAATAACCTTTATCAAGTGGGCACGCAAGTCAACAATCATTATTGATCTGTGGGTTTTTTTGGCCCGAGCCCACTGATGTCCCGTGGGTGTGTCCACACGAGTGGGCCCTCAAAGTTAACAATTTGCTTCATAGTAAGTGATTTCATTTTTTTCTCCTCATACCAAACAAATTATAACACACTACAACATAATTTGTTTTTAGTGGGATATATTTAGCGACATTTAATTTATATGTCACTATTTCAAATTGCTAATAGTATATATAGATTATTTAGTGACATTTATTATAGACCCATTAGCAGCATATTAAAAAATCACACAAAAACTTTTTGCGACATAGAATCTAGGGACATTTCTCACAAATGCCACAATAGACTATAACAATTATATATGTCACTAAAGACCAAATAAAATGTCGCTAATCACTTTATGGTGAAACATTAAATAAAAACCAATAATTATAACATTAAAAATATGAATTAGTGGCAGTTTTTTAATGTCACTAAATTCAATGTCGCAAAATGTTAAATTTGTTGTGACTTTTAACAAAACCATACTTTTAATTAATATTGTTTTAAAATGAATAGAGCTCAATCATAGATGATTGCTAGCTATCTTGTTAGCTGGTACATAAACTTATGGATTTGATAAGTTGAGAAATTGAATTTTGTACTAAATCCATAAAAACACTATTTATAATAACTTGGTAAAAAGTAAGTGTCTATAATCTTAGAAAAGACAATCACATCAAAACATATTTATAAACTTATGACAAATTTGAACATTCTTTTTATATACTACTATCCCACTTCGAATTAGTAGCAAAGGGAGAATATGTAATTTTTTTTAAAAAAATAGATATTTTGATAATAAATAGAGCGAAGAAAATTGTATGAATGAAATTAAAAGAAAATAAAAATGTATAATTGAGATAAAAATAGTACGTGAATTATTGTTCAAAATTATCAAAAATAAAAACAATACAAAATAAATGAGACGGATCAAAATAAAAAAATGATCCTAAGAGTAGGGGTTCAAAGTAGACCCGATGACCTGATATTCACCTGACCTTGTAACCGAAGCCGATTTAACCCGACTTAAAAATGAATTTAAAATTATGTAAAAATTAATGTGAATACAAAAACCGATTTTAAACTGATGCAAAACACCTGATACTAAATTAACTCGATGACCCGAATAAATATTGAGTAGTATGGTTTAAGACGAATCCCAAATCTGTTTGTGCAAAGATAGTAAAATGACAGTTTGTAGGTCTCCTTTGGTTGATTGGGAGGGCAGGCCACTTAAAGAGATGAAGTGATTAAAATATTACTTTGACAGTTATAATAAAGCATCTTAATGAAATACCAATTCAATGATTAGATGCATGATGATCACTTCTTCACGACTTTAACTAATACTAGTAGTATTATTTTAACAATTTACTATCACAATATATATTAATTCATAAGAGAAGGAAAAGAAAGTCTTCTTTTATTTCAACAACTTTACACATAGTAATATCATTTCTGTCCTAATTAAGAAAGTATTCTCGCTTATTTTAATTTTGTAACATTTCTATAAATTGTTACTTTGATACCGTCTTTATAAGAGAAACGTCTTAAATGACTCGGCCCATTATTACTTAAAAAAATCGCGTTGTGTAATCCTATTTGAAGTTGGTGTTATAAAATATTGAAATTGGTATTATAACCTGTTAGAATTAGTATTATAAGCTATTAAAATTGGTATCTCCAAATAGGTTATAATTCCAATTTTAATTGGTTATAACACCAACTCCAAATACCAACTTTAATAGGTTATAATACCAACTTTAATAGATTATAACACCAACTTCAATAGGTTATAACACCAACGTCAATTTTTAGATTTTTTTTCTTTTTTAAATTACTGGGCCTGTGCCTAGAGAGTTGTCTCTTATAAAGACGGTCTCTAAGGAGAGGCGCTGTTCTATTTTAGATATTATTCTCACTATCTTTTAATTTTTATCTACATATTTTCTTTTATTTTTAGTCACTTTAGTTATACTCACATAATTTAATAATTTCTCTTAATTTATTAATATTTGTATTAATTATAAATATTAGAATCTCTTAAAATTAGAGAGAGTAATAGCCGGTAATGTTGAGAAATGTGTGAATTGTGAATTGGCCCGCACCATATTTGGACATTTCACGCAATGACGTGCCCACATGCTCTCCCTTGTTTGCCAACCTTCACTTGAAAACGTGCACATAACTAACACTCTTCTTGCACAACTAGTGAGTGATATCTATGTATAGTAGTGTCAATTCTCTCTTAATTACTAGAACCAGTTTTAAACAGGCCGTGGATTAGCAAGGGTAAAGCGGGCTACCGCCCAGGATCTTAAGTTTTTAGGACCCAAAAAACTTATTTTTATGTATATAAGTGATGTCAATTTGAATTAAATTTATATATTACTTACAGTTTTGCTAAGTAATATGAGTTCTTAGTGCTTTTTATATAAAATAGTTTAAATATTAACAATAAAAAATAAAAAAGTGTGTTATATTAGTCGTTGCGCCTTAAGTTTTTCAGATGCTTTCTTGAGAGACCGTCTTTTTTAAAGACGACTCTCAAAAGTCCAGCCCAAATTTATATTTAGAGTTTTAACATTATTTATATTTAGAATTGGACTGGGCTTGTGAGAGTCGTCTTTACAAAAGACGGTCTCAAATTTGTGAAGTTTTTAGGGGTTCTTTTTACCTTTTGCACTGAGGTCCAAAAATAAAAGGGACGGCCTGGTTTTAAATTAGATACGACATTAATTTTTTTTAGTGGTCGAGTATATATTATATTTTGTAAAATTAACTATCAACATAATTGAATACTTGAGACGTTTTTGATATTTTTTAATGAAATTTCTCAGCTAAAAAGTTCAATTAGCAGACCGTTTGAATCCTATGACACATATGTTAGAATGCTTTCATTATAGATTAGTTGTTTCTTTTCTTTGTTTTTTATTCATTATATTCTTCTGCTATATATACAATTTATTAAAGTAGCGCTAAATCACCATTCATAAAATTAAGGAAGTAGCTCTAGGTTAACCATCGACAAATTGACGATTATTTTATTCGAAGAAATTAAAAAATTACTTTACAATACTTCCTACGTTCTTATATACTCGCTACGTTACGATTTTTAACCTATTCATCCTTCAAGTTTATTTTGTATATTGTGGCTAATAAAATAATTAATATAATGAAATGACATCTTGTTTGAATTGTCTAATCACATATTCATAATTTTTAGATGTGTATAATTCAATATATAAATGATCAAAATAACACACTGAATTGCGTAAAAAGTCAAATATAATAAGTATAATGGAGCGGAGAAAGTAGTTGTGTGATTGTGGCAAGTGTTAGTGAGATAGGTGATGGATTATTCTCTCTCTTGCAGGTTGAAAGATGGATCATAAACTCTTGTTGCCAAATTAATGAAACACATGTGCAAGTTTGTGGTGAGAAAAGTTAGCTAGGTTTATTGAAAGATTAGAATATTTATTAATAAAATAAGTACAAGTTATGATGATTGATTGATGGATTATTGGAAGCTCAAAATTAAATGATTGGTTTAATGCAATGAGTGATAAGAAGCAATACAAGTTGGATTAATGGTATAAATTGTTAAAAGCTCATTTTGACAACTAATATTATGTGGTAGGGAACATGGGGATGCCCATTACTTGCATGTCTTAAGGCCTAAGATGATGTCAATATTTTTAATTTGTGTTGTTTTTTTTAGAGGACTTGCAAAGTTGAGGATAAGGACTTTGAGGCACTTGCATTGCATCTCAAGATTATCATCAACTTATTTATTGTTTTCAATCATTTTTTTAGATTTTCTACTTTTTTTTCTATTGGATAAAACAAGATCAACCATCCATATTGTTAAATATAATTTATTTGAGTTTACCTTATTAAATTATATTTACAAAACTGATTTTCTCCATCTCTATACAGGATGCTTAAAGCTATGTAAACTAACATTTTAAACGTTTTCTATGTAAAAAGGTCTCGAGGAATGATTTGGTTTAAATCTTAGGATTACTGCATGGATTTTAAAAAATATTTGGTACCATGTGGAAAATCCAATACCTCAAGATTACCACTTAGAATTTCCCTAGTATTTCATAGTTTCACACTCAAACAGATATTGGAGTAAGTTGTAGCTACTAAATTTTATGGTTTGAAGTTAAATAAGAGAAACTTAATTTTTATAGTTTATAAGCAAAATCTTATTTTGTTTTTTGATTTGGGGTTAGTACGCTAGATTATAATTATCTCTGTAGGAGAGGAAGGAAAGAAAATTAACCTTTTTAGTACGAAGCCGATAAGAATAACGTAGAACCCGTCAATCACCAAACTAACTCAAAATTCTAGTAAGATTTTCATGATAAGATTGGTAATTAGTTTTTGAAAATTTAATTTGTAATTACATGAAGTATGTTTTTAAGATTTTTTTAAATTTTTTGAAATTTTGACCTAGTTTCCTACCAAATCGTCATGGAATACTGCATTTTCCTTGATGTTAAAAACGCTCAAATGGTATATATAATAATAAATTAAAGTCTCCTGAGCTAGTCCTCCAACCTGGTTAAAGTTTGCTTTTTTATGTTGGTATCGACTGAATTAAGAATTACTCCTTTGTTCTATAGAATAATAACAAAGAGAAATTATATTTTATAAGAAGAAAATAAATGTTTTTTAAGAAGAAAATAAATATTTGATGATAAATTGAATAGAAAATTTAAATTGTGTATATAAAAATAAAAAAGAGTTAAAATATATAGATAAAATTAAAAAATAACTAGATATCATTACTTAAAAATAAGAATGATACTGAATAAGAAAGACAACTTAAAAAAAATAATGTTTAATAAAAAGGAATTAGAGTTACTCTACAATGTATATTAAAAAAAACTGAGCAAGTAGTGAGAAGCTGACCAGTATACTTATAATGTGAGGAAATTGGCCCATATGCCATTTTTTAATCTTAACGGTCCTTTAGGTAGGTGGTAATAAACGCCTACGGTGTTAATGGGAATGCAAAATTAGTGTAATTTTGATTGTAAAATCTCTTGGTTAACTTGATGATCATGCTTGTCTATCTTCAATCATCTCATTTTCTTCGTAAAATTCATTCCAATGCATTACCGTTCGGAGATGTGGTATTAGGTGATAATAGAAATTTGTATAAAAAAAACTTTTTTGTGATCTTTTTGTGATCAAAGTTTCATTACCATGAGAATGATATGAAACTTGTGATGAAATTTTACACTATAAATTATTCTCGTTAACATCATTTAGTATTACTAACCAAACGGGTCGTAACACTCTATGTACGTTTAATTTTATAATCCAATATTCTAAAAAAGCTTATTATTCATTTTAATATTAGAAGCATTACTCATAAAGAAAGTACTCAGTTTGTACTCGATCAGGTAGTTATGAGAAAACAGCCTTATAATATTAAATTTTTATGAAACGTTGACCTAATACTATTCAAGTCTTTGTTGGCAAAGTAAGCGTTAGTTTCGGTTAATTTTATCTAAATTTATGCCACTTTTTTAGAACATGAAAAAATTTATTACTCTTCAATTCTAATTTTCCATCTTAAATTAATTAACATATCTAAATCACTAAAAAAACAATATCTGGTTAAAAATTCATTTAATTTTTTTTTTGAATAAAAAAATTAATTTAATTTAGTACATATATTTAATGAAAATCCATAAGCGCAAATTAGGTGAAAAATAATAGGTCAATATTAGTAAATCAAAAGGTTTAATACAATAAAATTGTATTATGTTAAATTTAGCAAAAATATACAGTTTTTAACAAAAAGATATGAATACGAGAAAAAAATGTAACGAAATAAAGGCTTATAATTAAAATTTTGAATTTTATTCGAATTTATAGAATAGCTTAATTATTTGCAACAAACTAGCTAGTAGAAATTAAACTAAGTATGAAAAAAAAAATCTCATCATCATTATCACCTTACCCATTGTATCTCGCTCATAAAAAACTATAAACAGAGTCTAAGGAGGGAAGGACGGCGGCAACTCATACCCATAAAGAAGAGCGCGACCAAAAAGAGTCCTCCGGCTCAAGGAAGATAAAGATATGTTCCTACCATAATAATTAAATAGATTAATTGAATTATGATTTAATACACCGCAAAACGTGTAGCAATATATTTTGGCAGTAATTTTTAGCAGATTTTTAGCGTTGTAGACTTCTAGTGCACAATTATATAAAATATAGATCGAAAATTGAGTTTTGTTTTAATTAAAACAAATAATAAAAATTCCGTATAATTGAGTTTGATTTTCACTTAGCTCTCTTACCTCAACTTATATTAATAGAAAAGAGGACACGACTCTCAAAAGTCTAACCCAAATCTATATTTAGAGTTGTAACAATGTATATTTAGAATTGGACTGGGGTTTTGAGAGCCGTCTTTACAAAAGACGGTCTCAAGTAAGAATTTGTGTAATTATATTTATATATTTATATATATTATAAATTATAATAAGGTATATAATAAATAATAAAAGAAGTAAAGGTGAAGGCATGAACATATATATATATATATAAGTGGGGGCTCATAAAGTCCTAAAATAAGAAGGTGGCGGTTACTGGAAAGCGATAGTGTGAGTTAAGTAGTAGTGGTAGTAGAAGTAGAGTAATCTAGTGTGAGTGTGTTGTTTATGCATGTGGGCTGCAGGTCCCTTACCAACTCACCTTTCCTATCCATTTATTCTGTCCTTTTTTACATTGTAATAATCAAGTACTTCTATATCTATCAAACAAAATAGCACTCCATTTCACACTTTTATTGTCGATATTATACCACACCATCATATCTAGTAGATCTCGCTTATATAGCCAGACTTTGAAGGTGGAAGGACATTATTCAAATTAATTATGCCCATATAATCTCTTCTAAAGAGAGGGCATAAGTTAAAGGGATCTCAATAGATAATACAAGCCCCGCCTAAAATGTAATGAGAGTCGACTTCAACATGAGCTATATATGAAACTTTTATTGTCATCAACAGCAAAAGAACCTAATCCACGACTTTCTGTTGTGGTCTATGTTGCTTTTAGAATCTCTTTAGTGTTTAGCCAACCATCCCATCCCTCATCCCACCCTCTTACTCTTGTCACTCTATAGACTTACCAACTATTAATTACCATATTCTTTACACTCTAATAAGAGTACTATATATATATATATATATATATATATATATATATATATATATATATATATATATATATATATATATATATATATATATATATATATATATATATATATATATATATATATATATATATATATATATATATATATATTAAAAATAATTTTTTTTAAAATCGTTGTATAAGATCAGAGAAACAGTCTAACTAATACAAATTATGAGAATATAAACTTTTTATTTTGAAATTGTCTCATAGAGAAACGGTCTAACTAAACCCAAAATTAGATTAATTAGTGTATATAGAATACTTACAATAAGCAAAATCCAAAAAGAAAAAAAATGAAATGGCATATAATTAGTGACAAAGAGTTGAGGTAAAGTAAACCGATGGAAAAGGGCAAAAAATAAAATTAAGTAGATGCTCCCATCACTTCACTTTTCGTGAATGAAAGGCAACCACCAATACTAGCCACTTACTCAAAGCAAAGATTTCAGACTTGCCATCCAACTAGAGTACAAAATTAAAATAAACATAAATTATCTAATTAAGCACCCATTTACTCATGAAAATTAATTTGATCAAAAATTATATTCACAATTTCACCCAATCACAAAATAATTCTTTATCAATTATAGAAGTATATATATGTATGTAAATTTGTAAATATATCAAATGCCCAATAAAAATTCACAGTAAAAAAAAAAACAAAAAGTCAATAACAAAAAATATATATTTTAATCAATATAATTTTTCTTTTTCCTTTTTGTCAGTTATGGCAATCCACCAAAGGAGCCGGCCTAGGAAGAACATGAACAAACGTATTCTCCATGTGATCATCTGGTTGACCATCCTGATCATCAGGAGCTGGAAGATTAAGATCCAAGGATAGAATATTCCGGGGCCCACCTCCACCTGTATCCATAACCTCCGTTGACCCATCCGGAGTTATCTCGGCGGACGACGGAGTAGGTGCCGCCGCTCTATGCCTTCTCATATGCCCACCCAAAGCTTGACCCGATGGGAATTCGGATCCACATATGGAGCACTCATGGACCCTGTCCCTCATCACCTTATTATCAACAATTTTGATTTTAGTATCAATATTATCAGTGTTATGATGATCTGTGGACGGAATAATGGAGGGAGACAGAGGAGGTTTGATTTTCTTGTGGCTTGTACGATGCCCACCAAGTGCTTGAAAAGAGGAGAAAGTTCTATAACATGTTTTACACTCGTATAAAACAGTATTATTAGTATTGGTATTGGTATTGGTATTTTTATGTAATCCTTGAGATAAGAGAATAAGGAAATTAGCCATGTCTATTTCTTCAATTGTAACTTCACTCATGACGTCATGTAAGTGATCGGAAGGGGATGCGGATGAGGATGAGGTGTAGCTGGTGGAGGAGGTAGCGGTAGGTTTATTAGGAGGATCAGAAGCGGCGGCGGTTACGATAGCAGCAGCGTCGCTGGCGCCACAATAAGTGGAGGAGGCGGAGGCGGAAAGGAGTGATCGGTGACGTTTGGTACGACGTCGTTTGGTGGTGAAAGTAGAGAAATCTTCTTCAGTTGAATAATCCATGAGATTAGAATTAAATTGGATTGGGGTGAGTGAGTGAAGTAGAGTGGAGAAAGGAAAAAGCAAATTGAAAGGGTGTGTATTTGGGTTGGGTTTGTGTTTATGTGGGAGGGGAGGGGAGTTTATAGTAGTAAAATTTAGGGGATTAAAGAGTCAACAGCTTCCCTTTTTTGAGTGCACGTGAAGAGAAAGGGTAGGAATGAGGAATGAATAGTGATCACACAATTAGCAAAATAGCTAGTCTTCTCAGAAATCGTCTGTTTGAAAGATATCTTTTAGGTCCACTCTATTAAAGTTTATTGTCTATATTTATTCTACATTTTTCCTAATGGGCCAACCAATTAGAAATGGTCTCTCAAAAAAACCGTCTCTCACAAGAATTTGTGTTAGCAAAATGGAACGGACTAGGGCCTAGAAGTGAATAGTGATTGTCTTAAGGACTTAAGCCTGATTCTTCTTATTTTTCCTATGTTTTTTTATAGTTTTATTTTTGGTATGTAATTTGTGTGTTCCATTATACGAAGTAATTTCTATATTTGACTTTTTATACAATTTTATGTGTTACTCCCTCCGTTCTTTTAAATTCTTTCACCTTACTATAACGAGTAGTTTCAAAAGTTTTTCCACTTTAGAATACTTTCTACTTTTGGAAAGTTTTCATCTTATTTTTACCCCTTAAAACCCCACTTTCCTTACTTCACACTACTATTTAATTATTTTCTCTCTCATACTTCCAATACAATCATTACTTCACACTATTATTTAATTATTTTTTCTCTCATACTTTCAATACAATCATTACTTCACACTATTATTTAATTATTTTTTCTCTCATACTTCCAATACAATCATTACTTACACTACTATTTAATTAAAATAATATCCACTATAACCCAAAGATTTTATCTACCTTAATATTTGTGAAAAACCCAAAGTGGAAGAAAAAATAAGATCGGAGGGAGTATTTGATTATTTATATATTGAATTAAACACATTTAAAAATTATAAAAAGTTAATACTTCCTCCGGATCTTATTAGTTGCTACAGTTCCTGTAGCAACTACTATTCACCAATTGATCTTATTTGATTTATAGTTCTCTATACGTATTTTCTTAATATTAACTTTTTAGAATTTTTTACCATATGAAATTAGAGATATTAAAGATTAAAATCGTGCATTGGATAGCGTGAAAAACAGAAATGTAGCAACTATTAAAAACTAGAGAAAATATTATAAAAGTATGCAATTAGACGATTCAAATAAGATCTCACTTAACTTATTTTTCTTACACATTAGCCGCAATATATATACCTCCAAATGTCTCTATCTTTTTCTTTAATTCTCATTAACACATTTATTTTTTCAACATCATCCATACAATATGAATTTATAAGGAAACACAATTGTAAATGTTGTCCACAATGAGGGTATCCAAGTAAAAAAAATTATTCAAAAATGGAAACAATTCCATTATGATAAAAAAATATGAAACAACCGGCTGTAGTAATTAAATGTGGACACAATTAGTTTAGAAACTGAGAGAAACTGTTTGATCAGTGGTACTAAATGGTTGTAATGGTAATGATTTATAGTGTAAAGTTTCATTAAAAGTTTTCTCTCATTCCCATAATAATGAAACTTTGATCACATAAAACTTTTTTTTGTTTACAAATTTCCATTTCCACCTAATAGCACTGCTCTAATGGTTTTCAAAAATTATTAAATTAATTACAACTTAATTGTACCACCTATTCTTCTAACTTAATTATAACATTAAGAAAGTTGAATAAGTTCCACTTGTTGACTTGTTGTTTCTTCCTATTCCAAATTGCTTTGCAAAAATTATTTATGAAGATTAATTACTTTAACTTAAGCGTAACCTCTACATTTATTTATTAAAATAATTACAACTTTGCTAAACGGAGAGACCTGCTTATATACACTGAATATGGATAGGACAACCCATTAAACTAACCGATTAAACTATCCAATTCTCATCTTTATCGGGCTAGTCTAATGTGCATTTGCTTGTTTTAAAGAGATCATTTATAACTCACTTACAGTTGTAAAGTGATTATTTCCTATAATTTTAAAGCGATCACTTGTAACGTTAGAATAATCACTTAAAGAAATTGTCTAATTAATTATATAAAATCATCTTATTATAAAACGATTTCATACAACACTTTTTGTTATAACTATTTCTAAATCAATTTGTCTTTGACATAATGTACTACAACATTCCCTCAAATTCTTGATAAGAAAAAAGCAAAATTGTATTATTTATTTCTCCTTTATTACACTTACTAGATTATCCCCGTGAAATGCATAGTTCTTTTCATTTTATTGTTTTTTATTATTTAAAAAAATGAAAAGGAATTGTAAATTATTGGTTATTGATTTTCAATGAATTAATAATTGCATATAATCGCTAATATTTAATTAATGTTTAATTTTAAAAATACTATTTTATAAGATATGTATGATGTTATTGATATTATTTTAATATTTACTAAGTAAGCATAACAAACTATGTTAAAAATAAATTCTAATATTAATACATTGTTAAATTGAATAAAATATTTAAAATAATGATAGCATTGATATACAAAAAATAATTTAAATGATGATACAAGTATCAAATTAAAAATAGTTTCTTTTGTTTGAGACTATTTGAATGTTGAGACGGATCCATGTAATTAGCTTAATTATTTTATTGATCACTATAAGGTTGTGTCTATTTAAATAAATAAATAATACAAATATAAAACTAAAGTTGTTTGCTTTACAAATGCAAATATTTGTTTTCATGTTTGTCTGACATTTATTCTTTATTCACCAATTTATCTCTCTTCTTACCTCTAGATACATTAAGTAGATTATTGAAAAGTTGATTGCATTAACTAATTCTAATAGTGCATTTACATATTTTGACTAAATAAACCAATTCCAATGCATTTAGACATTGTTGAGAAAACCCACCAATTTCAATTATTAATTATGATAATATGTATTAGGATTAATCAATACCAATGGAAAACCCAATTCCATTATATTTAAGGATGACATCATCAACTCATATTAGAGGGAAAATTTTAATCCACAAAATGACACCTCATAAGTTTAAGGGTATGATGATGTCAGCGATTTTTGTTTTAGTTATAAGTATATAGATTTTTTATACTAAAAAGTTCACATTCTAATTTAAAACGATAGACATATAAATAGAACATTTGTCACGATTTTAGTAAAAAAACTAGGTGATTGCCCGTGCTAAGCACGGGTTATTTAATATTTTATCATATTTAATTTATAATTTTACATAAATAAATAAAAAAAGCAAAAATAGTTGAAAAATAAATATTGATACGCAATTTAAAATATAGGTTTGTGTACCATTATATACATTACGACGGAAAATAAAGTAAAACGATATATAAAGCTAGTGAAATAGATACATTTATAACAACTTTTATAAACTATAAATATGGAACCACTTTTTTTGTATACAATTTGTATGTAAAAGTATAAATATTATCATAATCATCACATATTAAAATCTTTAGTTATTGCTTACTTTTGACCCGTGAAACTACTATATATGATTGATCATGCATGCATTAATACATATTGGTAAAAATTTAAAATTTATGTTAGGTAATAATTATATCTTGTTCATTATTTTCCTATCAGGTAAATAAAATTTTAGATTTTAGTATTAGAAAACAATATCACGATTTTATTGTCGATCCTTCTCAAGTTTAATTACTCCTCTGTAGATTTCGTCCATCTCTAAACACGGCGTACTTCCCCTGAATTTGAATAAAGAAATTAAAATTTGTTAAATTAGAAAAAAAAAGAGATCTAGGTTTGATCAATCAAAATAATAACAATAAAAAGTAATTAAAATTAAAATTTATAAATGAACCATTCACACATGCATAGAAAAAATATGATATCAAAAATCAACAAATAAAATATTTAAGAAAATAAAAGATAAAAATAGACAAATGCAAGAGATATGGCCCATTCATCGGGATTGGATACATACTTTACTTCGCTCTTTGGTTCGAATTAGCTAAACCTAAAAAATATACATAGAGAGATAATTAGAAATAAAAAAACTCAATATTTTTTGATATAGAAATTCCTAAACAATCACCGTGATTTGTAAATCACCATATAAAAACAAAAAAAAAAATAATAAAATAACTAAAATAAGAAAAAGATAAAATAAATTATCCAAAATCCCCCCTATAAGATTAGGCCACGTAGTGTGATTTACTTCTCTAACAAATAACCGTGATTTACCCAGACTTCCTCTTTTTAGATATGAGAATAGAAAAAAGATAGAAAACTTTTATGAGAAAAAGATAGAGGTAATCTTTCATCACAAGTTCCAATGATCTTCAAAAATGTGATAATTAGAATTTAATGAGACATAGAAAGTCAGTAATGTTGCATTAATTAATTCCTTAACTGTAGGTGTTATTATAGTAGATAATGTAGATATCAAAGGCTATCTGAGGTAATATCGTATCAGTACTTTAGTTATTAGGAAACAATATCACGATTGTTATTGCAATCCTTCTCAAGTTTAATTACTTCTATGTAGATTTTGTTTATCTCTAAACACGACTTACTTCCCCTCAATTTGAATAAAGAAATTAAAATTTAATAAATTAGAAAAAAGAGATCCAAGTTTAATCAATCAAAATAATAACAATAAAAAGCAATTAAAGTTTTAATTTATAAAAAAATCATTCACATCATAGAAAAAATATCATATCAAAAATAAAATATATAAGAAAATAAAGGATAAAAATAGTCTAATTCAGCCATACAGGAGATATGACCCATTCATCGAAATTGATTAATTACATGTTTTACTTCTCTCTCTGGTTCGAATTAGGTAAACCCAAAAAATCTATAGAGAGATAATTAAAAATAAAAAAACCTAATTTTTTAGATATGAGAATTGAAGAAAAATAGGTAATTTTTATGAGAAAAAGATAGAAGTAATCTTTCATCACAAATTGCAATGATTTTCAAAAAATATGATAATTGGTTTAATGAGACATAAAAAGTCAATAATGTAGTAATTAATTCCTTAATTGTAGGGATTATTATAGCATGATACTTCTGGAGTAACATTAGAAAGGGTGAAGCATGATGGTTTTGAACGCCATGTTTTATGTAATATATTTCTAGACAGTTTTACATTTAATTTTTTATTTTGTTACATTTTGTTCTATCACATTCATTAAACTATACTTTTCTTCAAATGTTTACATATTGACCAAAAAGATATAACAAATATAAATTGTAATTTCCTGATACTCTTATCTTTTATAGCAGTACACATCACCAAGCTGTTACATAGATGTCACAACCTAAAATACACCCAATTGGATGCGTGTATAGGCCTAAATTCAACATGTTCGTATTTACTAAGTGCGAATAACTTTTTGTCTTAAAATCAGCATGTTGACCCCGTTTGACATGTTCGCAGTTACTAAGTGCGAACAGACACTTGATTTTTTTTTTACCAGCTTGCTTCTGTTCGCACTTAATAACTGCGAACAGACCCGAACCTGTGCTCTGGGGTATTAGGCGCTTATATTTGGAATAAGTTTGATTATGATCTTATTGTATGCTTTTTTTTTTTTATATAAATAATCTTATTCATTTCAAATTTTCAGTTTTAAAAAGGGGGTTAAGGATCTAGCTTTTTTTGGTTTTTTTTTTTTTTTTTTTTTAGTTAGCCAAGCAGTTAAAAACATATTTGATAAATGACTTTAAAATCACGTGAAAAGATGAATTTTAAGCCAAAACCCATGAGGTACTCCTAGTAGTTTTTTCATAATTAATTTTTGGTTTTCAGTTTGCTTTTTTCTCTAATTAACAACCAACAACCAGTAATTGATATTTATCAAACATCATATTGACAACTAATTTATCAGCAAATACTTCTAGGTGGTCTAACCAGCCGATAGCTCCAGCTATCAATAATTAGGAGCTAATCAGAAGTGTTTGGTAAACACCATGTTGCAGCTGCAGTTCTGCCCCAACCCAAAGTGCTTCAACTAAACCTAAAGTGCTTTATTAGGAGCCCGTTTTGAGATTCCAGCTGGTCTTGGGCGAGACCGTCTCAAATTGAGATAAGAGTGGGTCTGCCTAATTCGCGCCCCTTACATGCTTTCTTTATTTTTTTTTCTATTTTTTGGGTACTTTTCAATTTTAATCTTAATGCTATCAATTTTGACCTTAAAGATATCAATTTCAACGTAAAGTAGTACTTAAACATATCTATTAAAGTAAAAATTTCAATTTGAACCTATAAGTGATCAATTTTGACGTTAAAATGATCAATTTCTACATGATATAATTGACAGTGATAAGTATTGAATTGTATGTTGTTATGTAGTTCATTTACTTTGTTTAAAATTAATATAGTCACTACAAAATATGTTGCATATAGCCACACTTAAAAATGCACTTAGCCACACATATATGTGTGGCTAAAATATTTCCCCACACTTAAATAAGTGTGGCTATGGATGTGTGGGGAAATATTGCCCACACTTAATATGTGTGGTTAATTTATAATTGGGTTACACTTATAAGTGTAGTAAAATGCATCTTTAGTAACACTTATAAGTGTTGGTACATTTCCACACTTATAAGTGTGGGGAAATTGGTACAAGTGAATTTTTTTTCTTTATTGTTTCCACACATATAAGTGTGGAGAATGGAGTTATTAACTAATTTTAGCGCCAAATTTACTATTCTTGTCGTTCATTAATATGATTATTATTATTATTATTATTATTATTATTATTATTATTATTATTAATATTATTTATTAATCATTATTAAAATTGAAAAACAAAAATAACATGAATAATCCTTTCTCAACAAAGTTTATTATCATTGATAATAAAAAAAAGAGTACTAAATGTTGCTATTCCAAAACAAAAGAAAAATGCATAAAAAACTATCATTGTCATGAAATTACAATCAATTAGCTCAATCGATATGTTTTAAAAAAACACGATCAAATGCCAAAAAAGTCATATAAATCATGCAACGCCATCATATAATTGCTTTTCTGTGCTTGTGTTTAGAACTTGTGGCGGTTGTATTTGTTCCCTTGCAGCAACCTAATATAAAAAACATAAATATTACAATTTTTTAATGTCATTACAAAGAAGATTAACCCTACATTGATCAAATTGTTTATGTCTCAGCAATATATACGAATGAGACTTACTTGTTTTTCCATCTTCTGTAATCTAAACTTTAGCATCTTGTCCAACATTTCTGAATTAGCTCTTTTTTTAGACTCATACATTGCCTACAAATAGAAAATAAGATATTAGGAAATATGTTCAAGTACATTTTTTGGCAAATAAAATTTATTTCATTCACCTTAAAAACCAAATATATCAAGGCAAGGAAAAACTCAGCCTCACTTATTTGCATTAGTGTGGAAACAAGGCCCACATTCTATGAAGGGTTTCCTCGTCCCACTATATTCATGTGCATACGAGAAAGGCGAGGCCCAAAAAACAGCGAGCACCATAGTGTTAGCAAAAAAGAAAATTCAAAGCTATACACTGAGATTAAAACTACACTTATAACATCAAACAAACATCCTGCATAAGCAAACCAGGATATCTTAGCATCAACAGGTATAGCAACCTAGGCACCATAGTAGACATGTCCATCAAAGCAGCAACATGCAACAGCAAAGCATCAGAACACTTAATCAACAGAGTATACAATACTAAACAACAACAGAAAGTATCATCAATGAACCCAAAATCATTGTATTAGTATACAATACTAAATGAAGACAATGAACATATAAATAAATAAATGAAGGCATAAATGATTAATATACATAAATGAACACAACAATAATATGCTACTAAAACAAGTCAAAGCACAACAACATCGACAATTTGATTAATATACACCCACAAGTACAAAAATTAATAGAGTGATAGCTAAACCCACATATACAACTACTAACAGCTATTATGAAAATGCAACACACACTCAAACGGAATCCTTGCACATGAGACTAGTCATCCAAGTCCTAAGAACCTCCTCACAAACCTTAGAAACCCACAAGAAAAGGAGCTCAAGGTTACTCATTCGCCACACAATGCTGTCAGAATCAATGACCAAAAATTTGACGAGCAGCCCACCTACACGAGGTTGTGCAGAAGATATTTGAAAAGCTTAGAGGGTAATGAAAGTAGAAATGGAATCTCTACACTAGGACCTTTCCATCAAGCTATTGTAAGCCCATTTTCAAGCATGAGAAGACCTCCAAAAACGAGCACGAAGGTAGCCTGCCCGCAAGTTTGCTGTCAGAATGTGTTGTGCACAGCTGCCTCTTTTTTCATTGTGTTTTAATTAGGCACGTGCTTAAAAAACGTGCCATTAGCTATTAATAATTAGTTTTTTACATCCTCTTATGTCTTAAGTGTTCTCCTTATATTTAATAAAATTCATACATTGTGGTTTTTCATCTTTTTTTTTGAGTGAGTGCTCACCAATCTTGTGAGCAAATATAAGGAAGCAACACCAATCTTGTGAGCAAATATAAGGAAGCAACACCAATCTTCTTATTCAATGATTATTATCAACTAATTACACAAGAAATCAAGCAACAAAGCAATAGATCAGCAGAAAATCAGTGTAGAAGATCATGAACAAATTGCACAAATTGCACAGATCAACAAGCTGATGCAGGCTTACCACACCTTCAATACGTTCACGGACACAGCCTGCTGCACACAGACACAGACACAACATCGTACCACACAGAGACATACGCAACAGCAAATATAAGGAAGCAACACCAATCTGCTTATTCAATGATTATTATCAACTAATTACACAACTACTAACAGCTATTATGAAAATGCAACACACACTCAAACACATAATTGTCAGCTATCACATGTGAGAGCCCTTGGATACCAAGTCAAGAAAGCAAAATGCAAACACAATATTATGAAAATTTGCAATATATAATACATAATTGCTCATCTATAAAAAAAAGAGTTAAGGAAGACGAATACCTATGACTAACACTTCTTGATCATCCTTAAAACCTTCTGGAATTGAGATAAGAGAAGGATTGAAGTGTAGATGAAGTTCATCACCTTCAACCTCGGCATCAACATCAACTTCAACAATTTCTTCATCATTCAACAAATCACCAAGCGGTGCTTGCTCTTCATTTTCTAAAGAGTTTATGTATTCTTCATACGTACGTCTGGATCGAAACATAACTAAATAGGCATATAACAAAGAATATATATGTTAACATACACAAAATATTCAAGGTAAGAAAAATACATCATATCTTTAAAATGTTATTTAAATAATACAATAGATATGAAAACTTTAAAATACAAATATTTCATAAAAAAATCTTGATATGAAAACTTAATAATTACATTAGTTCATTCTTGATAAAAGTAAAAGGATAAAAAAACAATGCATAAGACAATACGAAATTCATAAATCTATTAAAAATTACTAGAACCAAAATTAATATAAATTATTGAAGTAAAAGGATAAGAAAAAACAATGCATAAGAAAAATATCTAATAATTCATATCATAGCAACCAAAATACTACATTATCTGAAAATTATAGTAATCCAAATTACTCAATTCCAGAAATTTGAAAAAACATCATAAAAAACCACCGATAAGAATTCAATTCTAGAAATTACTCAATTCCAGAAATTTGAAAAAACTGCAAATTACTCGATTCCAGAAATTTGAAAAAAGGACTGCGTGAATTCGCCGATATAGGTGCAGGAGCAGGACCATTGTGTTTGTGGTGACCGTGATCGGAATCGAAACAAGAACGGCGAGCATAATACAAGTGAAGAACACCATGGATGAATTAAAAATTTGTGCCATTGGAGATTTTAGATTAGAGTATTTGATAGACAAATGGAAAATTAGGGCAAATTTTGGGGAAAAAAATCAACCAAATTCAAGTAATTACTAAAAAGTAGTGCAAATTGGGAGAGGGAAGCAGAATTAGGGCATAAATTAACATTAATGAAATCAATTATACCTGAAAAATTGCAGCGGGACAATCAAATCCAATCCCACACTATCAGTTTGATTGAAATCGCACACCAATATGAATCGAAGTGGGACAGAGATGTTGCAGCAGTTTGATTGAAATCAATTATACTTGAATGAAGTGGGCAGAGATGTTGAAGCAGTTTGATTGAATTCCATCTTGTTCTTTTCAAAGTTTGTAACTAGCTTTTAATAAGAAAATTTGTAACTAGATTTTAATAGGTATTTTCCATCTTGTGGTCTTAGAAACCTGGGAGGATTTGGCGCCCCATAATTCAGTTTTTATCTTTGTTTTTTTTCAAAGTTTTTAAATTAGGTTTTTAAATGGTTTTTAAAATTTTTTAATTGGTTTATAGTCACACTTATATGTGTGGCTATTTGTATGATCTTTTCTCCACATATATATGTGTGCTTACATTAATTACTATATTTTTATTTTCTAAACTAGCTTTTCCCTACATATATAAGTGTCGTTATTCTCTCCACACTTATTAAGTGTGGCTAAAGTTGTTTTACCCATAATAACTTCCAATAATTTACCACACTTAATTAAGTGTGACTAAATAAGTGTGGCTAGAAGCAACATATTTTGTAGTGAGTAAACATCATAACAGAAACAAGATAAGGTCATAATTGATGCATGTTTTGTAATAATTGAGAATGATAAATATTTAATTGTATGTTGTTATGTAGTTCATTTATTTTGTGTATAATTGATATAGTTAACATCATAACAGAAACAAGATAAGGTTATAATTGATTCATGTTTGATAATAATTGATACTGTTAAGTTTAACACTTACAGTTACATTGTGTTTTTTGTATTATACTTTTAATATAATGTAAACTGATATTATCGATAGTGTGATTAACCATTCATTTGTTGTTTAAAATTCATCCATAAAATGACAAAAATAATAACATTTTATTAACTTCGTTCTCAAATTGTGAAACAGAACCATATTTAGGTAGAAATTGATCAGTTTAACGCCAGAATTGATCACATATAGGTTCAAAATGAATTTTTACTTTAATTGATATGTTTAAGTTCTACTTTACGTTGAAATTAATATCTTTAAGGTCAAAATTGATATCTTTAAGGTCAAAATTGATACATTTAAGGTCCAAATTGAAAAATGTCCAGAAAATGAAAAAAATAAAAAAAGGAATTCTTGAGGGAAATAGGCGCACGTGTAGAACACGCGCCTGCAATGGGCCAGCCCAGTTGTGATCTTAGAATAAAACGGTCTTACGCAAGTTTTTGTATTGAAATTCGTCTATTTGTTAGCGAACTCATTCAGCATTTTAGCATTAATAGTCTTTAGCTAGGCTACTTCCCCCTAAGCACATGCATATTGCTTCTTTATTTTGCATTCTCCAACTCAAGGTCATTGCTTGCACCTTGCAGTCTGTTTAGTAGATGGTAATAAATGATGGTAATGGAAAGGAAAAATTAGTGTAATTTTGATTGAAAAATCTATTTGGTACCTTGATGATCATGCTTGTCCAACTTCAATCATCTTATTTTCTTCATAAAATTCATTCCAATGCATTACCATTGAGAGAAATAGTATTAGGTAGTAATGGAGATTTGTAAACAAAAAAAAAAAAATTTTGTGATCAAAGTTTCATTACCATGGGAATGATGTAGAACTTTTAATGAAATGTTACACTATAAATTATTTCCATTACCATAATTTAATACCACTAACCAAACGTGCCGCTAAAGTATTTCTACCAGGATATGTTGCCCTAGGTTGTTTGGCAACTCATACATCCAGGACTAACTATATTTTTTGAAACAAAGTCATGTGTCAAACGACGAGGCATACAAGTATTGCTACTTAAACATAGAGTTGGAGATAATTTGTAGGCTAAATTTCTTGTATATATTACAGTGTCACTGATTTTAGAAGGTGAATTTAATTATGGTCGGATTTCACCTACTAATAGCTCTGTTTATGCATAGTAGTGAAAAACTCACCATAATTCTGATGATGAAGAATCCATAGAAAATGTTTTATATAAACTCCACAATTCAACTCTTAAGAAATATTGGTTTAAGAGTGCAAATAAGGCCAGTTGAAGGCAGCTAGCCAAACACTCGTCTACCCGATTCACTAAGTTTTTCCTTATGAGTACTATTCGTAACTCAATTGACCTATAGATAAATAGAGTGAAGTTATTGATCAACTTCTTTTTCCTTGCGCTTTGGTTGTTTTGGACTTGATTGTGGATTTGCGCTTTGAGGTTGCGGTGAGCGTATGCTTCTTTTCCTGTCGTTCTGTTTTTATATGAAAGCTGGAATTCTCCTGTTTTTATTATCAGCTCTCAAAATTTAAGAGCCATTTCTTAGCATACTTAGCATAAAGATACATCTACTTGAGTTCAGTACCCATAACAAGACGGTATTTTATCGTTCACTTGGCACAAAAGATATAACTTACAATAAATCATACATTATATTGTCGAAATTCTGTAGCATTGAAGATCATCCGCGAACTGATAAGATCACACCGGAGTTAAGCCAACAACACCTGCGCAAAGAAAGCACTCTACATAGATACATGATGGTCGTGATTAATTTTCAGCAATTTCATGCATTGAATGGCGTCCAGGAAAATCGAATCCAGAAAATAAACGTAAGACAACCAAGAACATATTGAATCTAAGAACAGAGAAAATCACTATTGATGGGCATCACGCAAAAATGGTAAAAAATTATGATGACGATCAAACGTGTGTAAATTACAATTTACAAACACCACTACAAATCATCACTTGTGCCACTGATTATGCCACAAGAATTCAATATTTGTGGCAAGTTTTCATCTAGCCACGGAAGTAATAGGTTTCAAGAAATATCAAAATGCTTGCTAAAACTTATGCAACGGGTAAATATAGAAAAGCAAGGAAAAGTGCAATATTCAAGTGTATATATTCTCACATATCTAGTATGCAGAGTAGAAATAGTAATGCCTAAATTGTGATGTTCTGCATCACTACAAAGATTCCTATATTTGACAAACCTTACAAGATAAGGTACACCCTTAATGATAAAGTATAAACTATACCTTTAAGCAATGGTTTAACATGTCATACTCTTTGGACAGGAATCATTTTTCTTTTCTTTCTTCTCATTGACCTAACATACTACTAAGAAAACAATACGTGCAGGACATGAAATGACTACAATATGAGTGAAGAATCCCCCAATCAAAGACAATGAAGCAACTAATCAACAATGTGCTTTCTAACATAAGTATGATTTATGAGATTTCTTTAATCTTCTATATCATTCAAGAACTCACTCGTCCACCGTAATTCAATTAGTAGGGTTCTTTTGACATGATTAGGGAAAATAGTTTGAATATCTAGCAAATTTCGGGACCTTAACTACAATAAATAAAAAACAAAGACCCAATACATGTTTATATAAGCATCCACAAAAAGGTACTCATAGATGTGAAAGTTGCGGAGTGTGGTGTTCAAATCAAACAATCCAATATGAGACTTCAAAATTTGTTGTGCTAACTAGTTTCAAAGAGCGCAAAATAAATTCTTATTACAAAATCTATACACGATCAAAAATGACTATTCCATTTACACAAATTTTCATTTTGTGTCATTTCAAATTCAGTCCTCTGAAAAACTTATCAAAGGAAGAATCACCGGCAGCATCGTATCCCCTTCCACTTCTACCAAAACGGGGTTCCGTACACCCCTCTTTTCAAGAAAAAATAGTAGAATATAGAATAATTGGAAGCATGAAAGGGAGTAGGTCTGGACTTAGTACACAATAAAATAATATGTACCAAACTTATACTTGGGGAGTATGAGTTAGAAAGTGTGAGTTAGTTAAGTAGAGAGTGAACATTGTACGCTAGTGAAAAGGCTATAAAGGAGCAGTGCACAATATCAACAGATAAACTTTTAGAAAATCAGTTGGCACACCAATGCTGAGGACGTGAACATAGTTATCTTGGATTAATTTGTATTAACAGCTTGCTCCAGCCAATCTTAACCAGTACAGTTGGATATAAAGGAGGTCTCTTCATCAACATTCCTTAAATTAAGTTTCCTCTACATCTTAAAACAGCCAACATATCCCAAACAATATGGAAGACCCATCATTCCTGAAACCTCCAAGGTTACATCATCGGAGTCTACTATAACAAAGACTAAACATCACCCATGATATTCTATTTCCACTTTTCAAGTTCCCCAACTCTTTTAGTAGTCTTTTTCAGCAATCAAATAGGATACCTTATATTCCTTGGCTAATATGAGCAATGCATTTGCATTCGAAGTTGCTGTAAAATCTTTCAGCATAAGACGTTGCTGGATAGGGAATTCTTTATCAAACAGCTGCTAAATGGTTAGGTAAAGAACAGAGTTGGACTTCTATAAATTCCTTTTATTGGCATACTGCTCACCTCAGAGAAACAATTCCAAGGGTCACTAATAAGTTGGCACTTGGCACCAACGTTATGTGTCTAATTGGTGTGTTACAAGATATCAAATGAAATTGTTCTTTAACTGCATAACTGAAAGAATTTTTGACCTTCAATCAAGCACAATCCAGATTCCAGATCACTCTAAAGATGAAATAAAGATCCACTTTAGGTGATTCAGCACAAAAAGGTTTTGGAAATTATGAGCTTGAAATTGAATAACCTTCACAAAATTTGACTACTAGAACCCAAAGGCTACTTCAGTTGCTAAGGGATATAGTTAACACAATATTTGGTTTTTTTACAACAGTATGCATCCCATTGTTGATGAAGCATTTAAATGTCAAGATTTAAACATGACTTAACTCAACTAGTCAAGACCAATAAGCCTGATGGTACATTTTCTTAGATCGAATGATTTATTGTAGAAATTAAAATTGCCTTCCATGCATAATAATATTCATCCAACATTATTCAACTACTGAACTAGAAGATGGAAGCTATGTGAGACACATCAAAAGACATGAACATGAAAGATTATTACTTTTTCTAGTTGGGAAATCGCAAGTGTTTCAAGAACAAGAACATTAGTAGCAACTCAAGCAAGCAAAACCACATAGCATGTATTTTGAAAGCCAAAATACAGGGAAGCTTACCACAAGCCATTCTGCCACCAGCATTTCCAGTGGTCAGACTAAGTTCATGTCTTCCTGCGTATAAAAGAGACTAAAGTTAGTGACATTGATGCAAGCATTGAAACACTCAACAAATCAACAGCAAAACATCAAAAAATTATACCCTTTCCAAGATCATCCTCTAGCTCATGGACCACCAAGGCTCTACCAACTACTGAATTTGGCCCACTTAATGGAATCTGTATAAGTTAGGAGATGCATCAAGAAACAAAAGCCGAAAAGATTTAATATCAGGATCATCAATCATGGGAACTTATCAATGTACGCCTCTAATCCATTGAATCTGCTACATCTATAAATTACTATCTTATTCAAAGTTTTAAGATATGTAGATGAGAATACAAATACTGGGCTCATTCCCAAAACAAAAAATATAGCAAATTATAAGTCATTCAATCAAAGACCTGATTATCCACTATGGTAGCCTCGGCTACTCCTGCAATTACAAATAGCCAACAATTAAATTAGTTGAAGCATTAAAACATACAAAGCTTCCAATTATTCGAAAGATAATACCATCTGTGTTAGCAACAATGTTTCGCAGGTCACCCGCATGCCGGATTTCATCTTCCGGAGCACCATGTGTCAATTTTTTTTTTTTTTTTTGAGTTAAACACCATGTGTCATTTTATTTGGATTAAAATGAGCACCTACATTATTAAATCAATTCAATTTCGAAAATCACCCAATAAATCCAGACAAAATGTACAATAACAAGATCAATAATAATGAAGAGTTTCCATTTGAATGTATGTAAAATAAACCTGTGGACATGCATCCATTTGTTGTATCTCCATATTCATGCTAAGCAAGTTGTCCAAAATCAATGGAAAAGACAAAAAAGAACAGGAGTCAGGTAGAAAAATGGCAATTTAAACATTTCCCAAATAAAAATGAAAGAAAAATACCAAGTGAAATCCATGTTTTCCTGGAGTTAGCCCAGTAATACGAACATTGACAGTAGTTGGTCCTAAAAATTGAACAACAATACAATCAATTAATCAATTCGATCCACAAAACAGCAATCCACATTGAATTAAATAACAATTTGGATGAAAAACTAGTAACATAAATATAATACCATCATCTTCTTGGCTTAAAGTGACGACACCCTCAACGTTGGAATTGCCCTTAAGAACAGCAACAGCTTTTTTGGTAGCAGCAACAATGGTGAGAGGTTTGGCGGAGGAGGAACCGGAAAGAGAAAGAGATTGGGTTGGAGAAGAAACTTTAAAAGAGAGTCCATTAAAGGAAGAGGAGGTAAGATTAATGGGTGTTGAAGAAAAGGTTAGGGGTGAGAGGACAGATAACGTAGGATTTGAAGCAGATGTGAGGATACTGTATGCGGCCATGGCTCCCATTGCTAATTGCATTGATAGGACTTAGGAGTCAAGAAGGCCCGTAAATTCGGTTACTCGGTCGGGTTTTGGGTCGGATTTAATCGGGTTCGGATATTCTCGGATTTGGGTTTTTTTTCAGGTGATTTAGCAATTTGGATCGGGTCGTTACGGGTCCAATCGAGTACAGGTCAATATCGGGTTGATACCTTACTGGGTCGGTTTCGGTTTCGGGTCATACCCATTTTAGTTTGGACTTGTACCGGGTTTGGTTAATACAATTCGGATCCAAATCGGTTATGCTGCAGGTCGAATCGAGTTCGATTAGACTATGGGTCGGGTCATTTTTTGTTTTAGGTTAACGTTAATTCAGATTATTTTGGTTCGGGTTGACTTCGCATCGGATTTTTGAGTTGTGCATTTAGTTATTCTCAGGATTCGGGTTGATTAAAATCCAATTCATGTGAGTTTTATGTCGAACGAAAATTATGGTTATTCTACAATTAATTTATGTTGAAATAGTTTGTGATTGAAAAATGAAGAGTTATAGTCGGTTAATTAAGTTGTCGGTTAATAGACAAATATGGATTAACTAAAGATAAAGTCGATAAGATTTGATTTCTGGCCTGCATTTATTATTTAACTTTAGCTAAACTAAACTTGATTCAATTCAATCAAACTTATTATTAATTGAATTAAACTTGATACGGTTATATCAAATTATATCGCTTTAATCACATTGTCGGGTTAATCTCGAGTGTTGATTATGGGTCATTTTGGATGGGATTATGTCGAGTACCTATCGGGTTAAAGACGGGTTCGATTTGTAACAGGTCGGGTGCAAATCGAGTTCGGTTAACCACATTGTCGGGTCAATCTCGAGTGTCGGTTGTTCTCGAGTCGGGTACCGGTCGATTATTGGACTAAAATAATCGGGTACATGTCGGGTTACGGGTCAACATCAGGTCGAGTTTCGATCGGTTACAGGTCACTGCACCTCGGGTCAACCAACGGGTCGGATACAGGTCGATTTCGGCCGGTATTACAGGTCGGGTCAATTTTTTACAGCCCTACTCAAGATTGTAGTAATAGTCTTTTATCCAACAACTCTTGGACTGGTATGGTACGGGTATTTAGTGTGCTATACAAGGATATGTATTGTATTTAAGTACGAGTAGGCCAAAAGTTGATCCGACCTGCTAATTCGACATGAATTTAAATCAAAATAAGTCGATATTGGTTGAAACTTTTGATTTATTTAATTAAATGGGTCGACTCTACTTGATCGAGATCTATGAGTTAGGTTCATGTCAAAATTTCAAACTTTAAATAAATTTGTATATAAGTAAATCGGTTGATTTTGAGTAATCAATAACTATAACCTAAACTTAAAATTTTCTTTTTTTTAGTTAATACAAAAATAAATAACTAAAAAAAAAATTAAAAGTTGATATCAAAGCCTAAAAAATTAGATTCAATCAATGTTAAAAAACTTAAATGAAAATAAAAAACTTTAAACGGGTTAAGCGGATCGAAATCAACCCGACCTAATATGTTGCAAGTCAAGTTAGGATTGTGATTTTCGACCCAATTAACTAAACGGGTTAGGTCTAGATCATGGCTTTTCTAACCTGTTTATATATAAATTAAATCTGAACTCGACTCAACCTAATCTATTTGACAAGCCTAATTATACTAGTCTTTTATCCAACAACTCTGGAACAAGTATGGTTGTCTAATGTGCTAGACAAGAATAGGTAAAAGTCTTGTACAAATTTGGTTCACACCATTTTAGTGTACACCGATATATTTTATAATAGTAAGTACCTTTTAATGAGTCTACTTTCTTCTTACAAAATATTTGCTACACTTTTTTTATATGTTTTATTTACTTACTACATTACTTTATATGTCAAAAAATAAATTACAAATTATTCTATTTGCCCTTATTTTAGTCCTACTGATCTCATTACTATGACACTTTTATCATTATTTACGGACAGTAATGGTTATTTGCAAACAATCATTGTGTCAAATCGAATGGTGCGAATATTGTGGAACGAAGGTAGTACTTGATTATACTTTTCAAGTATAATTATTTATTACTCCCTCCGAATTATTTTAGATGTCCTATTTGGGTTTTCACGGTTATTAAGGGTGGTGTGGGGTCCATTAAAAAGGTGGTAGTTGGATATTTTAATTGATTAAATTAATTGTAAAGGTGGCAGTTGGGTATTGGGAATTAGATTAGTGGGAGTATTAAGGTAAAAAAAAAGATAGACAAAAAAGGAAATGAGACAATTGATATGATTTTGCCAAATAAGCAAATAGAACATCTAAAATGATTCGGAGGGAGTATTTTAATGGCTAATAAGAATAAGGCGCATTCAAATAATCTATCTATACTATATACTAAAACTGTTATTCAGTAAGGACACGTGTCACTCTCACGTTAATTATTTTCCCTCCTAAATGACAAATGGGTATTTTTAGAAAATTTCTACATTTATCTAAATTAGGTAATTAGAATTATTATTTATTCTTTATGTTATAATATATACATTTCATATTCCAGTTGGTTTATACTATCATTCTATTCTATAAAAATTGGACAATATATGGTGAATATACTATATACTAAAATTGTTATTCAGTAAGGACACGTGTCACTCTCACGTTAATTATTTTCCCTCCTAAATGACAAATGGTTATTTTTAAAAAATTTCTTCATTTAGCTAAATTAGGTAATTAGAATCATTATTTATTCTTGATGTTATAATATATACATTTCATATTCCAGTTGGTTTATACTATTATTCTATTCTATAAAAATTGGACAATATCTGGTGAATAGGAATAAAATATAAAATAAAATCAGAGAAAACTGTGCATTATGGCACAATTAAGAGAAAATTGTCTTTTAAAGCCTCCTTATGAAAGATTTCTTCATTTTTACTCTTGCTTTTTGGTGAGAAAAAAATCAGAAAATTTTCCTCCTTTCTTGCTCTTAGTGTTTCGGTTCTTCACATAAACAAAAAAAAATTTTTGTGTTCATCCAATCTTTTAATCAAGGGTAAGTGAAATTTAGTTGTTAATATTAGATTTTACTTTTATGATAGATTATATTATATATTTTATATATGATGATATCATATGACTTTTTTAGGAGGATTGAGTATTTTATATAAGTTTTTCTTTAAATAATCCGTCTTTAATAAAATTAATTTGTTAAAAGGATTAAATCATATTTTTATTATATAAAATTTTCCTTGATTTACATTTTATAACAAAGTTTAAATTTGATATAAGAATAAAGTCTATTTTAATGTTTAAATAAATTTATTTTATGATCTAAATTTCTCTAACAAGATTTCAATTTGTTAGACGAAATTTAAAATGTATGGATTAGGTAATTTAGGTATCTATGAGTAAATAACAAAATTTGATTTGTTTAAAGGATTGTATTTATTTATATATATATGCTTTGATTCGAAAAAGTGTTTTGGTTTATGATTCTCTACAAAATTTTAAATTGATAAGAGAATCAAATATTTAATTCAATTATCCTAATTTATGAATTTTAAGTGTTTTGAAAGATCTTGTGGATGAGTATGTTTTAGTTTAATGGCTTTATGTTTTGATGATGGTTAAATTTTTGTGTATTGTTGTATGTGTGTGGAAATATTAAGTGGTTGTGTGATAGGAAAAATAAGTTGTATTGTTTGTAGATTCGGTTATATTAGATTTTTCTTGGTCATGAGTTCTAGAAGGGTTTCATAATTTGAATAATAAATATATAATAATAATTAATTAATGAGTGTTTTCGGACAGCAGCTTCTACTTGGGTTAAATGTGTAAACATGTTCTAATACATGATCGTTTGGTGTGTGTGTTATTTAGGACCTCGATTCATAAGAGGGTGAAATTCCTGTCGTGTTTGAATATCATTTGTTTGCAGCGCTTAAAGGTACACGCTTAGACCATATTGTTATGTGGTTGTGCAAGTAGTGTTGTTTCATTCTTGATTATGACATTGTGAATCACATAAGTTAAACTTGGAAATTGAGGATTTATGTATTGGTTACCCAAAGAGGTTAACATTTTTGGATTGGATTATATAATTATTGTTCCCATGGCAGTTTTGGATCATTACGGTCACCATGGGGGTATGCATACTTTAACCTTTGACGACCTGCATAGGACGGGCAACGTCTTAGGTCGGTGGTTGTTTTAGGATTAGCTCTCCCAAGTGTATTCCTCCAAAAAGGATTGAATTTTTACTTGGACGACCCGAACAGGACGGGCAACGTTACAAGTTGGGAATATTTAGAAATGAACGTATTAGAGCCTATGCATGCTAGGATGAACACATTGCCCACTTGTTGATTGTTTGTATGCAGTCTTTGACGTGTATTGGATTTGTTCTTTGGAACTTGCTGTTTGTTGTCATTCGACGACTAGCAGGTTGATTGCAGGTGGGGACTGTAGTAAGAACTAAGAATTCAATCTAGGACCAATATCAACAAGACTGCACTTCTTATGTAATAAAACTATGACTATAAATAATTTCCAACTTTGGAACTTTGTCGTTTCATTATTTTGCTTAACTCGTCTTAGAGGCCAATGGGCTCTCGAGTTGTATGTTAGAACTATCGTAGATTTTCTATCATCTTATGTTTCATTTTCTCTTAGTTATATTCCTTTATCGATGGAACGTTGACGATCCTAGGAAGGAAATTTCATCTAAGTGTCCAATGTGTGAACCGGAGTCATATTTTCACATAATTATCCGGGTCACTTAAGCCGGACCGTTACATGCTAAATGTGACCTTGGGAGTTTCTATTAATAATTTTGCCCCATCTCATCGACTGCAACAAGTCACTAATTGATAAGTTGGTTTCCAACACTAGTGGAAAAAATGCTATTGGCTGCAGGTTATTGGCTGCGTTTTCTAATAAACGCAGCATTTAATAGAAGAAAAAAAATGCGAAAAAAAAATAGCACAAAGGCTGCGGTTTATTGATAAACCGCAGCCAAAAACCAAAAAAAAAACACACTAATACATGACCGCAGCCAATAATACCTGTCCTTATATAAAGCCAAAATTGAAAGCAATAAACCCTAGCTTATTTTCTTCCGCCTCTCTTTCTTATTTTCTTCCTCCTTTCTTCCTCCTTATTTTCTTTCTTCCTTCTACGCATTCATCCTCCTTAAGCTTAATCTTGGGACTTGGCATGCTGGGCCTTTATTTAATCAAGATGCACTCGATTTTTACAACTTGGAATTGAGTGATACCAATGTCAGTTTTTCTTCTTTCTTTCCTTCCCATTTTCATTTGTTAAATGATACCGTCGATTAAAAATCATCTCAAATAGCCATATAGGTGTGACTTGTGAGTAAAAACTAATGTTTCGACGATATTTTTAAAAAACTAGGAATAAATCCCAAATGGGTAAGTAATTTGTTCTACAATGGCGAGGCATGTAAGTCGTTCGTTGGAAGAGTATTGTTCGTCTCTGTCTTCATCCTCTCTGCTTGGCGTTCGTTGGAAGAGTATTATTTGTTCTCATTGTTTGAATCTCTGTCTTCATCCTTTTTTTCCAACAGATCTGGAAAAATTGTTCTTAAATTGTAAGAGTTTTATTTGTATTATTGATTTTTGATATATTCTTGATTTTTGTATATTCTTGATTGTTGATTTTTGTATAGCAACAGATCTGGAAAAATTGTTCGTTGGAAGAGTATTATTTGTATATTCTTGATTTTTGATTGTAAATTGTAAATTGTACATTGGATCTTGGTAGAAGGTTTTTGATTTTTTTTTATATGTATACGAAAATTGTTCTTAAAATTAGTATCTGTGAAGTATTTGTTCTTACAATTAGTATAGATGAATGCTACTGGTTTTAATGTTCTTGCAATTAGTATTTGTTCTTACAATTAGTATAA
>CM033450.1:20367745-20420245 GCA_019425755.1 Amaranthus cruentus | reverse complement strand
AGAATCCAATGCAATCAATACAAAGGAAACATAATAACTCAACGGTCATATTAGAGGAAAAAGTCGAGTCGGATTTTGCCCCAAAGACCAGTAAAGCCGACTCCGCTTTAGTTGCTAGACAATATCACTTTCCAGTACCTAAAGCCAAGTCGGCTTTAGGCCCTAAATCAAGAAAACCGAGTCGACTTTTCTTGCTGACTCGATTTTCTAATTGTTCTTTTGTCCTTTTCTTTGAACTTCTTTTGAACCTCTTTTGAAGCTTGTATTTTAATACATATTGTCCCACTACTTTAGTAGTACTTAGTGATTATAAACTTAGGGTTATTAGACACTAAATATTCAACAGGGTATAATCCTAGTAATGCTCAATTTGAGGTATTTATACCGACCATAATTACGTTTTTTAGGTATTTATATTAACTTTCTTTGTATCATGACACTCTACATACATTATGAATTCATGGTTATTTAGTTTGATTTTTGACTAGAAGTAGGATTAACCATCTATTTGGATCACTTTGTTAGTTTGTGACTGTCTGTATCTAGTTAGAACATAAGCCAAAGATCCAAAACAATAGCCACACACACATTAAGGGAAATAAAATCTAACGATCCTTGGGGGAGTATTTGCGTAACCTCAAGAGTCAAGAATTCATATCCAATTATGATCATTCATCAATATAATATAGTATGCGAGAATTCAGAATCCACAACTATTTTTAGCTTTTTTTTTTCAAGTTTACAATAATTACAATAAAGCAGGGTATAATCTTAATTGGTCATTATTTTCAAGTAAAAGTTACTAGAATAATCAAATCTTTTGCGATTTCCCTTTAATATTCCCACTTATTGAGTAACCATGAATAATCTCAACTTTTAGGTAACTTAACCAAGATTGTTGTTACCTAATTGTTAACTTATATTTGTAGGGTAACTCTTAAAAATAAAGGAAAAATACAAATAAAAAAGGAAATTACTAAAAATCAAAAGTGATTAAATACAAAATAAAAAGAAAACCCACCCCCTTCCCTTCCCACTTTTGGCATCCTAGTCCCTAACAATCAGAATGTCTAAAAAATGTAGTAATTATGAACAATAGCCATTTTATTAATAGCATCTTTCACTATAAAGAAACGCAATTTTCCGACTAACCAAAACAATTGAAATTTAGTCGGTATGTAGCTATACCTACTAAATCCATCCAGTCGACTCAGAATGGTCGAAAATTCGTTTTAGTAGGAAAACAGTCAAAAATTCCGACGATCATGTTAGTCGGAAATTAGTCGAAAAACATTATTCAGGATTTATCCCATAATGACAAGAAAAATATTTTAATTCAACAAAAACATACAAAAAACTTCAATTATAGCTAACAAATAAATTATCCAAATGTGCAAATCATAAGTGAAGTCTAATATCAGATATTTCTATCTATTAGAGAGTAGATGAGCTATACATTACTCTAATGCATCTTGAGAGTAATGCCATTTGTACTTATTCGCCAAGTATGAAGGCAACACCAAGTAATGTCGAAAATACTAGTAGCGGCACAACAAGTCCAAGAACAACAATATATAGTAACAATTAGTTTAGATAGGTTTGGTGTTTGCTGGTGGTTGTGGTTGTGGTGTCTCTGGTGAGAGTGAGGGGGTGGCAGTGGGGGAAATGATAGGTTCGGTTTATATTTTTTTTGAAAAAAAATTGTAATTTATCTTTTTCTTATTCAAAATGACTTGGTACAATAGGTAGCAGGTAACCCGAGCGTACCCAAAGCAAAAACCCCTTAAGTTTGGATTATTCATGTTTAATCAATAGGTGGGATTATTATAGAGAAATTGTGAAAAAGTTGAATTATTCAGGGTAATTTTTCCTATTTTCAATTACCTATAAATTGCATTGTAAGTGTGAGTAGGGGTGCACATGGTCAGTTTAAAAAGGTAAATACATAAACTCTAACAAATTCCAAAATAGGCTCCACTAACGATTACAACAATAATAAATTTCAAAGTATTAAACAAAATAGATGTTCCAACTCAAACAATAGTACTAATCTCTAACAAGTAGCTTCCAAAATAGGCTCCACTAACGATTACAACAATAATAAATTTCAAAGTAAACAATAATGAACCTAAAACATCTTCCTAAAATTAGCAATAAATTGGACAAAATTCCATATAAGAAATGACAATTGTTCAAACACAAAATACTCACATGAAGCTATAAATTAAATGATTAATCAAAAATGTTGTATATTATGACATTTCTCCGAAAATCTTACTATTAAACATTTTATTGACCGAATTGGATTAAACATTTGTATTTTATTAATTAGATTTTTTTTTTTTCAGTTTTGAGATGTTTGCTTTACTTAAATTAAGAGTTAAAAATTATTATCGTGGGAATCATATTATAATTATTGGAGATACATAGTTCGAGGATAAATTTTACGGTGGCTAGAATGTACACTACAACATAATTTGCTTTTAGTGTGATATATTTAGCGACATTTAATTTAAATGTCGCTATTTCAAATTTCTTATAGTGTATATAGAGGATTTAGTGACATTTATTAGACCTTTTAGCAGCATATTAAAAAGTCACACTAAAGCTTTTTAGCGACATAGAATCTAGTGACATTTCTCACAAATGCCACTATAGACTATAGTGACAATTACATATGCCACTAAAGACCAAATTAAGTGTCGCTAAATCACTTTATGGTGGAACTTAAAATAAAAATCAATAATTATTTCACTAAAAATATGAATCAGTGACATTTTTTTAATGCTACTAAATCCAACGTCGCAAAAAGCTAAATTTGTTGTAGTGGTAAAATTTGAGTTCGATCACTTATTTTTAGTTGAAGTAAACTTGAGGTCAATTATTTTTTTTTTTTTTATTTTTTTTTTGTATTAATTCTAGATACAGTTGCATTTGAGTCATTAACTTGAGTTGAGTTTTAACTTTGAGGATGAGCTTGATTTTACGATGACTAGTATGCAATAATTGGTTTCTCTTATCGTGTGTTGAAGTTAACTTCGAGGACGAAGTTTGTTCTTAGTGGGGTAGAATACCCTATCATTTTACGGTTATATTTATTTATTTTATTTTAATTTTATGTTTGTTATATGTGTATGTTATATGATCATACTTTATGACCAATTGGTATTTAATAATGGTAGACTAAAGTACATGTTGAATAAAATTATTAAAATATAACAAGTGATAATGTCAAGGGTCATACGTAACTAAAATTATAACATTGATAATTATTCACTATAATTAGCTTTTACTAAGATAAATAAACACTTTAATTAGAATAATAATAATAACTTAAAAAAATTAATAATGAAAAAAGAAGAAACTAAATGCCATCAAAATAAAACAAAAAATGATTGAGATGAATGTTATGTAGGAAAATAAAAAGTAGAATAAAATAAAGATATTATTATTTCAGAATATAATGTTTTTAGGAAGTTAAGATCTTTTTTAATATTTAAGGTTATTTTGTTTCCTATTATTTAGGTTTAGGTTAATATTTTCTTTCCTTATTTTTAGTTTTAATCTCATGTATAAATAGAGGTAGTAGTCTCATTATTGTTTAATACAAACCTAGTATTCAAAACCTCAAACACAAATCTCTACTTTATTATTTCCGCATTATGATTTTCTACATGGTATCAGTGCCGTAAGGTTTTCTTGGACGGAAAAACTCTATCGGTATTTTATCATTGATCATAATCGACCAAAATCGACTCAAACAAAAAAAACCAAATCAAAACAAAACCAATCAAACCAAATCAAAAACAAAACCAAACCAAGACCATGATGACCATGGCTGATCAAATAGAACAACATTTGTTCCAATTTATCCAAAAGTACAAAAAGATTTCATACATGGCCAGAATTTTCTGAAAAATTAAATTTCAAACATTACACCAAGTGGTGTAAAGAAATTTAGACTGAAATTGATGATCGGAGGCGACTCAATTATATCATTTACGCCCATCCTACCACTAGAGATCAACAATGGAATCAAAATGATAAATTGGTGATCTTTTGGATCCTTGCAAGTCTTGAACCCACCATTATTGATGGTGTTCCTGACTATACTACTGCCACCCATGAATTATGGACTTGGATTCACACCCTTTTCGGGCCAATTTCGCTATCTCCCGTTAATGACACCATCCCGCGTGAGGTCGCAAGGGGGAGAAATATATTTTACAAGGGAGAACAATCGAAATGGATAAGAAATGAGGTTATGGGAGCTAAACTAGAGGAAGCTTCCTCAACTCATAAATTGAAATATGCACAAAACCACAATCGTTTTGAATCCTCCACCACATCCACTAAATCAAATAATCCCCGGTCCCGTTGAGCAAGAAAATCACAAGAAAAATATTTTTTATTTTGAAATTGATCTTATAGCACCACCACCACAATCAAGAACATCCCAAGAGAGAAAGCAAAAAATGGTGGGAAATGAAGGGACAAATGAGAAGTTTATGATCATGGATAGTGAAATAGGTGTAAAACACAAAAATGAAGATGATAATTAAGTTAATGGTGGTGATGATAACAAAGATGAAAAGGTAAGAGAAACAAGAATTGATCTTCAGCTTGATTTAACAAAGTCTAGTGTTAATGATGATAAGTTAAACCCACAAAAACTCAATTATCTATCCTTAATCCGCTCAAACCCACACAACAAAAAAACCCATTTCTCTTTTGATACAAATAATAAAATAAACCAACCCAATTTGTTTCTTGAGATTTTATCTAAACCCAAAAAATGGAAAATCAATCATGAAAAATTTACCGGAGAGATTATCAAAATGTTCTTTGTAAAAGCATAAGATCAACTGATGAACTTTTAGTTAAAAGCGATTGGATTCAAAGATTTAAAAATTATTGTGCATGTTCGGTTTCGGTGATCTCAAGACCTAACTTGAGGGGAGTGTAGGAAAATAAAAAGTAGAATAAAATAAAGATATTATTATTTTAGAATATTATTTTTTTAGGAATATTAAGGTTATTTTGTTTCCTATTGTTTAGGTTTAGGTTAAAAAGTTAATATTTTGTTTTCATATTTTTAGTTCTTATCTCATGTACAAATAGAGAAGTACCTCTTATTATTATTTAGTACAAACTAAAGTATATACAAAACCCCAAACACAAATCTCTACTTTATTATTTCCGCATTATGATTTTCTAGAGATACAAGAATTGGAAAACAAAGGGTAGTGATAAAATTTAGAAAATGGGTCTGGGCAAGCCAAACAAGAAGGAGAAGAAGTAGTCCACTCATAAACCCAAAAAAGGTTCATTTACTAATTGGTAATAGGAGGAGTTACTCTTTGAGTATATAAAGTGATGTATACTCTTCTCTTTCTCCGACGTGGGACTATACACTTCTCTTTCTCCGACGTGGGACAACTCACATGTGGATAACACATGGGAACTTCAACAGGTAGGTATATAAATGTGAAAGGCAGTGTAATTGCAATGCAACATCAGCCAAATAATTTCGGCAGACAATATGGTTCAGTTCCATTGTTGGTTTATTACTTTTCATCAAAGTTTAGACATTTCATCTTCTCTATTTTTTCCCTATAAAATACCCTAGTCATAGTGAGATGCTAAGTACTCCTTTACTTTTGCATTCTCCTCATTCATTAGATTAATAGTAGAGCTTTAGTATTAGTAGTCACGACTTCGAATCGACGACTTGTGAGATTAAAGAGTACGAGTTCGAGTTCATTCATTAGATTAATAGTAGAGCTTTCTTAGAGTATAAGTTCAAAGTTTTAAACTAATTTTTAGATTATTAAACATAGTATTGTTACGTTTTTGATGTTATATTGAAGTTGTTATATAGATTCCATATATTATTAAAGAACCGTTTAAAACCAACATTATTGATTTAAAGATTTGAAGCTATAAATAAAACGCTACGCCACAACATAGACATACGACTGATCTCCCAATCTTCTAGTTTTGAAAAATTACTTTGAGTGAAAATACAAGAGAAATTTTAGATTTTATATTTCGAACTTTTTTTATTTTTAAGCTTTTTTTTGAAACAATTAGGTTAAATAAGTGCTTCTCCAAACTAATTTGGAAAATAAGCTTCAATAAAAATCGATGGCCTTGACAGCGTTTTCATACCTTATTGGGCTGGAGATCGGGTTTTAAGTGAGGTTTTAAGTAGAAATAAAATATAATAAAATAAAAAATTACAAAGCAACAAAAATGAACAATTTGAAGCCCTTAAAGGATTTTATATTATAAGGATTCAAAGCTCTGCCAACGATCAACATCAAACCTTCTTTGTTGCCATTTATTCTTCTTTATATCAATAATCAGGATTTTATACCCTTCAAAGTTTTATTGATTTCCTTATCTTTTTCCCAATTGCATCTGCTTCTTTTTCGCATTTCTTGCTTTCCTCGTCTTTCTGTATTTCATCTGATTATTTTCCCTATTTTTTCCTCACGAAAATCTTGTCCCCATTCTTTTTAGTTTACATATGTTGATTGTTGCATTTCTAATGTACTATTTGATTTCTTCCGTAATGATTCATCTAGTCAGGCAAAATCGCTGAAAAGCACAGCGATTTCTCTCCCCTGCACACAGAAATCGCTGCTCCAAAGAGCGATTTTCCCTTACACCAAAAACGCTGTTCCAAACAGCGACTTTTATTAACTGATCAAAATCCAATCTCCAGCCCAATAGGGTAGGAAAACGCTGTTTCAAACAACGATTTTGATTGAAGCTTATTTTTCAAATTAGTTTGGGGAGGATCTTATATTTCCAAATACTTTCAAAAATAAGTTTAAAAAAAAAATTCTTATATTTCCTTATGTTCTTGTTATATATATATTTTCAGTTATTCATTTAGATAATTAAGGCACTTTATTTTTAAAGTTAGCACGAATAATTAATAACAGGAACAAAACACATTCAATATTGTTTTTGAGTTTTAGCATAGTTATTTATTGCCAAGTTTGAAGGTAATAGTCAAATAAGTGAAATTGAATATAAAGAGGTGTGGAGATTAAAATTTAATAGTTGAATAACCTTATACGAAGATTAGCTATTAGTGGTAAACTTCGTAAACAAATTAAATTGTTTTTTCTCATTTTAATTATGTTATACTCAAATCTCTAACTATATTAGTATTCAGAATTTAACTAAAAACCGATAAAAGGTGGCATACTCTATTCAACTCCTTGGGGGTACTAATCCGATCCCATATATAGATAACATAACAATTTTTCAATTTGTAAAGCCATCAATTTTATAACAAAGTTCATTAATTTGAGCTATTTCATGGGTTGAAAAAATTGAACTTAAGTTCAAATCGAGCTCATTTAATTTATTCACAATTATATATTTCTTAATATCATTATACGAAGAGTCAATCGAAAATAACTCTTTTTTTTGTTAGTTTTATCATTAACAAGGATAAAATTGCGTACATATGACCATCTCAAACCCTACCGTAGGTGGAAGCCACTTAATGACATTGGGGTAATGGAATATTGAAATATACTTCTTAATATCCCAGGAATTTCATTTACAACAATATTAAAAGAAACCTAAAGGCTTGTATTCACACATTGCACAGAATCAACCAGTATTAGGCAAAATCACTAGTATTAAGCTGAAAATTAACTAAGCAACAACCAAACCTAAAAATTTATACAATGGGCACCAAAAAATTCACAAAAGATTATTTTATATTAAGAATCAATTTCCAAATTACAATGAACTAAAGTAGCATTCGATCTAAGCAAAATGAAAAAATAAAAAAAAAACTCCGTTCTATTCATAAAGAATGAGACATTTGGGTTTTGCACCAAACTCAAGAAAGAGTGGGAGACCAATTAAAAGTGAGTGAAAAACTCTCTTTTTCTATAATGGGTATTGATATTTATGTGTTGTAAGGGTTAAAAAAACTGTCAAAATTAGAAATGAGACATTTTCAGTGAATTGACCTAATAAGAAAATGTCTCGTTCTGTATAAATAGAAAGGAGCAATAAAAAGATTTGAATTTGGTTACCTGCAGCTAGGAAAACTGAAGGTTGAGGCCTTGAAGCTGGCTAACAGGATAATGATCATCAATCAAAGGTGTATGCCCAACAAACAAACCAACATGATCCATCAATTTATCCTTCTTTGAGAAAGTGGACCCACAAGAACAATTCCATTTAACATCCCCACAATGCTTCTCATGTGTCTTCAAATCCGATAAAACAGAAAACTGCTTCAAATTACACCTCTTACACATAAACATCTTATGACAATGTGTCCTTTTATAGTGATTCCTAACACACACTATCGATTTCAAAGGCTGAAACTTGGAATGCTTCTTATTCCACCTGCACCCTTCTTGTGGACACGAGTATTTCTTGAGCCCCATATTTTTGCTCTTGTTATTTTCTTCATTATTTGAAATATTGTTACTAATCAGACTTGTCTTGTAATGGTCTCCATGAGCCCTCATATGCATCTTAAGATTCGCCTCTCGTTTGAACCCTCGACCACAGACTTGACAGCAGTGTGTGTATCTTGCTAATAGATCTGCTGCTTCCAGTTCCACCACTTCATAATTCTGAGAAGCTTCCATTGTTGTACTTGTTGTTGGGCTTGTAGAAGTTTCTGGAACATTGTTGGTGTTGGTATTATTATTGTAGAAATTTGTTAGGTTTTGAAGATACCAATCCCCATCATAAAACCCTTGTTCTGTGCCCTTATTTATTACATGCCCATCATTGAATTCCAATAGTCCATTATCATGAACTAAGCTTTGAAGATCAACACTATGATCATAATTTGATTCAAAGATGATCTGTTGGAAACTGAGTCTCATATCAGAAGCAGTTTCAACAATGTCATGAATAGTGTTAGAAAAGGCGATTGATTGATCAACTGAAAGATTATAAGAAGGATGGAAATTGTTATTTTGATCTTGGGCAAGAAATATGCTCAAAAAGGATTCAATATCATGGACTTTCTCTTTTAAGATGGATAGGTTGCAAAGAAGGGACCTAATCAAGTGAGATTCCGATCCTACACCACCACCACCACCACCACCACTACCACCACCGCGTATGAAGCTAGACTCCGGGATGTCTTGGTGTAAAGCATGGTGGTTGATGGTGCTTGTAAAACCGCTTATAGTTCTATGCATTATGTGTTTTTTTAGCTAGATCTAGTTTTTTGTAAAGAGGTGGTTTTAGGGTTTTTGTGTGTTGGTAAAGACTAAAGAGTGTAAAAGAGGGAGAGAGGGGGGTATGAAGTCAACTGATTAGTCCATCCCTAAATACTACCTCCCTTGGATGTCTCATAGTACAGAATATAGTACTAGGATTATTTTAATGTTGGATGTATCATGTATGTAGCAACGATAACGTCTTAGTAAATAATGTTTATTTGTGAAGTTCAGAAATCATTTTTATGTGTTACGATTTGATAGCGTGAGAATTTTGTAAATTTAATTTACGTTTTTTGATTTTGTTTATTTTATTATTATTTTATTTATCTTTTTATGGTGATTTACAAATCACGGTTATTGATTATAAAGTATTCATGTAGCAACAATATAATGTTAAATTCTGAATCTTATATTGCTTTGCTTATGTTTATTTTTATCTTTTCATTTTATATCCGATGTGGTTTTGTTGTTGTTTATTAAAGAATCTTGGGAAATATTATGTGGTGACCGTGCGTTCTTCACTTTTTAACGTGGTGGACAAACGTTTTTTATCCGCATAATGAATCTAAACTTTTAGCTTTTCAACTTGGTAGACAAAATAAGGTATATAGGGTCAAATAAAGATTTATTATTATCTTATATATTTTGGGCTTATTCGGTGCAAAGTAGCTATTGTTAGAAGTCTGAGTAGTTGTGCATATGAGTAATTGTTTAAGTAGTTGTGGGTAGAGGTAGCCATTGAAATTTTTATATAAAGTATTATGGTTGGGCAAAAGTACTTATCAGAATACAATTTAATTTGTTATTTTAATTAGTTTTTAGTACTTAATTTATATTCATTATGTTTGTAATTATTTGATCTAATAACTAATAAAACTTAATTACCATAATAATATGAAAAAAAACAAATTGAATATCAGTTAGAAAAGATTATAAATAGATAACTATGATTAAATTTTAAATTAAAACAACGTATGTCCATGCAAAAAAAATAAATAGCGAATGCAAAAAACATAATGGGTAGAATTGTTTTTGACAAACCTAGTAACATAAAATGAAGTGGACTTATTGCGTTAAAGAGCAACGCAATGAATTGCAAGACAAAATGAAACGAATCCACAAACCATAAAAAATGCAATAATAAATCAATTGCTTTTTCTTGCATAAAATCAAAGAATCTTAATTAAAATTTTTTTTATTGTTGAAAAATTATGAATTTTTTGTATTCTTAATTTTTGAGACTTGGTTATCTATTTTAATAATAAACACAAATTCTTACTTGAGACCGTCAATACAATAGACGTCTCAAGTTTTGGGGCTGACCCAATTGATAAATTAAAAAAAAATGATTGGTGGTTTGTAAGTTAAAAGGGAGATATGGGCTGGGCACTTGAGAGATGTCTATAATATAGACGGTCTCTCAAGAGAGGGTCTGAATAATAAAAGGTACTTTGTTTTAAACTGTTACTTCAAATGCTAAAATTATCAATAAATTGTAAACAAATGCTATTTCGCTAAATAGTATACTTAAGACACTACTTATTTATAACTCATAAAAAAAAATACACTACTTTTTTACAGTAATAATTTTTTATCAAGTAGCGTTTTACTAAAAATAAACCGTTAAACGGTACTTTTGATACTTTTTGAACCTACATTTGTATAGAAATATATATATTTATTGTTAATTAGCTTCTTTAAGGAACTAACCATAGGGCAGTTGATGTCCCCTTATTAATGTTTTAGACTACTAATTTTCTCTTCGTTTACCTGTTGGTGTTCTTGTTTTTAGGCTTTTACTCATTTCTATTATTATTATTATTATTATTATTATTATTATTATTATTATTATTATTATTGTTTGTATTTTTGTTTTTAACTATTTTTTTATTGTATGTTATTTTATTTATATGAATCGTATTTATCTTTATTATATGTTACGCTTATGGTATAAGATGCAGGCTCGAGGAGTTAGCTTTAGCTTGACTCGGTCCTCCACATTGCAGTAACTTTTCTTTTTATTTCTCGAGTCGAGGGACTCTTTGGCCGCACTCTCCTTTATGAGTATGATATGAGTATGAGTTGTCGCTTTCTGTCCCTCCCCAGACCCTGATCATAGCTTTCGAAGATGTTAGTTAGCCTCTTTCTCAGTGGCTGTCACAATCCAGGTCATTTGTCTTCTTTGGAGCACTTTTTATGGTATTGTCTATTACATAGATTGTTCATTTGGGCGTCATCTCTCACGTGTAAGTTTTGAACATTTCGATCAAGTTCAGCTTGGTGCGCTTTTATGCTTGGATTGAAAGGCATTCACATTTTTCTAATTAATATTTTTAGTTTTCTGTTTCTTCTTTCTAAAAACAAAATTACTTTCATGGCATACACACTTTTCCTTTCACCATAAAAATAATACAACAAATACGCAATGTATGATGTCAATTCCGCTTTCAATTCAAATGAATGGTTTCCCAGCCTTTTTATTTATTTAGGTTCAATTTTACTTTTGTATTTATTTGACATTTAAATGAATGCTTTAATTATATCTATAATATCTTAGCTTTTTCTTAAACATTAAAAAAACCAGTTAAAAAGACACTTAAGATTATTTTGTGTCATAATTTCACTCACAATAAATTCACACTTAATTTTATGTGTGGTTTCTTTTGAATGATACCTAATTTATTATTAAAGAGTCATACGACATCTATATCAAAGATAAAAATTAGATAGAACGTAACAATTTTAACCAAATATAATTAAAAATTAACAAAACTACCATCGTTGTGTATGAGATCTGACAATTTTGAATATTCTCTTCCAGATCATTGTTTGATACAACCTTTAACGAGGGGATCTTTCGATCTGTTGTAATCTTGAGATAAAATTGAATTTGATGTTGTTGATGGTAATTGCAATTTTGGTGTTTGTTGTATTATCGCATTTACCAACAAATCAACTAGAGACCAAAATTAATAACCACAAACTCTCATGAGGATCGGAGAGTGATCGAAACCCAATATATTTGGGTAGTTACAACCCGGTATATGAGTAGAACAACTCTTTTATTGAAAGAGGACAAATATTTATTCTAATCATATTCAAAAAGCTTAAAATGGAGGAATAAGAGGCTTACTATTAACTAAAAGGTTAATAATGACCCCAAACTAACTATAGAGATTAGGGTTTTTTTAGATAAAGAAGAGAAAAAAAGTATTTTATCTATAATTTAAACAAAGGGATATATTTTGTGATCAGTCCATAAAAATATTAAGAAAAAATTACCAGGAATAATACAACATTTTGCTTATTTCTCTACAATAATACCAAGTTTTGATTAACCATGAATAATACCAACTTATGGGGGTGTTTCCCTAGAATATATCTAACATGTTAAAAATCAAATTATAGGTGATTATATTACCAAAAAAATTAGTAAATTAGTTAATAAACTAAAGTTGGTATTATTCTAGGAGAAAACACCCCAAAGTTGGTATTATTCATGGTTACTCAAGAGTTCATATTATTGTAGGGAAATTAACAAAATGTTGTATTATTCAGGGTAATTTTTCCAAATATTAATTATTGAAATTTCAAAATCTTTTTTAAAACATATCATTTTTACAATGAAATTTTGCAAGCTTAACTTTTTTCCGCATATATAGCTAGTATCTTCACTATAATAGTAATATAACATGATTCTGTTTTTGAATTAACCAAGTTGATTCAAACTTAAGAAAGGATCGGAGTCATTAAAAGCTGTGAAAAAGGGTTCAGGGCTCTAAGTATTTATTTATGTTATAAACGTATTCCAAACCTTTGGTATTGTGTGTCATTGCACTTGTCATACTCAACACAATCCACACAATAAAATGAAGTAATTGTTTACATGCACACGCACGGTGGTTATAATAATAATAATAACAGACCCTTTCTTGAGAGACCGTCTATAGTATAGATACCTCTCAAAAGAGCCCAATCTACATTCTCAATAATTAAAAAAAAACTAAAAATTGACGCGCACAGTTGGGCCTATTTCAAGTTGTTATAACCTATTGAAGTTGGTGTTATAACCTATTAAAGTTGGTATTATAACCTATTAAAGTTGGTATTTGGAGTTGGTGTTATAACCAATTAAAGTTGGTATTATAGATAATTGCATATAGCAACTTTAATAGGTTATATTACCAACTCTAACAGGTTATAATATACCAACTTCAATAGTTTATAACACCAAATCCAAATAGGATTACATAGCGCATATTTTTTTTTAAGTTTTTTTTTTCTAAGTAAGAATGGGCTGACCTATTTGAGACACGTATCTTGTAAAAACGGTCTCAAGTAATAATTTGTGTTCTAAGTAAGAATGGGCTGACCTATTTGACACGTATCTTGTAAAAACGGTCTCAAGTAATAATTTGTGTAATAGTAATAATAATAATAATAATAATAATAATAATAATAATAATAATAATAATAATAATAATAATAATAATAATAATAATAATAATAATAATAATAATAATAATAATAATAATAATAATAATAATAATAATAATAATAATAATAATAATAATAATAATAATAATAATAATAAATAGTTTTCGAGCCGGCTGGAACTTCTCTCTCTTGGCGACTCCCAAGTGCGATCTCTATGTGCGCTCCCCATCGAAGTTGCACCGCTATGGCAGGCAGAGGTAGAGGAAGGCCGCCAAAGAAGAAGGATAACCACCATGCTAAGGGTCGGAGTACAAAAAAACAGTCCGAGTCAGAATCCTCGAGTTGTAATGTGTCGGAGACCGAAACTCTAATTTCTTCCCCAAATTCTAAAATCCAAACTAAAACCCCCCCCTTATCAACCTGGGTAGAGGCGGCCATTAATAGTAGGACTAAGAACCATGGGGTAGGAGTAAAAAAAACAGCAGCCTTTGATGACAGAATGGTCTCCAGGAACGATTCAGGGAGCAGGAGGAACATCACCACATCCGAAATCTTCAAGCACTGCTACTCATGAAGGAGTACCAAAATCAGGTAAACCTTTTGTTAAAATTACCAAAGAAGATGTTAATGAAGGAATTAGTTTATGGGAGTCAGCTGTGGTGTGCTTTGTGTTCGGGGCTAATCCTCCCCTTCAAGTGATTGACAGATTTGTCAAAAGAATATGGAAAATTTTCTCTATAGTTAAGGTTGGTCTACTAGGAAAAGGTGTCTTTATTATTCGTATGCTGTCGAACCTAGATAGGGATAAAACCTGTGATATGAGTGGAGTTTTGTTCGACAAAAAGCCATTCGTGGTTAAACCATGCTACTGCGAAGACCGCTCCTAGTAAGACAAACCTAAAGTCTTTGCCTATCTGGGTCAAATTCCCAGCCCTTGAATTAGAATATTGGAGCGACTCTACCTTAAGGAAAATTGCAAGCACCTTAGGTCCTGTAGTGCGTGTGGACAACGCTACCTCTAAACATGAAAGAATGATGTATGCGAGGGTCCTAATAGAAATGGATGTTCATGATGCATTTCCTGATGAAATTTATTTTATTAATGAACATGAGGAATTAGTGTGTCAAAAGGTCATGTATGATTGGAAGCCTATATTCTGTGGAAAATGCAAGGAAATGGGGCACGCAGACGGAAAATGCAAGACGGGAGAACAATGGAAAAGGCCTAGTAAAGCTGCACCAAGGCCTTCAAAAGAGGGAGTGATAGGTGCAAGTGGTGAGATGAACCCTGACCCCACACAATCTCTAGTCCAGCAGGACCATAGAGATGATGCAACCCGCCCCCCAAAGCAACAAGCCCAGGTGAAACTACTACAGCCTCGTGACCCCCCTCAATCCCCCCTACCCCACCCTACCCAAGGCAACACAACTGAGATATACTCAACTAACGCCTCTGGTGAAATGATCATTACCACAGTACAGGTGAACACTGACCCTAGACTGAGGGGTAACCCTCACACACTAACTACCAGTGTGCTTTGCTCCCAGGGAATCTAGCGCGCCTATCCCCTGGGTCAAGAGGTTTATGGGGGAGTCCTTGGCCTTGTAAACCATAGAAAGGAGGAAACAGGTAGAGCTTGATATAGACGGGATGCCTTGTATTTTGTATGATCATTTAGTGTCCTGGACGCTCTCCATGAAGAAGTAATGGTCTATATTGGTACTCTTAATTGCTGGGAACTGCTGTCCTGATAGCTGCTTGTGTATATGGCAATGGGTTGCCTTGCGTTGTGAGATGCTGCCTTGAGAGAAGCCATGTCATAATGGTGGAAGCAGCATCTCTTGATACTGCCTATCATGGACTGATCATATGGTGGGCATGCGTAGGCATGGAACAACACTTCTCTGACATTAGCTTATGATGGCTATTGATTCTTTTGATGTGTTGACTGGTCTTTTGGAAACATCTTAGAGCTTTGTGGATACCATGAGCATATATGTGAAGAGTTGCATATGCTAGTCTCACGCCTATTGAACGAAAATGTAATGTATTATTTGGCCTAGGCCTTTTTGTAAATGAACAATTAATTTAGTATCTTTGTATAGTCTAGGTGATAGCTATACTATTTGAAGGTGTTAATCCCGACCAAGCGGATGACGAGGGGTTCTTTTTGACCCTTTAGAGCTTTGGGTGGGTGAACTCCTTAGTCTCTTGAACCCTGAATGTATGCTTCGACTCATTTTCTGGCATTTTATAAAATTTACTTTGCTACAAAAAAAAAAAAAATAAATAAAATAAAAAAAATAATAATAATAACTTATTGAAAACGTTGGCAGAGGCTTATTTTAATGTTGTTGAGAAAAGTCTTGCGTCTAGTTACAGGCTTACCCCACGACAAGTTGTCATTCTTAGCTTTACTCGGGAACCTCACTCCCAAGACTTTTTGCTCATAATCCCTATCGAAGGCATGGGGCAGAAAATGAACCATTGCCAATATCGGGTTTTCTTGTGTTATCGGCTAGCTATTCCCTTATTCGATGAAGGTAGTATATTTCCAAGCTTCAACGATCCCAAAATGGATAAATGGGGGGACCACGCTGTACATTGCACTAGCGAGATTGGCGTGAAGTTTCGACACAATTTGGTTCGAGACATGCTTGTAAATATCTGTTGCAAAGCGGGGATTTCAGTCCGTAAAGAGGCACCATTAGGGTTCTATTCAGAGGCAGGGAAAGATCTTAGACTCGCGGATATCCTTCTATTCAATAGATACATGGTAAAGACGCATGTGTGGATGTCACTGGAGGCTCGCCCTTTGCTGGCACATGAGTCACCTCATGGGCACCTGGTACTTCTTTAGCCAATGTTGCGGAAAGAAAGAGGAAGAAATACACTACAAAATGTGAAGACAATGGTTACAAATTTATCTCTTCGCTTTTTTCCACCTTAGGAGAGTTGGGCGAAGATGCCCTCGACCTGTTAGCAAGGATTGGTTCTTTTTCTGTGAGCAACTCAGGCAACACCAAGTCTAGGGCATACATTTTCACAGACTAGCTTTTTCTATTCAAAAGGGTGTGGGTGTTCAGCTTGTTGCTCGACTCCCCACCAACTTTTTGTAAAGTCTCTCTTTATGAAATGAAATATGGTTATTATAACAAAAAATAATAATAATAATAATAATAATAATAATAATAATAATAATAATAATAATAATAATAATAATAATAATAATAATAATAATGATAATAAGGCGATACTATGGTGACTCCCAACCTGCTAGGCTATACTATGGTGACTCCACTCTTTGGTCTTACAAGGTGTTTAACAAGGCGATCCGTTAGACCCTTTGCTTTTTGCCCTTATTCTGCACCCCTTGGTCTTGAAAGTCCATCAATCATGTAAGCTAAACCTCCAAGATTGGTACCTTGATGATGGTACTATTGTTGGTGACATCCTAATGGTCGTCAGGGCCTTGCATATCCTACAGGAGGATAGGCCATCTCGTGGTTTGTTCCTTTATGTGGATAAGACTGAACTTTTCTGGCGTAAGGAAGACCCTAGGAGTAGAGAGCCCGGAGTCTTCCCCCTAACATATCCCGCCCTCATGCGGGGGTGAAACTTTTTGGCGGGCCTGTGAGCACTAATCAAAGCTTTTGTCGTGATTTCTCCATGAAGAGGATTTCTAAAACCATTGAGCTCATGGGAGCTGTTAGCAAACTCCGTGACCCCCAATGCGAGCTCCTCCTTCTTCGCTATTGTGCAGGGGTAGGGAGGTTATTTTATGCGCTGAGGACTTGCCCCACACTTTGTTTGGGGACGCACAGGTTTAGTTTGATCTTGCTTTGCGTGATTCCCTGAAGAAGATAGTTACGACATCGGGGTCAGGGTTTGGGGATTGCCAATGGAGGTTAGCCACCCTCCCTATTAAGATGACTGGTCTTGGTATTTACTCGGCATAGGATGTTATTAATTATGTTTTCCTATCCTCTCGTCTACAAACCAGTTCGCTCCAAGATAACTTTGATCTTGGCTCACATTGATCTTCCTTCTCCGGGATTAACTTTCGATTGGGCCCTTGGCGTCTTCTGAGATCTATGTGGCAGCAACGCAGTTTGTCTCAATGATGAATCCACTGCCCCCGATATGATGAAAAAGTTGACAGGGGCTTGTTTTAATGTTGTTGATAGCAGCCTTGTACCTAGCTACATGCTCACACCAAGACAAATTTGCTATTCTTTGTTCTACTTGGGATTCACATGTACAAGATCTTCTGTTAACAATTCCTATTTATGACTTGGGACATAAATGAATCCTTGACTGTATCGATTGGTTTTATGCTATTGGCTTACCATTCCCCTGTTCGCCGAAGGTAGTCTATGCCCGAGCTGCAACACTGGCCAAGACAAATGGGGGGGATCACGCAGTTCATTGCTCCAGTGATGTTGGTGTGAAGTTTCGACATAACTTGGTTTGAGACATGCTTGTAAATATCTGTTGCAAAGCCGGGATCTTGGTTTGTAAAGAGGCGCCTATGGGGTTCTCTTCGGAGACGGGTAAAGATCTTAGGCCAACGGATCTCCTACTATTCAACTGGGTTCGTGGTAAAGATGCATGTGTGAATGTAACAGGAGGTTCACCCTTTGCTGGCACAGGAATCACTTCATGGGCCCGAAATGTTTCTCTAGCCAATGCCGCAGAAAGAAAGAGGAAGAAATACATGACTAAGTACGAGGAGAACAGCTACAAATTCATCCTTTTTCCTTTCTCCACCTTTGGAGAGCAAGGTAAGGACGCCCTCGACATGCTATCAAGGATTACATCGGTTGCCATGAGTTACACAAATACCACTAAGTCTAGTAGGGGTGAAAGTTCGGTTTGCGGTTTGGTTTTTTCACAAAACCAAATCAAACCAAATTTATTTTGGTTTTTGATTTTTCAATCCAAACAAAACCAAATTGGGCCTCAATCCAAATTAATTCGGTTTAGACTTTTTCAAACCAATCCAAACCATATTTTTCATTAAAAACAAATTTAAATGAAAAAAGAGAGGGAAACTAGGAAAGGAGTGGGAGTGTCAAGTACTCAAGTGTGGGACGGCGGTAGTACATGTATTATCAAAGGTTATGGTTTTTAATTTTTTAGGTTTAGAATGTATTGAGCCTGGACTAATATATTAATGTTAGTGGGCTATATGTAATTTCTTAAATATTTCGGTTTGCGGTCTAGAAATTCGGTTTTCGGTTTTTGAAAATTCCAAACCTTAATATTTCGGTTTTTTAATTTTCAAACCTAATCCAAACCAAATTTAAAAATCACCAAACCATATTTGTTATTCGATTTGCGGTTTTAATCCGAATAAGTTTCACCCCTAAAGTCTAGGGCATACATTTTTCTGTAAAATTTCTCTCTTATTGCTCGACTCCCCACCAATTTCCTGTAAAATTTCTGTCTTTGATATAAAATCTCTTATTCTATAATAATAATAATAATAATAATAATAATAATAATAATAATAATAAATGGGGGATATATCATGCTGTTCATTGCTCAAAAGAAATTGGTGTGAAGTTCCATGATTCCATCACAATCTGGTTCGGACATATTTGTGGAAATCTGTTGCATATGTTCAACTTGGGTCAATCTATTATTTAGTTATGTTGAATGGTAGCTAGCTACATTCTTTATTCTGTGATCCGTTCAGCTCTTCTAACATAACTCAACTGTTGTATATAAGTGGATTATGGTTGATTAAACAAAAATTAGCAGAAAGCTTAAGTTAAAATCATTATTATTTTAATAGTACTAAAAAGAAGAAGCTGAATCTGATAGCAAAACCCATGCCGCTAAAAAGATTCCCATTATGATTAAGTATGATTAGGTTAATGGTCCACTTAAGCCGGGTTTGTATAAAATTAGCCGGCAAACCGACAATACAGACGTTGTTTAGTGAAATTAATTAATGAAGAGACAAAGACAAAATGTAATTAGTGGTTTAGTAACACATCTTATGATGTCGTACCAAGGCTAAGTAGGTTTCCTTCCCATCAATATTCACATGACAAATTCAAAGACGACCACCGAATTTATTTCAAACTAGGATTATACCCGTGCTATGCACGGTTTATACTTTTATTTATTACAGATTGTAGAAGTTTATAATGCGTAGGACCTTTGACCAAAATTTAGCAAAGTCATCATAAAAAAACATTTTACCACTTTTCGGATATGCTTAATAGTTATCAATTAAGCATTAGCAAATTTGGACTAAATGTAATTATAATCATAAAATCTAATAAAACTAAAAGTTTTAATGAACTTATCATAGTGATACACTTGAAATAGATATTGTAATTAAATATTCCCTTATAACTGGACGCTACAATTAAATTTTAGAAAAAATACAAAAATTAGTAAACTCAAATGTTCTTGATGACCAATGTAAGTAGTAGTAGTAATTGAAAAATCTTCCGTAATACCATATAATATTGTTATATACCTAACATTATTTTTTTTTGTGTAATAGATACTGAAAAGGTAATTTATTTTATGACTCTTTTGTTGTGAATATATAATATAAAATAAGATTGCATGAGTTACTCTCGATATATTACTCTAACTTTAATTCTCAAAGTATTCACATTTATGGCAAATCATAGCAATATTAATAACATTTTAGCCTCACATATTCTCTAATAAATTCTCACCTTATAATACATTACATTTGGGAATATAAAGAGAGGGGTTAAAAAATAATTATCTAACATTTATAAATCTTACATTATTTACGGGTTAGAATACACATTATCAATATTAATAATTCATATTAACATTAATGTGAATTGATAATAATTAAGTAAATAAGAAAATAACATTAGTTAAGAAAAATAATTTAAAGTGACACATGGCAAATCATAGCAATTTCTCAACACTCATTCTAAAGACGCCACATGTCAAAGTAGTTTCTGAATTAATATATTGTATGATACTTCTGTCAGGGTCCACCAAGCCTATTCTCAGACTTACTAAATTCTTTTTTTAATTATTATAATATTTTGAGACATATATCGACTTTTTTTCACGTAACATGTTCCGGTGTTTACACGTCTAATTGGGAGTATTGCCACCATTGGACATCGTGATAACCTCCACAAGAGGCTATGATGACGGTAATGAACGGTGTTCACACGTAAAGATTATATACCTACTTGACAGGTCCTAGCAAGTTGTCAATGGTAAACACACTAAGCGAAATGCGACTATGCACTCAGCCTGTTGAGTTAGGCAGCTTTCTAAGTGATCTTACTAGCTCAGGCATGGAAAGAGGTCCCCTAAATGACCCCAATCAACCCTCATTTGTTCATCTGCGCGCAGGACAGACCATAAGTAAAAAAGTCTTAGATAGTAACTCAAGAGCCCCCATTAGACAAACCGACACTTGTAACTTCAGTTACATGTATTTGATTCGTCCAATCTTTGACCTTAAGTGTTCTTCCTACTTCCTACTTGCATTTGTCCATACACTTTTCAAACACAAAAGCTTCTTTTTCGACCAATTTAAATATATGTGTAACCTAATAATTAGTAGTAAACTAATATTATTAGTATTTAGATAAAAGTTGGTTACTAATAAAATGCTATGATCACTAGGGTGCACACGATTCGGTCTGGTCTAGTTTGACACAAAAATCATACCAAACCAAAAATGTCGATTTGGAAATTAGACCAGACCGGACCATTTATAACACCAAATTAGACCAGACCAGACCGTTCTACAACGCTTTGGTCCGGTCTGGTCTACAGTATTTTCTTTTTAACACAACTTTTTACTAAGATAATGTATACATCTATATTTTTAAAGCAATTTTTCCTACTGAAATAATAAACACTAGTACACTACAATTATAAAATGAAATTCCAAAAATAAAGAACTACATACGGAAAAAAAAAAGAGTATAAGTAAGCAAACCCTTACAAAAAATTATTGATGTAAAATAAAAAAAAAAACAACTGAAATTCCAATAATAAAGAACTACATATTGACAAAAAAAAGAGTAATTTAGACGGACCTAGCTTAGTGCAAGGGGTTGCACATGCAACCCCATTCTCTCAAAAAATGAAACAAATATTAGCAATGTATGTAGGTTTTGATTCAGAACCTCCATGTCCCAAGTATACACATTCCTTACCGTTAAGTTACATTTTAATCATTTGAATTCATATTTATAATAAGAAAAAAGAATGATTTGCCTAAATGGAGTTGAAAAAGAAAATAATTCCTATTATAGTGTTTACTTAAAAATATTTCCCAAAATGATGTTTATGTCCTTAAGCTATTTTAATTTTGGTTTGGAGTCTTCAAAGCTTATTGTTAACCAACAGAATAGGAGGTTTAAGTAGAATTAGAAAATAAAACAATACATTTTTTAGTCCTCGCTAAAATTTATTTTCTAAAATAGGATTTTATAGAGGAAAGAAATTTAACCAAATTTATCTGAATTTGATTTGAAAACTTTAAACATAAAATTTCGTCCGACAAGATAATTGGTATACACATATAACATGTGATACATAAAATCAATTATGATATAATAATATAGATACAAATTCGCAACAAAGAATTAAAAAGTTAGCGTTTTCCTTTAAATATGTTTAAAAATATCATTTAATTAAACGGGTCAGGGAAATTTAGAAAAAAAAAATAGTTAAGATTGCATGGGTGAAATATTTAAGACGACGTTAAGCAGTTCACTTGTTTATCTACTTTATTAAAAAAAAGTTATTCCCAATAAAAACTAGGAAAATTTGACAAAAATATCAATTATAATTTTAACTACTTTATGAGAAGGGCGCACCAATTGTAAGGATAATTTTGATTTTACCAATACTAAAGTTTTTTTTGAATTGACGAGACAGATTTAAAATTGTTATTAACAAATTTCTCTAAAAAAATTGAACATGATACAATAATTTTTCTTCTTTAGTTTTTACCGTTAGTTTACTTAGATTGATGCAACTCTCAAATGCATCAAGTATTTGTGGCTAGTTATAGGAATATCAAGAGAAACAATTTTTACTTTTTTCATCGTCGAAGAATACTTTCAAATATTCTTCAATCCCTCAAAAAAATATTCCACCATTTCTCACATTGAGGTTTGGAAGTTCCAAACCAAAACAAAAGTAGCTTAGTATCAATCCTCACCTACATGAACACTACTTTGGGAAATTTTTTTCAACAAGCACCAAAGTAGGAAATATTTTTATTATTAACACTATATAGGCAAATCATTCAAGAAAAAATTATAAGAAACTACCTAATCTATAGGTCTATTTGCAAAAAAACGACATTATGTAATTTTTATGCAAAAAACTACCTAATCTAATAAATTTCTCTGCAAATAACTACCACTTAATGGGACCGTTAAGTTTGAGGTTTTGACTAATTTGAGAGCTTAAGTTGTCTATGTGGCAGTATCTCATATTAGTTCTCGTATTTTTAAATAATTTAAAATTAAAACACGTATATTAACAAAATAAAAATAAAAGATATTTAACGTCATTTTAACCTACAATAACGATTTTTTCTAAAAAAGGGACGTCGCGATTACCCGTGCGGGATAACTTTTTCGAAAATCCGGTCAAAACAAATACTCATACTCCTATTTTACGTAATTTTTACGCGTCATATAACGATCTGTTTGCAAAAATCAGACGTCGTGATTGTCATTATGATGGGTCAAAACAAATAACTCTTTCTTCGGTAAAAATGATGTCGTGATTTTCGAAAGAGTTATTATACCATAAGGATAATTGCGACATCCGATTTTTGAAAAAAAATTCATTATGATGGGTAAAAATGGCGTTAAATATCTTTTTTCGGTTTACGTATTGAAAAATAGACAAATAAGTACTTGTTTCGACCAGACTTTCGAAAGAGTTACCCCATAAGGGTAATCACGACGTCCGTTTTTAGAAAAAGATCGTTATGATGGGTAAAAATGACGTAAAATATCTTCTATTTTTATTTTGTTAATATATGTGTTTTAATTTTAGATTATTAAAAAATCCGAGAACTAATGAGATACTGTCACATAGACAACTTAACCTCTCAAATTGGTCAAACCCTCAAACTTAACGGTCAACTAACAATTTTCGTTAGGTGGTAGTCATTTGCATTGAAAAATATTAGATATGGTAGTTTTTTGTAAAAAAAATTACATCATCATCATCATACCCAGTGTATCCCGCTCATAGACAAACTATGGTCCGGGTCTAGGGAGGGAAAATAAACGACAACTCATACGCAATAGGAGAGTGCGGTCAAAGAGTCCCCCGGCTCTAGAAGGGTCTTCAAAGAGAGAGACACCTGCAACTATCTGAAAAAAAAATTACATAAGGTAGTTTTTTCAAATAGACCTATAGATTATGTAGTTTTTTAGTAGTATAATTTTTCCTTTCAATAATAAAATTAAATATCATGTAACTATTATCTAATAAAAGAGTATTTTATATTCCAGAGAAACCCACATTATAATATTCCATTAACATTCTGTTTACACATAGGTTAGGTATTTTTAGTTAGGAAAATTTGCTCAAAATAATCCCAACTATCACCCGTTGGCCAAAAATAATCCCAACTATCAATTATTTTTTAATAATCCCAACTATTCTCATAATTTGTTGAAAACATACATACCCCTTGTTATCGGTTGGAGCAAGTAACTTTTCCACTTTTTTTTTCTTTATTTCACTTAACTGTTCAAAATTAACTCTTCTCCTTCATCTATTAATCAAAAAAGAAAGAAAAAAGTGGAAAAGTTACCTGTTGTAGCAGATTAAAAGGGAGGTGGGTATGTTTTCAACAAATTATGAGAATAGTTGGGATTATTAAAAATTAATTGATAGTTAGGATTATTTTTGGCCAACGGGTGATAGTTAGGATTATTTTGAGCAACTTTTACTTTTAGTTAATGTCTTTTTCTGTTTTCTCTAAATATTTAAAATTGCTATAATATAATAATTTATTTCATAAAAAGCTAAGATTGAATTTCGTAAAATCAAAATTGTTGTGAAGTATTGTTCAAATTAAATTGGTGAAAATAATTAAGGAATTTTGGAAAAATTAAATTAGACTTCATACTATAGTTTTATGGGTTTAATTATTTTTTGTGAAGAATTAGTTTGTATTCAAAATAGTTATATTTTAAATGGGGCCAAAGATCTGAACTTTTTTGAATTCAGATTATTATGGTCTATAGTAAATGACTCATTATTTCATGCGCACTTCTTATATGTGTGAAGTTGCACATGATGTTTGCTACCAACGGTCAATCAAAAACAATCTTTTTATAAGTTTTATCACTAATAAGGGTAAGATTGCGTAAATTTGGCACTCCAAACCTCAGCTTAGGTGAAAGCCACTTAATGACATTGGAGAAATGAAATGTACTCTTAAACCAGTTTATAAACCAAATAATCTTTAAAATTCTCACTTCATGTGAAGATGATATTCTTTCTCTTGAATTTAATTTAGGAATAAGAATTTCCCTTCAAGTCCTTAATGTTTTCTCGTACGCTATCAAATGTGTAGTTAGAATTTACTTTAAACATGCTAACAAATATAGTTAACTAAGTGTGCAACTCTATCTCTCAAATCCTAAGTTAGCCATTTTATGAGTAGTAAACCCTAATTGAACTACACTACTACAAACTTCAAAATAATAGGCGATAAAACATAATTAGATATTAAATATATGAAGTATAATATAAAATAGGAACTTTGCGTGATTTGCTTTTAAAGGTGCGAACTAACGTTCATCTTTTAAAGACTTGAACTTTTGGGGTCATCCGCATCTAAAGATGCGGATGACTTGTAACCGGATGAAAAGGTAAACTTCTTTACTTCTTCATCTTTATCTTCTTTCATCATCTTCAACATCTTCATCAATTGGTGGACGAAAATGGCAAATTCTCATCCAATCTCAGGTATGTTTTTTACTCTCAATCTTCAATTTTTGGGTTTCGTTTTCATTAATTTGGTTTTTTTCAAATTTTTGGTGAAATCGGGGTGTCTAATTACTTGATTTTCACTTTGGGGTTTAGTTTTCATTTTTGGGTTTACAAATACCCAATTCACCAAAAGATTAAACTACCAACATAAACAATCTCAAAGAAGAGACCACCATTTTCAAAACCCACTTTTTATTAGGGTTCTTACAAAAAACCCAGAAAAAAGTTTAAAAAAAGGAAGAAAGACAGAAATTTTGCAGAAAGTTTGAAACTTTACTCACTAATTGGTGATAGTTATGTTTTTCAATTTTTTTTTTAGTGAAATGGGGTTTCGTTTTCATTAATTTGGGGTTTTATTTTCAATGTTCACAATAATGTGACAGATGCACAATGCACTCACTCAGTGCTGAGAGCGTGATGTCTTTTGAGAATTACTATAAATTTTTGCTAATTGTTTTAAGTAATTTTAATAGTCTTCATATGCAAGTTGCAACTTGCACCTAAAAACTTGTTTTTCTGAATACTAGAAGTGGAAACTGAAAAGTTTCTAACTATAATTCAGTTGTTCTAATGGAATAAGGGGTTGGACTTGGAATTCATAAATCATATAATCATCGTGGTAATATGAAGGAAAAATGTTGAATTCATCTTATTGATTTTGTTGTTTTGATTTGTTCTTGCTTAAAACTAACTCCATGAAATCCCCATGAAGAAACCATTGATGGGAGCTTGAAGAAGAAGGTGATGAAGATGGTAACCTGTTGTTCCAAGTCACCAAAACCTGCTACACCTTTAAAAGCGGAGACCCCTCAAAGTTCGAGCCTTTAAAAAATAAACGCAAGTTCACACCTTTAGAAGCAAATCACTCAAAGTTCATATGTTTAGAATCAAATTTTCCTATAAAATAAAGGGAAATTCTACATGGTAAGCACCAGGTTAAGGGAAACGCCTGTTATAACTATTCTTATTTTCCTTTCTACATGGTAAGCACCATTTGTTTCAAAACTTACTGCCGTAACTATATGGGCTAAAAAATGTTTAAATGTCCGTTAATGGGTGAAATTACCATATTGCCCTTGTCTTCATCATCATCATCTTCTTCCTTTCCATTGATACTCATCTCTTCTGAAGTGTTTCTACCACATACTACCCAATATTCTCCTCTTTTTTCACATAAATACCTCCAATTCTTAATCTCTTTTCTAAAAAATCCCAAGTAACAAATACTCCTAATAAAAGCTTCACTCCCCAATTTCTTTTACTTTTCTTTTCATTCCATAACAATGGCAACTTCTCCTCCATTTTCTAAAAAAACCCAAATAACAAATACTCCTAATATTTGCTTACTAAAGCATTGTTAGGTTACCATTGTTATGGAAAAAGAAAACTAAAAGAAGAATACAATAACAAGGAAGAAGAAAACTAGAGGAAGAAGATGATGATGATGAAGAATTAAAAAAGGGCAATATGGTAATTTCATCTATTAACAGACATTCAAACGTTTTTTAACCCATATAGTTACGGCAGTTAGTTTTGAAACAGTTGGTGCTTACCATGTAGAAAAGAAAATAAGATTAGTTATAATAGGCGTTTTTCCCTTAACCTGGTGCTTACCAGGTAGAATTTCCCTAAAATAAAATCATAAATCTCATTTATACACATTATAACTTATCATAATAATGAGTGTAAAGAAAAAAAATAATAATAGTACTATAGTATTTATACAATATAAAATGACAGTTGAAAGGAAGTGAAAAGAAGTTACAAGTGAAAAAATGTGAGAAATAGTTTTTAGAGAAAATGAGAGGTTAGGTAAGAAAAGTCACGCAAACTAATTAGGTTTAATAAAAAAGTTATCTATCTATTTATTTATTTATTTATTTATTTATTTATTATTATTATTATTATTATTATTATTATTATTATTATTATTATTATTATTATTATTATTATTATTATTATAATTTTAAACTAATCACTTAGATAACTTTTTCTTTGATAAAACCAAAATATTACATACACTCTCCCTTAAAACAAAAGTACGTTCTCGAACATAAAGTTAGAACTCAAAATAATAAAGTGGTTTGTATGAATTATTCTACCCTCCTTTAAGGACTTTCGTCATCGAAAATTAAATGATGACATACTAATTAAATGCTAGAAAACGCTAACTCATTAAAAGAATTTATGAAAGGGTTTTGTGTTGGGTGGATTGCTTCTTACATCATCTTGTAAATAAATCAAATATACTCTATGATGTTTCAAGGCGAAATAACTCATTAAAAGAATTTTCAATTGTAGTCTCAATTGTTAAATTATCATTTTAAAATCAATTGGTAGCAACATGAATTAATATCATAAATATTTCTCCCTGATATTAACCGTATTTAATTATGTCATCAAAATAGTATTATGATTTAAACAAACTAGTATAGAAACTCGTGCAATGCACGAAATTGTTAGTATAATATTTCATATAAAATTACTATTTGAATTTAGAGTGTATAGTGGTTATCGGAAAGATTTAATTAATTAAATTAAATAAATAATTAAATTAAATTAATTTATATTATCCCAAGATTGTAAATTATAAGTTTTAATCAAAACATAAAAGTCACAGGTCGTGGGAAAGTTCGCGGTACACGAAAATAGGAGGAAAAGTTTCTGGAAAATTCAGCTTGAGTCTGGCTACATGAAGCTTGCGTTTTCCTGGATATTTTCCTTGCGACTTCTTGTGTTTGTTTTGATGGTTATATAATAACTTCCTACAGTTATTATGGTTACTTTTAACCATGCTCTTTGGGATAAACGGGTTGAGTGAAAAGCAATTTTGGTTCGTGAATCGACCTCGTGTTTCATGAAGTGATATGTTGCTTCGTGAGTTAGTGTGAGCTATTCTATAAATATAAAATGCTTGTGTGTTATTTTACATATGAATTTTCTGATTCTCTTCTCTTCTCGAGCACTTCACATCGAGAACTTGCAATCCTTGATTGTGATTTTCCATATTTTCTTCCATTTAAATTTCTCCTACGTCATTCTAATTTCCGTGTGCTCGGAATTTAGTGTAATTCTTTGTATCTTAGAACATATTTCCGGTTTATTCCCAAGCACCGTAGTAGGGAGGAAATGATGTTTTTGGAAAGAGCATCTCGCCTAGAATTAATATCATAATCCAACAAAAAAATTTGTGTTACTATGATCGATATATGGTGATTCCCGATGATTAAGATTGCATTTGGTGTATGTTAAGCAAAGGTTTGAACTTGTCATATGTAATTTGGTTTTCTACTACAAACTTGTAACTTTAATTTATATGTTTGATTTATAAAATTAAAGTCACAATTTCTAACAATCTAAAACATGATCTTCTAAAGTAAGTATGGCAAGTCTTAGTATTTACCACAAATTTTGTCATAATCGACAAATTTGTTGGGAAAGTTTTTAAGTTTGCTTATACGAAAGTTACACCATGATCGAGTGATGAGATAATCGTAGAGATTTTTGAAAAGGTGCATTGGTTCATAAAAGAATGTGTTGGTTCGATAAAGGGACACATTAGTTCATGAAAGGGCACGTTGGTTCATGAGGGTTGCTTTGTTTCTATCTTGATCAAGTTATGTAAGAGGGATGAACATAATTACATGGTAGAGATGATATTTCTAAAGTATGTAAGTTCTCTATGTTAATTTCATATGTTTATTATTTTATGATGATAGAGAAGTATAGTATGTTACATGTTTATGCAAGTTCTTATATCCATGGGTTTTGGTAAAATAAGTGATCATGGTTATTTGGTCATGGTTATCATTTGGTGTAAATGATGATACTCCATTTTTATTTATCAAAGAAATTTGATGGTTGTAAGTACCAGTAACTTACCATGTTTTTTATGATGATTAAAATTATCATCAAAGATGGATAATGTTTGCTATTTTTTGTGTTTACATGTTTTGTTTAATGCATGATAAGATAATAAAATTTTTCATGGTCATGTTTTTGACATGTTTATCTTATTTTATTTGTATATCATGTCTTGTTTTGTTATAAAAAGACAATAGGTATTATTATCAAGTTGGATAAAATTGCTTTTATAGTTCTTTAATGGTAACATGTTACGTTTTGGATTTTTGCATGTTTGGTATGACAAAATAAATTTTGTCATATAAGTTAAACATTATGTGTTTGTTATGTTTGGTTATCTTTTGACCAAGTTCAATTATGATTTTGTTATTGATGCATGTTTCACCTTTTGAGTGAATTGATCTAAAAGGTTGCATGATCCATATTTAGTTAACAATAAAGTTAATTAAATATAAAATATATTATTGCAATGTTGTTATAACAAAAGTTTATGTTGCATTATTTTGTTTCATGTATGTGTAGAATTATTTCTATATATTTGTGCATGATTCAAGTTAGTCTTTATGATATTTTCTTTGATTGGTTTATTACCAATGTTGTTTAAATTTGGACATATAATTTTTATATGGGGTTGTCATATGTATACTTTTACCTAAGGTTATATTAATTTATTAATATTGGAAAAGGGTACAAAGTTTATGACATGAATAAATTTAAAGGTTTATCATCAAGGATTCATTAAAAGTAAATTTTAATTAAAGGTGATGTTTAACAAGAATTTGAAAATCTAATAATGTTTTAAATAAAGGTTGAAAGTTGTCAACATTATTTTAAACTCGGAATTTTATTTATTAAAGTCTTTTATTGTGGAGTTTAAGTTCCATAATGTTAAATAAATAAAAGAGTTTAATGGCTATATAAGTGATTTTGTATATCAAATAAATGATAAAGACATGTTTGTCTTGTTTTATTTTGATATATATGATGGTTTAATCTTACATAGTATAAATGTTGATTTGCTAAGTAAAGCAAGATATGAATTCACTTATTACTACATTGATTAATGTATTAATTGAAATTCATATGTTATTGTTACACTAGAGTATATGTCAATGCTTTAAATTTTATTAGGTTGCGTTTGGGAACAAGCATTTCATTTCAAATTGTAGATTTCAAATATGAATTCATCAAAGAAGAATTTGAGAATGACAATGTTAGGGAAGTCATTCTCAAATCCTTATCTTTAACCACTTTTGAAACATTGGTGGATTTGACTCAAATTCAAATTTAAAAACTTTTTATTTGCCAAACACTAAATTTGAATCAAATCCACATTTTCAAATATAATCAACATTCTCAAACATAGCATTATGGTAATTAAATTCCATAATATGTTATTATTTTGATTTTCAAGATGTGCATTATTTGCATGAGTATATGTAAAGTTTTGTACTAATATTTATATTGGAGAAAAGTACTAAATAAGTTTTATTCCGGTTAATGGGTATGTTAAGATATCTTATGTTTTCGGATAACGCCTAAATAAGTTTGGTGTCACAATTATAAGAAGAATTTAACTATTTAAGTTAAAGTTGATATTAAATGTTTTTTTTGGTTTAAAGTATTTGTTTTATATAAAAATCTTAATCATTTTGGTACAAAGGATATTTATTTTAAATTATCTCAAAGTTCAAAATAAGGATGCATCTATATAGATTATGTTATTTATAACATCTACTATGAGTTCTATTTATTAGAACAAGAGATATTATATATCAATGATATTTGATTATAATACAAAGTGATGTAATATTTATTTAGAAATATATTTTCAATGATAGATAGGTTTAAATACCTACAAGTTCAAATAAATGTTTATGACATTTGATCCTTTAAGATTGACTTGTTAATCTTTTGATAAGTATGTATTTCTAAAAGAGAAAAATATAAGTTTATTTCACTAAGGAAAGTTTTTAATGTAGTTTGGTTTTGTTAAAGTTTTCAAAGTAAAGGTTTTTAATATTCTATTCATATTACTAATATGAAGGTTTACACATGATTATGTATTTTGATACTTAAGTATCACATAAGTTTAAGATTTCTAAAAGAAAGTGAGTATTGATGTTTTCATCAAGGGAATAATGTTTGAAGTTTAGTAACTTAATCTCCAAGTATAACAATATGTTATAGATAGATTTTCATATTATATATGAAGATTGATGAGCATGTAATAATGTTCAAGATTTATTAAGTGGTGTTATACTTAATGTGATAATTTATTATTGAATTTATTTCAATAAGTTTACCGAAAATACAATGTTTAAATAATTGTTTGTATTTTCATATGGTATGTTATATCATATATTTTTATAAATTATGATATATTTGTTTTGGAATTGTATAAGTAAAGTTGACAAAGTAATATGTTATATTCCTCCTATGAAAGAAATGGGGGATGTAAATGTTAAATGAATCTTAACATACAAGTTTACGGACTAAGAAATAATTATTTTATTATACTTAAGGTAAAGTCCAAAAATTACCCTCATTGTTCCAGTTGAAATTATTTCCTAAGTATTTGGAATGATTATAAAATTGGATGTAATTTTGATTTATACAAGATTTAAATTGTTTTATAGTTGTTAAGTAAAGTTTTACTTACAACTTAAAGTTCGTTTATTCGGAAATTATTTGAATAGTCCAAAATGTTTATGTTGTACCATGGATTTAATTAATCTTATAGTAGAAGTTCTTCAAGTTTGAAGAGGTACTCAAGTATGAGTTTGATCTTTAGTGAATTGGCCATTCTCTATGTTGATCAAAGTATATGTGTTTGTGGGGGGAGGTATACCAAGTTTTGATCACCCAAGAACAAACAAAGTTTTAACTTATTCCACTATGATATTAAAGTTATGGGAAATTCTACATGGTAAGCACTAGGTTAAGGGAAACGCCTGTAATAACTAATCATGTTTTCGTTTCTACATGGTAATCACCAAGTTAAGGGAAACTAACTGCCATAACTATATGGGCTAAAAAACGTTTGAATGGCCGTTAAAGGGTGAAATTACCATATTGCCCTTGTTTAATTCTTCATCATCTTCTTCTTCCTTGCATCCATACCCATCTTCTTCAATCTTTCATAGCCATGGCTGGGTAAGTTGCCGTAACTATACAATCATTTTCTTTCAAACACTATCCACCATTACTACCAATTTTATGCAATAATACTTCTATTAAGCTTAATGACACATTTTTCTATCAATACCAGACAAAAATGGATACACAAATCACCATTTCTTATTTTTCCTGTTAATTTTCTGTTGTTTGAGCAGTTTTTGTGTTGCTTCATATTACCCACCTGATAATTATCTTATAAATTGTGGTTCCAACACTAATACTACAATTGAAAATCGAGTTTTTGTTGGTGATTTAACAAAACCCAGGTTTCTTTCTATTTATTCTTCTGGTAAATTGTCACAAATTTCTATTTCTAACCTTAAACCATCAACAAATTCACTTCCAATTTATCAGCTAAAGTTTTCTTAGGTGGGTCTACTACATATGAATTCAACATCAAAAAGATTGGAATTCATTTGGTACGTTTTCATTTTTGGCCTTTTAAATCTCAAAATTATAATCTTAGTTCAGCTATTTTTAGTGTTTTTGTTAATGGGTATTCATTATTTCATGATTTGAGACCTTCTATGATGTCTTTAAGAGAATCTATGATGCAATTGAAGTGATTTCAGCTCCTGATAACTTGATTCTTGATTTTGGGGTGATGAACCTTAATAATAATGGTAAAAAAGAGTATAAGAATTTATCTTCTAAGATTTTAGAGCCTGTTCATAAGATTAATGTGGGTGGTAAAGAAGAAAACTAAAGGAAGAAGATGACTTTTATAAGAATTAAACAAGGGTAAAATTGTAATTTCCATATTTAACGGTTTTCAAACGTTTTTTGTGCAATATAGTTACGGCAACTAGTTTTGATACAGTTGGTGCTTACCATGTAGAAAAGAAAATAAGATTAGTTATTACAGGCGTTTCCCTTAACCTGGTGCTTACCATGTAGAATTTCCCTAATGTAGTGTTTGGAAACAAATATTTCATTTCAAATTATGGATTTCAATTATGAAATCATAAATGAAGAATTGAGAATGACAAGGTTTGGGTACTCATTCTCAAATCCTCAAATTTAACTACTTTGAAAACAATGGTGAAATTTGATCCAAATTCGAATTTCAAATTTCCAAATAAAATCATCGTTCCCAAACATGGCATAAAGTTATTAGTCATGATTTAGACAAATATGTAAACTGTATAGTTTAAAATACTCATCTTTGTGATGTTTAAGCCAAAGTTGTGCACAAAAACAATCTAGTTTGATTGACAAGTGGCTTGTATAAAGTATTGATAGTCGAGTGTATCTTTGATAATGCTATGACATCTAATTGAGGCAAAGCCGAAAATTAGGGCTTATCAAAGAAGGGATCACAATTCTTGACTATGTGAACAAAGTTCAAAGTTAGACAAAGTATTCTTACCAAAGTCTAGGAATTTCATGGTTTAATGAAATTGAAAAATACCTATTCTTTAACACCATGAGTGAAACCCAATTCGACGCTAGAAAAAACATCTAGTCTTGAATTCAATGTGGATTGATCACTCATCAGATGTTGGGAAGCAACGCTTAAGTGATCCTAAGTTGCTTTATTCGTGATGTTGACAAACGAGGTAGTAGAGCAGTCCCTCGAGGTCTCCATTTTCTAGTGTTATGAAGATCTCTAGTTTGAGTGCTTTATTCACGAAAGCATGATAAACCAGGAGAAGTTCCCTATATAAGTTCGAGGTTTGGCCGCCTCAACGAAATAAAGGGGCATACTTATGATTTCAAAGAACTTATGAATAGATATGGACATATGGCCTTTAACGTGTCAAGGATGTAAGATTAATGAATTATTTCATGTGTACTACTCCTTCAATTGGTTGGATATATTTGCTTAATTCAATCCGTAAGGACATTAGGGGATATGATCAATTGTAAAGATGCGTGGTACTAGGTGTCAATTCAATTCGTACGAACATTGGCATTGATGCATGAAATGGGTTGAAGATTATGGATTGCGAAAGAAGAAAAGGATTATAAACTCTAAATGGGGGAGGATTTTTGGAATTTAGAGTGTATAGTAGTTATCGAAAAGGTATAATTAATTAAATTAAATTAATTTATATTATCCCAACATTGTAAATTATAAGTTTTAATCAAAATATAAAAGTCACGGGTCGTGGGAAAGTTTGCGGTACGCGGAAATAGGAGGAAAAGTTTCTGGAAAATTCTGCACAACAGGTCGCGGCTCGCGAGTGCTGCGTTTTCCTGGATATTTTCCTTGCGACTTCTTGTGTTTGTTTTGATGGTTATATAATAACTTCCTACAGTTATTATGGTTACTTTTAACCATGTTCTTTGGGCTAAACGGGTTGAGTGAATAGCGACTTTGGTTCGTGAATCGACCTCGTGTTTCATGAAGTGATAAGTTGCTTCTTGAAGTAGTGCGAGCTATTCTATAAATATAGAATGCTAGTGTTTTATTTTACATATGAATTTTCTGGTTCTCTTCTCTTCTTGAGCACTTCACATCGAGAACTTGCAATCCTTGATTGTGATTTTTCATATTTTCTTCCATTTAAATTTCTCTTACATCATTCTAATTTCCGTGTGCTCGGAATTTAGTGTAATTCTTTGTATCTCAGAACATATTTTCGGTTTATTCCCAAGCACCGTAGTAGGGAGGAAATGATGTTTTAGGAAAGAACATCTCGCCTAGAATTAATATCAAGATCCAACAAAAATTTTTTTGTTATTATGATCGATATATGGTGATTCCCGATGATCAAGATTGCATTTGGTGTATGTTAAGCAAATGTTTAAACTTGTCATATGTAATTTGGTTTTCTACTACAAACTTGTAACTTTATTTTATATGTTTGATTTATAAAATTAAAGTCACAATTTCTAACAATTACAGGTTATTATATAAAATTATAATATTAAATTTGTATACTTTGATAAAGAATTTTATAATATGTGCTTTTAATGAATAAAAGTCCGGTTGTTAATATAAGTATTAATTAAAGTTGTCATACTTTTTAAGGCACATCTGTGTAATCTTTCAACAATGATTATATAACGATTTTTGTCATTCTCAAAGATTGTCATGTATCTTTTGTTTCTTGATAAATATTTTAGAAATTAAAATTTTAATCAAAAAATTTTATTAATTAGCAAATACTTCAACATAACAAAACAAATTCAAAAAAAATATATCCAATTGTGATATATTATTCATATATTAAATGAATGAGTGCTAACTTTAGTAAGATTGTATGATAGTTAAAAAATAGTAGCAACTAAAACATAATTTAAGTAATAAATATATAAAGAATAATATAAAACAAAATCATATACATCTCATTTGTACGCATTACCACTCAGCATATAATATACAAACCCTTTCTTGTGAGACCGTCTATACTATAGACGTCTCTCAAGAGCCCAGCCCATATCTTCCTTTTAACTTACAAAACCAATAATTAGTTTTTTTTTAATTTATAAATTAGGTCAGCCCTAAAACTTGAGACTTCTATTGTATAGACAGTCTCAAGTAAGAATTTGTATATAATATAATATTGATTTGATGAAATAATGTAAATTGGATAAATGTTGAGAATTATCTTGTGAAATAAGCTTGTAATTGTAGATTACAAAATAATCAAAAATTGAAAATTAATATAAAGAAGAATTAACTATTAATGGATCTAAAGAGACGGTCAAAAATCAAAACCTGACAACCCACCCATTTATATGCATATTACCCTACTTTTAAGAACGGAAACCAAAGAAACGCTAAAGCAGCCCTGTCAGAACTATAACTAGCGACCAAGCCCACCAAATTCAAGCCCCAACTGTCGAATTCGGAAATTCAAAATACTTCCAGGTACTCTCTTGAGAGACCGTCTATAGTATTGACGTTCTTAAGAGTCCAGCCCATATTTCCCTTTTAACTTACAAAACCACCAATTAGTTTTTTTTTAATTTATAAATTGGGCCAGTCCCAAAACTTGAGACGTCTATTGTATAGACGGTCTCAAGTAAGAATTTGTGAAATACTTCAATACGGTATAGTATTGGTCGCTTGTTATAGAAGTATAGACTATACCTAATATTTCTCTTGACCTTTATCACACATTCAAGCCCAAAACCAAGCCAATATATAAACACAAATACTTGTGAGCGGCGGTCTTCTCCAAATACACATTAGATATAGGGATGGTCATAGTGCGGTTCTGCAGCAGGTCTGGCAGAGCTCGGACCCGAATCCTTTTATTTTTTTGTAGAGTCAGACCCGAATCCGGACCCTAGGGACTGAAATTTCAGACCCAGACCCTCCGGTTCTGATGAGTTTAAGGTTCTTAATGGGTCTAAAAAAATCTCTTTGATTTGTAATATCTGAACCTTTTGTAAGTTATTAAAGAATTTTACAAATATTTAATATTAACTATACCTCTATAGCGTCGTCCATATACGCTTAAATTCTATTACAAAAAACAATTCGAGTCTATAAAATTCAAATACAAAGTAATTACTAAAAACATTCATCCAAATTAGAGCTGTTCATGGGCGGGTTTGGGCGGGTAGCGGACCGGGTAACACCTAAAAATTCTACTCGCGGGCTCAAATATTCAAAAGCCCGCCCGCATTCGCGGGCATATTTTTTTGTTGCTACCCGCCCATTTTTAAAGCGGGCGGGACCCGCGGGTAGGTGGGTATTTTTATATGAAAATTTAAAACATAAATCATATTATAAAGTTAACTTTTTATAAGAACAAACAAAATATAATACATTATCCAAAATACTCTAAATATATATAAAGTCTCAAAATACTCTAATAAACTAAAGTTGGGTATGGGTCATGTAGTAGTATAGTCTAATATTTAATAGAATTAATTATTTAATAAATAATATAATAAAGTAAGCGGGCGTGCGGGTATACCCGCGGGTATTTTTTTTGGTGTCGCTACCCGCCCGTTTATCTTGGCGGGCGGGTATTACCCGTCCAAACTTTAAATTGTTTTGAAAATCGTTGTCCATGCCCGCCCGTTTTTCGAGCTGGATCGGGCGGACTAGCGGGTAGCCCGCCCATGAACAGCTCTAATCCAAATCATAGTCCAATTTACGTAAAATTAAATATTTTATACATATAAATAGAATAAAAATTAGTGGTACGTAACAATTATCAATTAGCATATATATATATATATATATATATATATATATATATATATATATATATATATATATATATATATATATATATATATATATATATATATATATATATATATATATATTATATATATATATATATATATATATATATATATATATATATATATATATATACATAACAATTATCAATTATCAATTAGTGGTACATATATATATATATATATATATATATATATATATATATATATATATATATATATATATATATATATATATATATATATATATATATATTATATATATATATATATATATATATATATATATATATATATATATATATATATATATATATATATATATATATATATATATATATATTATATATATATATATATATTTAGTCGACTAATTATCGGAATTTATGTGGTCGCAATTCCGACTAGAAAGAGTTGTAGGAATTTAGTCGCAACTTTCCTACCGAGCGTCGACTAACCATTGGTCGCTACATACCGACTACGAGTTTAGTAGGTAAGTAGTCGGTAGGTCTTAAAAATGAATTTAGTTGATTTTTCAGAAATTTTAATAATTAAAAATTAATTACAGCTACCGACTAACCGCCGACTACATGTTAGTAGGAAAGTAGTCGGAAAAGTCAAACCTGAGTGTAGCCAAAGGCTGACCAAATTGTGGCGGTGTTGGATTCCGACTACTTTGCGACTAACCAATGGTAGGAAAGTAGTCGGAAAAAGCAACCTTAATCTATCGTAGCCAAAATTTTGGCGCTTGGATTCGACCAATTCCACTTCGATTTTAGTGAAGATAGTCGGTAAAAATATATTATTAAAATAATAAAACTAACTGGTCAAATGTGGTCATTGACCACATTTGACCAGTTTTATTATTTTATCCATAACCTAAACTATCGATCAAACGAAACAAAAAACGCAATAAAGATAATAAAATAAGGCACGAAAAAAATTAATTATACAAATATACAAATTGTCGGTCAATGTATTATACAAACCAATGTTTAATCCATACAAATTAACAATAAAAACAAAAATACAAGGGGCTTAGCTGGTCGAGGGAGGCGGAGGAGGATTTTCGCAGAAAAGGGTGCGCACAAAGTTGAGCAAATGGTTGACCTCTTCTCTCAAACGTCGTTGCTCCTCCAAGAGTGAAGCCTGCTCCTCATTTAAAATGTGCTCGTTGAGGCGGGTCTCAACTCGGTTAATAGACTCCTGAAGATGATCGAGTCTCTCGTTCACCATTTGTTCAGGAGGAGGATGAGGAGCGGCCTGGTATTGGGACTGCGGCGTCGCAACATCTGCGTAATAAACTGCCGCCGCGTCACCAACCCCATACACGCTCTTCGAGGGCTTCTTCTTATTGGGCGCCTGTGATTCGATAGTTTTAACGGCCTGAAAATAGGTGTCGTTAATCTTCTCATCAGGCGCATCAAAAGGAAGTTCGACATGGAGGCGCTTGTATTCGTCCTAAACAATGAAACAAAATATTTTGTAAAAATTTCGGCAGAGTTTCCTCTATAAACTAACTAAACCAAAATTTAAATAAACCCTGAAATAGAAACCAATATAGATATAATTTGTATCTACTACCAAAACAGCTACAAAACCAACATTTCCTCAAATTACAATATCAGATATCCTAAGTAATATTCCAAAACAACTAATGTACCAAAATCTAACCTACCAAAAATACTAACTAAGCTATGATTTAATGATAACCAAAAAATGCTAATTTATAATCTATATAGATAAGAGATTGAACTTACACTTATGGCCTTAGACTTTTCGTTGACCCATTGCAGCATTTTCTTTGTACGCACCTTATGAGTGCGTAGAAACAACTCATAAGAGAGCGGCGTGCGACGTTGCTCTTGTTCCTGAAATGAATTTCAACCATGGTTATCAATTAAATGTTTATGTATTAATATTAATAAGTGTATAAAATTAAAAAATCAAATTAGGACAAGTTTAAAGTTATACCAATATGCGCAATGTCCTGCGCCCAGATACCGAGCCGCCGGTATAGGTGACTTCAGCCACACCCCCTTCATCTCCCCGGCGGCGGTTCCTCCTCCCTCTGGACCGACTGGCTTGGAATTATTCAGATTTGAAACACTTAACCATTGGTCCCAAATCTCCCTCGAGACCCAGCTGGGCTTGTACTCATTATTCTCCTCATAGAGCCTCCTATGATGATGAATAATGTCCTTGTACCTGAGCTTGGCCCTCTTCTCCCACTCCGCGTACACTCGCAAAGTGATAGAAGGATCCCAAGCCCATTGTTTCTGAAACGACAAGATCAATTAATCAGTATTTGTATAACAAAGTAAGTCAATCAAATAAGTAATGAAGTACAAATCCTTACTTGAAACTGTGTCCAATAGAAATCGATCGTTTGCCTACTTAGGTGCCTCCATGCCCATCCATTAGGATCTTAGTAGGCCTCAAAGTTCCTACGGATGGACGTGGATATTTGGCTGCCACCGTCTGTGGCAAACCTTCATAAACAAAAAAGTTATACTTAGTATACGTAGTGCATATAACAATTACAATGCAATAAATAATAATACGTACCTAGTGCCATCAGGCATCCATGGTAGGGGTGGTAGTGCATGTTGCGGCGCAGGGGCATAATCATTGCGCGGCGGCCCCTGCGCTATATCAGTCTCCGGTATCCTAGTGTGACGTGACGAAGCACGCGATGACACCGGAGAGGGAGTGACGACCCCCTCTGTCCTCCTAAACTCTGACCTCAAAAATGATCTTCTAAACCCGGAATAGGTTGAGAATACGTTAGGGCAAGAGATTCAGCTTGATCAGGCTGAGGTCGAGTGGCTGTTGGTTCAGGGTCTGAACGCGTACGATGCTGTACCGGACGCGATTCAGGGTCATACGATTGACCGGTTCGCGGGTCAATCCGTTGTCCATGACTATTTCTCATTCTAGGCATCTTGTTAAAATAATTTAGCCATGTTAACAATTAATAACCTAAATTTAACAACTAATAATTTTAACAAGAACCACCAGCAATAACCACTAGCAATAACCACCCAACAACCCCTAAAACAGCCCATAACCGCCCCAAAAACCACCCAGCAGCCCATAACAGCCCATATATTTCGAAATTATCATTACAAAAAATAATAGCAGCAAAAAAATAATTATAAAAAAATTATAATAAACTAATACCAGCAACAAAATAATTATAAAAAAATAATCAAAACCAAACAAGACTAAGCTAATATATTTTGAAAAATACATGAAAAAAAAATAATAAACTAAACTAAACTAATAAACTAAACTAATACATAAAAAAATATTACATGAAAAATCATGAAATCATGTTAAACTAAATTAAACAAATAAACTAAACTAATACATAAAAAAATGTCGAAAATTACATGAAAAAATATTTGAAATTACATATAATAAACTAATAATGTGAAATTACAAAAACAAGTAAATGTCGAAAATAATACATAAAAAAATATTAGAAATTACATGCAATAAACCCTAATTTCATGCAAGATTATTTAAAAAAAAAATCATGTGAAATATTCGAAAATCAAACCAAAATAAACTTGAAAATCATGTTCATAATCAAACCATAAAGTTGAAAAATGAAGTTCATAATCATGTTCATAATCAAACCATCAAACCCTAAAAAAACAAGAAAATGTCGAAAATAACACGTAAAAAAATATTAGAAATTACATGCAATAAACCCTGACTTCATGCAAGATTATTAAACAAAAAAAATCATGTCAAATATTCGAAAATCAAACCAAAATAAACTAGAAAAATCATGTTCATAATCAAACCATAAACTTGAAAAGTCATGTTCATAATCAAACCATCAAACTTTTAAAAAACAAGTATTTAATCGAAATTTCAAAAAAAGAACATAAAAAGAAGACTAACCTTTAATAGTCGGAGTGTAGTTGAAATGCAGTAGTCGGAGTATCACCCAAGAACACGTCGAAGATGAGGATGCAAGAGGAGTGTAGTAGGAATGTAGTAGGAAATGGGTTGGAATTCTTCAGAGAAACGAGAAGGAAATGGGATTGTGAAATACGATTGTGAAAATGACAAATTGCGTTTTCTGGTAAAATGATGGTTTTTATATCACTTAATTTTCGACTAACCTGCGACTAAATGACAGTCGCTAGTTAATCGGTGAGTGTTAGGGTTTCTGAAATGGTTTCTGGTGAAAAAATCGTTTATTATCACCGACTAAAGGTCGACTAATGGGTAGTCGGTGGGATTTTTTTACTGTTCGACCTACTTCATTAAATGCCATCAGTAACTTTTCAGAAGATGTTGAAAAGTGAAAAAACTTTTCAGTACACCGACTAAACTGCGACTGGTATCTAGTCGGAGTGTAGTCGGTAAACTGAAAAGTTGTTTTACCTTCCCAATGCTTCTGACAATCAGAGAAGCTTCTCTGAGAAGCTTTGTAATTCAAAATACCGACTAAGTACCGACTGACGGGTAGTCGGCGGGTAGTCGGAAATTTAAATAAAAAAAAATTCCCGCCCTTGTTTATTTGTGTTCTGATATGTATTATTATTATTATTATTATTATTATTATTCTTATTATTATTATTATTATTATTATTATTATTATTATTATTATTATATATTATTAGTATTATGTATTATTACTATTATTATTATTATTACTATTATTATATTATACTTATTATTTTATAATTATTAAAATTGTAAATACGAGATTAAAATATACAAAACTTACGACCCAAAGTAAAATTAATAAATAAACATATGATTAAAAAACAAAAAAAATGTTTGATAATAATAAATAAACATATAATTATTAAAACCTTATTATTGGGTTACATAATTGTCATCGACATCATCGTCGTCAGATAATACAAGATCTTCGTCGGTGTCTTCATTTTCATCGACATCATGAACCGTTTCGTCTAAGTCTAACAGTTCTCCAGCGGGATCACGCAACGGCTCGTCAGAAACATCTTCAATCACCACAAAATCCGGTGATTTCTCTTCCAGTTGGAAAGTGGTCTCCTCGAATCGCTTTGATCTGACTTTGCAAACAGCTCGCCAATCTTTCATGTTTTGCCTTAAACTGGGATAAGGTAAATAATAAACTTGGGAAGCTTGACTAGCTAGCACAAAATGATCATACTTTCTATATGATCGACCAATATGAACGTCAACCAGCTTGTAACGCGGATGGATTCTCGTACCATGGCCGTATCCGGTGGTAGTCTGATCAAACCATTGACATTTGAACAAAGTGACCCTTTTAATGGGAAGTGCTCGATACTCGAGGTCAATAATGTCCTCTAACTTACCATAAAAGTCCGGATTGTTATCGTTAGATTTCACGCACACCCCGCTATTCTCAGTAGATTTCTTTTTTGCGGAATGGGAGATAGTGTGAAATATATAACCATTCACGTAACAAACATCATAGCGATGTGCGTTCTGCAAAGGTCCCTCGGCGAGGTCCTTTAGAATATCGGCATTATCCACACCGTCAAGAAACCTGTCCCTAGACTGCATATAAAATCAATAATTCAATGTTAATCCGTAATACTATTTACACAATAAATTACGATGGTAAACGTGTACTCACAATCTGTTTAAACCAGTGGGCAAACTGGTCTTGGACCACATGGTCAACTTGCTCTGCGTTTAGATTGGGTTCGTACTTTGTGATTAAGTGTACGAATTGATCATAAAATTGATTCACCTCCGGACAATTTCGCAGAACATAAGTCTGAGCAATGTTGAGATCTGCTTCATCCATCATAAGAGCCTTACCCCGCCCATGAAATTTGATTGGGTGTGTGAATATGGACAAAACACCCGATCTCACGTTATTAAAGCATCCGTCATCGTTTCTAGGAAGATCTCTAACTCTGCATCGAACGTCTGGCCCAAAGTAATGCGAGACAAAGTATGATGCTTCTTCTGTAAGATATGCGTTACAGATCGAGGCCTCAACATGCGCCTTGTTTTTGACATTAAGCTTTAAATGTCGAAGATACCTGTAATTTAAACCAAGTAGTAATTATTAAGACATGTAAAAAGTGACCAGAAAATGAAATAATACTTAGTTTAGACATGTAATTAGTAATTACCTCTCAAAGGGATACATCCAACCTCCACATATCTGCGGCACAAATCTTCGGAGAAGTAAGACTTCTAAAGAACAGACTTACTTCAGTAACAGCTTCCCATACTTTTGCTGGCAGCAACTCCCGAAATGCTATTGGAATTAGTCGCTGTATGAACACATGACAATCATGACTCTTCATCCCGAATATCTGATGTTTAGCCATGTCGATATTCCTGGCTAAATTTGAAACATACCCATCAGGAAATCTTAGAGTTTTAAGCCACTCTAGAAGGACAACCATTTGTTCTCTATTTAGTGTGTATGATGCCTTGGGAATGGTAGAACCAACTGGATGCAATTTCGATCGGATCTTGAGCTCCGCTAAATCTTGACGTGCCTTGAGATGATCCTTAGTTTTTCCAGCCACACACATTATTGTGTTGAAAATGTTATCAAAGAAGTTCTTCTCAATGTGCATCATGTCAAGGTTGTGACGGATCATGTTTGTGCTCCAGTACGGCAAATCCCAAAAAATACTTCTCTTCTTCCATCCAACACAATATTTACTGAATTCTGCGTTGTACTCAACTGCATTGTCTTCAAATACCCGTAAAAACCCTAAACGATCCAGCTCCTCTAAAAGCTCATTTCCCGTACGTATGTCCGACCTAACATCCTTCTCAACAGCTCCACGGCTGAAACTAACCCGGTTTCTGCGGTAGGGGTGCCTACTATCTAAAAATCTCCTATGTGAGTCAAACCAACTCACTTTTCTGTTGTGTCTTAAATAAACGTCTTTGGACTCATCCATGCAGTATGGACAAGCGTGCACGCCAGATGTACTCCACCCCGACATTATCGAATAAGCTGGAAAGTCGTTGATTGTCCACATCAAAGCTTCACGAAGCTGAAAGTTCTGCCTCTTGGATACGTCGTATGTCTGGATCCCATCTTCCCACAACAACTTTAACTCGTGTATCAATGGCTGTAGGTACAGGTCAATCTTATGTTTTGGATTGTTAGGGCCGGGGACGATCATCGTTAAGAACATGTACTGCTTCTTCATGCACATCAAGGGCGGAAGATTGTATGGAGTTAGTATTACGGGCCAGCATGAATATTGTTGACCCGAGCTGCCAAATGGGTTGAAACCATCTGTACACAACCCCAGTCTCACATTTCTTGTCTCCTGTGCAAAACCCGGATGGGTCGCGTTGAAAGTCAACCAGGCCTCACTGTCCGAGGGATGACACGTCTCTCCATCTTCTGAACGATGCTCCGCATGCCACCTCATGTGGGTGGCAGTAGACGCAGACGCACACAATCGTTGTAGCCTAGGACCGATGGGAAAGTAGTGGAACTGCTTTCTAGGGGTGTTATCTGATATCCATCTAGAAACCCCACACTCATCACATTGTGTCATACTCGCTGTGGGGCCCCAATAAATCATACACCCATTAACACAACAATCAATCTTCTCTACCGGTAATCCAAGAGCCGAAATTTGCTTCTTCGTGTCGTAAAAACTTGTTGTCATCCGATTATCTTTCGGCAACAATTCAATAATGAATTGACATAATTCATCATAAAGTCTCTCTAGAATACGAAAGTCCGTCTTCAGGATAGACATCCTTCCTATGACCGACATCTGAGTATGTGTTTCACAACCAGGGTACAGAGGTAAGTTGGTGGCTCTTAACATTTCAAAGAACTGTCTTGATTGGGGGTTTGGATTTTCATCAATATGTACGGGCGAGTATGGTACATTTGCGACGACATCATCACGATATGGTAGAAAATGATGATGTATATCCGGAAAAGTACTTGCTGCTGCATCGTACACCATTTGTGCATACGGATTTTGGACCGTGTTCTGCTGTGGCTCAACCGGAGTCGACTCATTACAAATTGGTGCACCGTCAGAACATTTGTGCAGGTACCAATCGTAGTAGTTTTCCATAAACCCCTTCTTTAACAGATGATCTCTTACGACATCTGGAGCCCACAGTCTACGATTACCACACCGTTTACACGGACATCTAACTTCATCTGGATTTTTTTTTCCTTGCAAATTGTATAAATTCTTCGACCCCTTCTAAATATCTCATATTATAAACTCCTTTACAACTTCGGTTGTACATCCAACTTCTTTCACTTCGTAGGTCAATTGCTCTGCAAAAACAACAAATTTCACGTTTATTAGCAACGGATAAAATTTCCGACTGCCTACCGACCAGCTTGCGACACACATTTGGTCGGTATTGTGTCGGCACGTGAAAAGTTGTGCCCATTAAAGAATCTCTGACAAATTCAGTGATTTCAGATTTCCGACTAAACTGCGACTAATAAGTAGTCGGAGCATAGTCGGTAAGTACACGGATACTTAGGCAATAAATGCCTGTCAGGACCTTTTGACCAACTTTTGAAATTCAAAATACCGACCAACTTGCGACTGGAAGTTAGTCGGAAAGTGGTCGGTAAAGGGAAGACAGCTGTATGGAACCCATGTTTGCTGTTTTTGAATTTCAAATTACCGACCACTCTGCGACTAGACCTGGGAAATCGGTCGGTCGGTCGGGTTTTGGGTCGGATCAATTTCGGTCGGGTCATTTTCGGATCGGGTCAGTTTCGGATCAGGTTAGTTTCAGGTCGGATCACTCTGGGTTTCGGGCGGTTCGGATTGACCCAACGGGTTACCATTTTATTTTTTCCTTGTGTTAACTTAAAAAAATTGTAAAATTTCTTATTTTACCATCAAATTTGAAAATAGATAATCTTTTTTTTTGAAAAGTTTATTTACTTTAGTGTCCTACCAAATGACTAATTAAACATAACAAAAACATTAAAATGTCTAAAATGCATCATACATGATTCATACTTAAAAAAACATATCCAAATACTCAAACATACAATAATTTAAATATAAAAGTATAAAAGTAAGAACATGTTAAATAGCCAATTGTTCAATCACTTCATCTTCATATTGATTTTCTTCTTCGCCTTCATTTTCATCTTCATCTTCATCTTCATCTTCATCTTCTTCATCTTTATCTTCATCTTCTAAATCTTTGTTAGCTTCTTCATTAGGCACGGGTTGAAGATCAACCTCTAATCCATTTTCAAGTGGATCTATCAAGATAAAACAAATTCACAAAATTAACTATAGTTTTAACGAATTGAAGGTCATATTATTTGCATTCAAAAGTTAAATAAATGATAAATTTACCTTCTTTTACATTATAACCAAATAGCCAACTACGACTAGTAATTAACGCCTCAGCAGTATCCGGTTGAAGAGAAGCTCTATACTTAGTAAGCACTCTACCTCCTAAGCTAAAAGCCGACTCGGATGCAACAATAGTAATTGGAATGGCTAATAAATCTCTTGCCATACGCGCAACCTGGGGATGTCGAGTTTCATTTGTTTTCCACCATTGCAATACATCTAGTTCAAGATGATGATCAAGCCTAGACGCCTCAAGATAAATATCTAATTGTGACAAATTTCCACTAGTTCCTCCAGCAAAAGATGAAAATCCCTATTAAAGTACTAGTAATTAGAAGGTTCAAAATAATAATAATATAGTTATAAAAAACTTCAAAAAAACAAATACTTACAGGAAGATCATCATCCACGACATTACTACTAGCTTCATGCCCATAAGGAGTATCATTCCTTACATACTCCGCAAATAAATCATAGAGTTTGTCTTTGACTTGGTTGGCTTTCCACGACCCATTTTGAGGATCCAAGTGTTCAAAACAATATTTGATCAATTGAAATTTATAACGAGGATCCATTATGGCAGCAAAAGAAAGAACAACACTATAATTTTCCCAATATTTATCGAATTTAAGTTTCATATTCTTTGCCATGTCTTTTAGAAACTCATCTTCACTATCAGCATATTGTACCAACAAACATTCAATTCTCCACACACTTTTAAAGTACAAGTTGGTCGTTGGATAATTTCTCCACGACAACTGTTTTGTTATATCATCAAAAGGTTTTAAAAGTGCAACAGTTTTTTAACCTTTGACCAATCATCATGTCTAGGAATATTAGGAAGGTCTTTGTCAATTCTTTTCAGGTTTTCATAACAAGGACAATAAATCAATGCCCTTTCAAGCATCTTATAGGTAGAATTCCATCTTATAGGACAATCCAACCACAACTTTTTAGAAATACTAACACCAATACTAATTGCAAACTCCCTCAACTTTGCTTTTCGAACTTCAGAACCATTTATATACTTAATCAAGGTATTAATTGTTTTGATTTCATCTCCAATGACCTTCAAACCATGTTGCGCAAATATGTTCAAAATATGAGCACCACAACGAACATGAAAATAATCACCTTAAGCAAGCAATGGATTATACACACTTAGACTATTAGCAAGCAATTTTTGCATATTATCATTGTACTTAGCATTGTCTAATGTGATAGAGAACATCTTTTGTTAGAGATTCCTTTCTTTTACAAGTGCAATTAACCTCTCATGTATCATGTTGGCATTATGAGGAGAGGGGGCATGAAAAAGGTAGTAATCTTATTGTGAACTTCCAATTGCCATCAATATAATGTGCATTTAATGAAAGATAACCCTCATCCATAATCGATTGCCACATATTAGTAGTTAAGCAAAATTTTGAAGATACCCCAATGCTCATTTTTTTTCTTCAACTTAAGTTTTTCATTTTTATGGACTTCTAAGCAATACTTCATAGCGGTTTTTCGACAAATAAATTTACAATCTTCATTTAAGAAGCCATGTATAGCTCGATTTCCAGCATATTTAGCAAATGCAAAGCAATAACCATGTCTTATATTTGCCCTAGCCACTAATTGCTAATACATGAAAGATTCAAAATGTTTTAGATCACCCTTGTCTTTCTTTCCCTTTTATGTTTGTTAATTTCAAAAGTAGCTCGTGCAAAGCAAGACTCACTATGACGCTTAAAATTTGTTGTAACATTAATAGAATGAGCAAGAATAGGACCTTGTTTTCAATATTTACACGGAGCTCTTGGAATATTATCCTTAAATATGTGACCATGAAAAGTGAAAACAATCATAATCCTTCCAAAAAGGAGAAGTCCAATTTCTTTTTTTAAATTTGAACAGTGGCGCATTTTTTTTGTTTGTAGCTGCTTGCTCTTCTACTCCTAAAGACAAAGAAATAAGTATATATCAAGCCAATTACTACATGAATTTGAATTGCAAAACAAGTAAATGATATTCATAACTGGCGAAACCCACATAACTGGCCAAATTGCAAAAATTAGTGGACAACTTACAATCGAAACCCACATATGAAATGGCGAAACAAGTAAATGATAAACAAGTAATACTTAAACAAGGCTGAAAATGGACTGAAAATCAAAACAACTAAATCGAAACCCACATCAGATCCATTTTTATTATAATTATTATTATTTTATTCATTGAATTATTTCCATTTCCTTCTATTTCCATTTTGCTGCTACTAACTATTTCCATTGAATTATTCATTCGAAAGTACCCACCTAACTTGCAGAACTAATTTAGAAGATGGTTTGGAAGGCCTTGCATAACTGGACATGAATTCGCAACTTACCCACACTTATAAAAAAATATGGACCATGAATTTATTCATAACTTACCCACACTTGGACATGAATTCGCACTACATGAAGAAGACACTGAAAATCCCGGCGAAATAATTGGAGTTGCAGATGGATTTGAAGATGGAGTTGAGGATGAAGATGGTGAGAGTTGAGTATAACCTTGGATTATTGGAAGATTTGGCATCGAAAATGGAGATTTTGGAGGTCTTCGTCTTTGTTTTGACATGCTTATTGAAGTGTGCTAAACTGATAATGAGGAAAAAATGAAGATAAACCCAACTTTTGAGAGAGCAGAATGGAGTTAAGGAGGAAGACAAACCATGGCTGAAGAGTGAAGAGTGAAGAAGCTGCGCCTGGTTTTTTAGAAAACTAGTAATTAGGTTTTTTAGAGAGAATGGAGCATAGTAGGTTTTTTAAAATTTGACCAACCCGTCGGGTCAACCCGGACCCGAACCCGACCGACCCGTTTTTTTACGGGTTCTTCGGGTTCGGTCATTTTTCGGGTTCGGGTCGAAATTTCCGGGTTTCAACCCATTTTTTTCGGGCGAGTTTCGGATCAATTTTTCCCAGGTCCATCTGCGACTAATATGCAGTCGCAATCTAGTCGGTAAATAAATAAATAAATAATTTAATGAGCTTTTTTTCCGGCCATTTTAGGTAAAAATTATAAGTACTAAGTTGAAATAGTGGTTTTTCTTAAATATTTCCTCGTATGTACTATAAAAAATTGAAAACGTTAAATATATGTTTCTCAAACTTGAGAACATTCAGCATCGTAAATTTTACTTTTTATGAATCTACTAAGAATAATTTTTTCATTGCAGCTCGTTGGTTCCCCAATAGTGCAAACAACCTTAGAAAATACAATAGGCCGTAATTACCATTATCGGGGAAAACCAACGAACTGCAAATCGAAAATTATTCTTTTTCAGTAGCAAATATAAGTAAAATAATACGATGCGGAATTTTCTCAAATTTGAGGAACATATTTTAATCGTTTCTAACACATTTTTATAGTAAGCATACAAGACAATAAGTAAGAAAAACAAGTATTTCGGTTAAGTACTCATAATTATTACTACAAACAAAATTCTTCCAAGCATCAACTATCTTCAGAAGAAAGAAGAATAAGATAGTTAGCCTTCGGATTAATGATAGACTAGTATGCGGAGCTCATAGTCTTAAATCTGGTGTCCAGGAGTTCTTTGCTCTCAAATTTTCGCAAGGCCCAAGTCCAGAGTTTGATTTTGATTTGGGGAATCATCCAAGAGTATCTATTGAACAAAATGCTTTCTTAGAGGCTATGCCTACGCTTGAAGAGGTTAAATGTGCTGTCTGGGCATGTGGGACGGACAAAGCTCCTGGGTTCGATGGATACAACTTCAAATTCATTAGAGAAATGTGGGACTTGGTGAAAGATGAAATTTTCGATTTTGTGCTTCAATTTTTCTCCAACGGTGGATCGATCAGAGAGATAAATATCACATGGGTTTCCTTGATACCAAAGGTTGCGGCGCCAGTATCAATTGAAGAATTTCGACCCATTAGTATGGTGGGGGCGCTTTACAAGATTCTGTCAAAGATCCTCTCCTCTCGGCTCAAAGAAGTGATTGGCCCTATAATTGATGAATCCCAGAGTGCGTTTGTTAAGAACAGACAAATCCTTGATGGCGTGATGATTGCAAATGAATCCTTAAATTGGCTTAAGAAGAAAAAAGTCTCAGGTGCATTGCTAAAGCTTGATTTCAACAAGGCTTACGACTCCATTAACTGGTCCTTCCTCAAGCTCGTCATGGTTAAACCTTGTTTTGGAAGCAAATGGATTAGCTGGATTATGAACTGTGTATGCTCGGCCTCCATGTCCATCCTTCTTAACGGTTCTCCCTTAAAGCCATTCAGAATGGAAAAAGGTTTGAGACAAGGTGACCCTCTTTCTCCTTATCTTTTTATTCTTGTGACTAAAATTTTGGTGCATCTTTTCAACAAAGCATCTGACCTTAACCTGATTGATCCGGTTTTAATAGGGAAGGATAAGGTTTGTCTTAAACTGCTTCAATTTGCTGATGATACTCTTATCTTTGTTCCTAGAAATGACATGGTGATTATGAATTATTTTAGAATTCTAGATGTTTTTGTAGTTATGTCTGGTTTGTGTTTAAATTACAGTAAATCATGTTTTATTTCATGGAATTCTGAGGATCACGCTTGGGCCAAGGATATTGCTGGTAAGGCTGGTTGTCTACATGCAAAGGTGCCTTTTTCTTATCTAGGGATCCCGCTTGGTGACAATATGAATAAGGGATCTGCGTGGAAACCTATTTTGGAGAGAATTCAATCCAAACTAAGTTCGTGGAAAGCAAGGATTTTATCAAGAGCAGGTAGACTCACGCTCATAAAAAGTGTCCTTAATAGCTTACCGGTGTACTATATGAGCATGTTCAAAATGCCAAAACTCATCGCTCAAAAAATTGTAAAGCTGCAAAGGAAGTTTTTTTGGGGTGAATCCTCCGGAGGTAAAATGTTCATTCCTTCGACTAAATGGACATCGATTGAACTTCCAAAAGATATGGGGGGTCTTGGTGTTGGAAACATTTTATACAAGAACCTTATCCTTCTGTTCAAGTGGTGGTGGAGGTACTCCGAAACTAATACATCCCTATGGAAGAGAATCCTCCAATCAGTTCATAGAATTACAGGTGCCAAAGCCTCATCTCATGCTTTCAACAAGGTAAAAGAGGGTGTATGGAGTCAAATGGTAAAAAATGATAGAGACACATCGAGAATCAGGGATATTGTAGAAGAAGGGATGATCCTACATGTAGGTAGTGGTGACTCTATCCTGTTCTGGTTTGATAGATGGTGTGATATTGGTCCTCTTTATCGGGCTTTCCCTAGACTATTCTCCCTGTCCATCCAGAAAAACT
>CM033450.1:20132745-20362745 GCA_019425755.1 Amaranthus cruentus | reverse complement strand
GTAACAGCTGTGCAGTTGAGGGGGTGGAACATATTGTTATTGGCGAAGAAGTCTTTAATGGCGCTGATTAAGTCCTCTTTGATGATGTCCCACGTCTTCTTATAAAAGTAGGCATTGAAACCATCAATCCCAGGCGCCTTGTTATCGCACATCCCAAATAACACATCTTTGATCTCTTCGTCTCCCACATCCTGAATCAGCATCTGACAGTTCTGATTGTCTATCTGCGGCCCTTTCCTCATAGTTCTTCTATCAATCCCCTCAAGATTCGTGGGTTCTGTACCTTGAAGGTTTTGATAGAATTTAGTGATTTCATCATGGATGGCCTGTGAGGAATTGATCCAAATGCCCTCGGAGTTTTGGAGTTCCGTAATGCTATTTGAAGCCCTTCTCTCTTTGATTGTAGCATGGAAGTACGCAGAGCTCTCATCCCCGTTCTTCAGCCAGTTGATTCTGGATTTTTGGATTAAAGTTATCTCTTCAATTTTCCTCCATTTGCAGACCTGGATGGTTGCAACTTTCTCTTGGTGGTGATACTCCTCATTTAAGTGATATGTTTGCATTTGAGTTTGGGCTGAGTCCAAGGTTTCCTCCCACTTTCTAATTTTGTCCTCTATCCCAGCAAACTCTCTTCTGTGAAGCTTTTTCAGGTCTCTCTTCACATTACTCATACGATACCAAAATTTCTGGAGCCCTGAGCCTTTAACTTTGATATTCCAAGCCTCCTTCACAACCTGGAAGAAGTCATTGTGATCACACAGGTAGTTGAAGAAGCGGAATGGTTTTTTTTGCTGCTGAAGAGGCCTCTCCAGCTTTAGGATAAGCGGAGTATAGTCTAACGTCTGGGGGTTGGCATAAGTGACACTGGACTGGCTAAATGAAGTCAACCATTGGAGGTTTCCAATCGCATGGTCAATCTTAGTCAAAGTTCGCTTATCCCCACATTCCCTATTTGACCAGGAGTAGAAGTGTCCTCGTTCCCTGATTGGATGGAGCTCTTTGTTTTCTAACCACTGCAGCATGTCATGAGTCACATAGGTAGTGACCTGAGATCCATTCTTTCTATGATCTTCTTTGTAGATTGCATTGTAGTCTCCAATGTATAAGCAAGGGGAGTTGATATCAATCTTTTCAAGCTCATGCCACAAATCTTTTCGATCTCTCACATTGTGCATTCCATAAATAAAGACAATATGGAAGCTTTGACTAGCATTAATTGGAGTGATTTTGGTAGTGATGAATTGTTGGTGGTTACTACACTCTTCCAGATTGCACCGATCTTGACGCCAACCAACCCACACGCGGCCTTTCTCATGATGATTATAGTTCAAAATCCACTTCCAATTATTGCCCATCTTTTGTTGAATTTTAGTGGCTTTTTGCATCTTGATTTTGGTCTCTAGCAAACCTACAACATTAACATTGTTAGTAACAAGGAAGTTTTTGACCTCCTTGATTTTTGCGGGGCTATTCATGCCCCTCACATTCCAAGCCGCAATAATCATTGGTCCGAGGGAATTAAGGGGTTCCCGTCCCCATGATGTGTTGGATGCAACAATAGTCCTGTGGCTTGTGACCCTCCTTCATTTGCCATTTCCACAATCAAATCATCACTAAAACTGCTGCCTTGGTTTCTGTTATGAACCCGTATCGCCACTTTCCCAGGGGCCACCGGTGTCCACCCACCCTCATCAAGATCTCCAGCTCCGCACCTAATTGAATCCTCTACGTATTGTGCTGTGCTGTCCGCATCTGACCTGCTGTCCAGGTCAGTAGTGTTGCTATTCTCAGTGCCTGCAATCGGTTTGCTATTCTTGTTGGTATGCTCACAGGTATCTTTGGTTATGTGTTCACCCTTAGCTTCCTCTTGGTTGTCTATTGCTAAGAGTTTATTCTTGAGATCTTCGACATTTGCTACCCCTTGAATGAGTCGTGCAATGCTTGTGGGTATCCACTTTTTCGAGTCCCCTTTTGTTTTGACCTCTTCATTCTTTTTACTCGTCTGTTGGGCCTCAAAACTATCCTCCTCCTTACACTCATGCCCTATTTTGTGACATTTATGGAAATAAAAAGGACGCCATTCCGGAATGGCTTTTTGAAAGAATTCCCTTCCCGTTTCATCCCTCACTTTGTTCTCCTTCACGAACTCCTGGGTGATATCAACTTCCACAAGTACCCTAGCATATGAGACTTTTAGTTGTTTGGCCGTGCAATCATCAGCTAGGACCGGAACACCAACAGCACTCACAATTCTACTTAAGGTTTCAACACCCCAACAATGAAGCGGTAACCTAGGAAGTCTAATCCAAACGGGGATGACCCTCATAATTTCTTCCTGAAAATCAAAACTTCTACTCCATTTTTTAACAACCATAGGAGCTCTATTAAGAAAATACGGTCCCCCATTTAGTATCTCCGAGCATTCTTTATCATTAGCAAATTTCAAGACAAAATAACCATCTTCATGAGCATGGATTACAGGCATGTTAACAAAGGTCCAATGTTTTCTAATATATCCTCTAATAATGTCAATTGAAGTATTTCCTCCTACTACATATATCACAACAGCAAATTCCCAAGCACTAACTAAGTCCGCAACATCATTCGATTCAATTTGTACAACTTGTTGGCCATTTTCAATCAAAGGAGGGATGAATTTAAGGGGCATTCCAAGTTGAGGTTTCGGGGGCGATACCTTGTCCCTCCAATTAGGGGGAAACTGAACTTTGTTTTGGGCCCTTTGGGGGTTCCGATCTCTACCCCCAAAAAAAGAGTGGGTAGAAAATGTGGAAAGGCTTCTTCTCCTCTACCCCATGTCCTCCAAATAGTATGGCGCCAAGAAAGGGATTGATTTAAAGGGCCGAAATTCCACATCCCTTTGTTCATCACTGGTGCAATTTGTCCACCGCCTTCAATTTCCAAATTTTTCACGCCGCCCCTTTTTCCTATGTTTCGATGACGCTGGAAACGCTTGGAGCCGTTGTTTTTAAACCCCCCCAAATTTCATCATCCTTACCCGGGCCCTTCCCTCCTCCGTTCGCTCCCCCCCCCGCATTCTAAGACCCACTTTCATCTTCCATTTCTATGGATTGTGGTTCCACGATTCACCCTTTTTTTCCCCCCTTGTTTTCCGCTCCAAAAACCCCGTTCAGCCGCTACGTGACAATGGAGTTTTGACTTTCCCCTATTCCTTCCCCCCCCTACCCCCAAGATCCTCGCCCTCATTCCGTTACCCAGCCACAGCTACCTAAAGCCGGGAGAAACCGATTCCACCCGCCAGGCTCATCTCCACCCTAATTTTCTCTAAGTTTTTATATTTGTTACATATATATATACATATATATATATATATATATATATATATATATATATATATATATATGTGTTATATAGTTGCTATATATATATATATATATATATATATACATATATACAGCAGTTGTGCTGTTGTTGTGCTATTACATACACATATTACATATTGGCTGGCTATTGTTGGCCACATTGCTGCTACGCTGCCACACACATGGCTACATACATACATGCATACATATTGCTATTGCTGCTGGCTACATATTATTGACATACATGCCATTATTATGCCATGCTATTACGGTCATATATACAGGCAGGCAGGCATATATAAGGTATGTTACAGGAGCAAGCAGGGCAGCAAGCAGCAAGCAAGGCAAGGTTGGCAGCAGCAAGGCTACAGGGCGGCTGTTGCTGCTGGTTACAGCAGCAGCAGGTTGGCAAGGCAAGGGCAAGGGCTGGGCAGCAGGCGGGAGAGCATACAGCAAGTAAGGGCGTTGTTGGCATACAGCAGCAAGGAGCATACATACAGCAGCAGCATATATGTGTGTGTGTGTGTGTGTGTGTATATACATATTATGCTATGCTGAGTGCTGTTGTTGGTTGGAGGCTATTACATGTTACATATACATGCAGTATATGGTTATATATACATATGCCCATATATATATATATATATATATAAGTGGCATGTGTGAGCAGTTAGGCAGTAGCAGTGAATATAGCAGTGTTACAGCAAGAAAGGTTGTTGTTGAGCAGTATATGCAGGCAGTGTTGGAGCAGCAGCAGCATATATATATACAAAACATTTTAAAATTATTTTGCAGTTACCCCTTCTCTCGTGTGTGTATATATATATATATATATATATATAAGGTTAAGGGTTATAAGTATATGCTGGTTGTTGGTTGTTACATATATGCTGCTGTATACATACATATATATATATATACATATTACATACATATACATACATTACATATACATACACACACATATATATATAAGGCCACAGCATATATATAAGGTTATTGTTGTTAAGCATATTGTTGAGCATACATATATATATATATATACAGCAGCAGTTAGCAGTTGCTGTTGCTGGGTTGGGTTAAGGCAGCATGTTGCTGTTGTTGTTGTTGGAGTATGTTGCTATGTTGCTAAGTTACATAAGGTCAAGGCATACATATTGTTGGTCATATATATAAGAGCAGCAGTTACATAAGCAGCAGTTGCTAAGCAAGGCTACATACATACATATACAGGAAGGGAAGGCTGGCTGCTGTTGCTACAAGGGCTGCTGGCTGCCATTGCTGCTGTTGTGTTGTTGCTGTTGTTGCTGCTGGAGTGTTGTTAAGTGCTGCTATTATTGGCTGGTTGGCTGCTGGGCTGGCTGGCTGGCTGGCTGCATATATATATATATATATATATATAAGTATAAGGCGTATATGTATATATAGAAAGAGAAGAAAGGAGCATGTTATATGGTATAAGGGTTAAGGTATAAGTATAAGGCATAAGGAGCATAGCGGGCAGCATGGCGCGGCGGGTTATGCTGGCGCGCGAGCAGCGGCGCGTGTTGTTGTTATGCTGCTGGCATAAGGTTAAGGCTGCTGCTGTTGTTACAGTGTTGCTGCCATTGCTGCTGCTGCTGCTGCTGCTGCTGCTGCTGCTGGCTGCTGGCTGCTGGCTGCTGGTTGTTATCTGGCGGCTGGTTGTTGAAAGCATGTGTGTATATATATATATATATATATGTATATATATATATATAAGTATATATATATAGCAGCATATGTTACATATATGTTGTTGTTATATATTGGCAGCATATATATATATAGAGCAGCAGTATATATATATATATATATACATATATATATAAGTTAGAGTTAAAAATATTATATATACATATATATATACATATATATATAAAGTGTTATTATACAGCATGTTATTGTTGTTGTTGTTAAGCATATATATGTTGTTGAGTTATAGCAGCAAAGAGCAGCATATATATATGTTATGTTGGCTGGCTACATACATACATACATGCCATTACATATACATGGCTATTATTACATGCTACACATACATGGCTATATATATATCTATTCATCTCCAAGAAAACTAATTTTAAGACATTCAATGGGTTGCTTTGGGTTCATCGCATTTACCGCGAGGTGTCAATGCGCTTCCTCACTAAGGACAGACTTTTAATCCGCACGCTATCAAAGTAAAGAGAAATTATATGTTTCTTTGGCTAAATATGATAGATATGGAGCCCCGGTAAGTTTTCTCAAACATCAACAACAACCCTCCCTTGTAAGAAATAGGATCAGCAACTCGGGGTCTTTTGATAACCTCAAAGTTTCTAAAATGCTTACTGGAAAAACTCGCGCTGGAAGTCAAGTGTTGTGCTCGGGGTAAAACCGTGGTCAAGAAGATCCTCTCATTGCAAACATAGATTGGTGAAACCCGGTAAGTTGTGGTAGTGGTGTTGGATGCACCTTACGACGTCAAACAGGCAGTGAATAACATAACCGGTACCGACGTTCCCTTCGTAAGTTTGTCTTCTTTATCTCCCACTAAAATCATTCTATTCTTTGATGATGATGTTAGTCTAGAATATGCCCTAGCAAATGATTCCCCTTTAAGGGATTTATTCACTCAGGTAGTGATGGGCGGAAGAGATTTCTTTTAAAAGCCCGGGATGGCTCTTGCAGGTTTAAACCCGATCTTTTGGGGCTTAGATAAGTTTAGGAGTATAGGTGATCTATGGGGTAAAATTCCGGGGAAAACCATGAGCTTAATGGATTATTTTTTTAAGGCGGCGCAGCAGCAAAAGGGCATATGTTGCTGGCATAAGGGCGCGCGCTGGCTGTCTAAGGCGGCATAGCGCGGTTATCTGTCTGGGCGCTGCTGGCTGCTGCTGCGGCGTGTTGTTGGCATATATGCTGGCTGCTGGTTGCTGCTGCTGCTGGCAAGGGCAAGTGTTGCTGTTGTTGTTGTTGCTGGTGTTGGTGCTATGCTGTTACACAGCATATACAAGGGTTGGGCGTGCTAAGGCTAAGCGTGCACATGGCTGGTTGCTAAGACATGCATATGTTGCTGTTGCTGGCTGGCTGGCTGGCTGCTGGCTGCTGCTGGCTATTGGTATATATGTTATATATATATATAAGGTTGTTGTTGTTGTTGTTGTTGCTGGGCATATATATATATATGTATAAGTGGTATATATATGTTGTTGTTGGAGTTAAAGAAGCAAGTATATATAAGGAGCAAGGAGCAGCAGAGTTGCTAAGGGTTGTTGTTGTTGTTGCTGCTGGTTGGCATGCATACATATATGTTGTTGTTGGGCTATTACATACATACAAGGTTGGCTGGTTAAGGCTGTTGTTGCATGTTGAGGAAAGGAGCAGCTAGCATGCTGCTGGCTGCCAAGGCTGGCTGCTGCTGGCTGCTGGCTGCCACATCCATAGCTGGCTGGCTGCTGGCTGTCATCTATCCATATTACAGCCATTACATACATACAGTTTCACGTGGCTGTTAGCAGCTAGAGCACATATTATATAGCAGTATATATATATATGTTGTTGGCAGCAGCAGCATATATGTTGTTGTTGGCAGCAGCATATATATATATATATATGTGTGTATATATATATAGAAGGTGTATATATATGTATGTATATATATATATATATAAGTATATATACATATATGTTGGAGTGTTGGGAGCAAGGAAAGGAGTTGTTGTTGTTGTTGGAGCATACATGTTGTTGTTGTTGTTGGCTAAGGCTACAAGGGGTTGCTGCTGCTGGCTGTTGCTGAGTGTTGGCTGCTGTTACATGTTGGCTGCTGGGCTGCTGGCTGCTGGCTGTTGTTGTTGCTGGGAGTGCCATTGCTGCTGTTGCTGGCTGGCTGCTGAAGGGCTGGGAGTTGCTACAGTTGGTTGTTGCTGGCTGGGCTATTACATGTATACACATTACATAGTTGGTTATATATGTTATTATAAGGCAGCAGCATAAGTAAGGCGGGCGGCATATAAGGCAGCATAAGGTTAAGGCGCAGGTTGTTGCTATATAAGCAAGGGCAAGCAAGGGTTAAGGCATAAGGGCAGCTTGCTGGAAAGGAGCATGCTGCTGCTAAGGGCAAGGTTGTTGCTGGCATAAGGTTGCTGCTGGCAAGGGGTTGGCAAGGCAGCAGCGTGTGTGTGCATATATACAAGGCTGTTGCTGGCTGGCTGCTGCTGGGCTGGCTATGTTGGCTACAAGGCTGCATGTTGGAGTGGCTATTACACATATTGCTGTTGCTGCTGGTTGTTGCTGACATGCTGAGTTGCTGCCATTACATGTTGCTGTTGGGTTATTGTTGGCACATGAGCTATATTCATGTATATATACATATATGCTGAGCAGCATAAGTTGGTTGGTTACATACATATATATATGTTGGCTAGTTACATATATATATAAGGCTGTTGGGTTGGCTAAGGCTGGCTGCTCCATACATATATACATTCATCTATATGTATATACATTGCTGCTATATGCATGCATGTTGCTGCTGTTGCTATGTTAAGGTTGTTGTTACATATAAGGCTGTTGTTGGCTGGCCATGTTGCTGCTGGTGCTAAGGTTGCTGGCTGTTGTTGCTGGTGCTGCTGCTGCTGGCTGCTGCTGCCATTGCCATAAGGCTGTTGGCTAAGGCTGGGCTGGCATAAGGTTGGCTACAGCTGCTGGCTGGTTGTTGTTGCTGCTGCTGGCTGCTGGCTGGCTGGCTGGGCCACACACAATATAAGTATACATATATATATATATGTTGTTACATATACAGCAGTGAGTATATATATATATATATATATGTTGTTGTTGTTGCTGAGCAGCATGTTGTTGCTGGTTGCAGTGTTGCCACAGCCTGAGCAAGCAAGTTGCTACATACAGCAGCATACATTACATACATGAAGGCTGGGTTGCTGCTGTTGTTGTTGTTGCTGTTAAGGTTAAGACAAGGGTTGTTGCTGCTGCTGCTGCTGGCTGCTGCTGGCTGCTGCTGCTGCTGCTGGCTGCTGCTGCTGCTGCTGGTTGCTGTTGCTGGGATACACATTGCTGGGAGCAGCAGCATGCTACATGCTGCTGCTGGCTAAGGCTGCTGGCTGAGTGTTGGCTGGCTGGCTATTGGCTACATATTACATGTCATTACAAGGCGTTAAGGCGGCGGCGGGCAAGGGCGTTAAGGCAAGGGCGTATAAGTATAAGGCAAGGTGGGAAGGGCAAGGGTTGCTGCTGGTTAAGGGCAAGGGCAAGGGTTGTTGTTGTTGCTGAGCATGCATAAGGGCTAAGGCAAGGCTGGCTGTTGCTGGCATAAGGCTGGCTACAAACAGCTGCTAAGGCTGCTGCTGGTTGCTGGCTGGCTGCTGCTGGCTGTTGCAGTGGCGTCACATGCTGCTGCTGCTGCTGCTGGTTGCTGGTTGGCTACCTGCTGGCTGGCTGCTGCTACAGTTGGCTGGCTGGTTATTAGCTGGCTGGCTGGTTAGCTGTTGGAGTTATATTGTTAGACATGTTTATATATATATATATATATATATATAGTATGTATATATATATATATATAAGAAAGGGTTATTATATATATGTTGTTGTTATATATGAGCAGCATACACATATACAAGGAGCAGCAGCATATATGGCTATCTATATATATATACATCTATCTATATATAAGGTTGCTGAGCAGCAGGCATGCATGTATATATATATGCATATATATATACATATATAAGAGCATATAAGGGTTGCTAAGGGTTACAGCATATGGTTACATATGTTGCTGGCTGCTGCTGGTTGTTGTTGCTGGAAGGCTGTTGTTAAGGCCACACATGTTGGCTGGCTGGCTGGCTGGCTGCTGGCTGCTGGCTATTGCTGGCTGGCTGTGTCATTGCTACATACATGGTATATATATATAAGGCAGCAGGCAGGGAGGCAGCAGTGAGGGTGAGCAGGCAGTGGGCAGGCAAGACAGGTGTGCAGGCAAGGAGTGAGCAGCAGCAAGTAAGGAGCAGCAGCAGCAGCAGTGGCATACAGCAGGCATAAGGCAGCATATGTTGGCAGCAGGCATACAAGGGCTATCTGGCATGCTGCTGTCTATAAGGGTTGGCAGGCAGCAGCAGAGCACATATACAGTTGTTACATGAGTGGGAGCATATATAAGCAAGGGTGTTACAAGTGGCTGCTGCTGCTGTTGCTGCTGGCTGGCTGGCTGCTGCTGGCTGGCTACAAGTTATTGTTGCTACATATGCTGCTGGTTACATGTTGGCTACATACACATTGCTGCTGGACAAGGCTGTTGTTGCTGCCATATATATATATATATGTTGTTGTTATATGTTAGGTAGCAGCAGTGAGTATATATGGGAGCAGCAGCAGAGCAGCAAGCATATCTATATGTTGGTTACAAGTTGCTGCTATTTCATTCATATATATGTATATTGGGAGCAGAAAGAGCATGCATTTTATGCATATAAGCATAAGTAAGTATATATGTTAAGCAGCAGCAGCAGCAGGCAAAGGAGGAAGGAAGGAAGGGTTGGGTTACAAGCAAGGGCTGGCTGGTGCTGCTGTTGTTGCTGGCTGCTGGCTGCTGCTGGCTGGCTGCTGGCACATGTTAGCTGCTGGTCATGGTGCTGGTGCTACATACAGGCTGCTGGCTGGCTACACAAGGCCATTGGCTATTGCTGGCTGCCATTACACATTATTATATATGTGTATATATATATATATATATATATATATGGTTGTTGTTGTATAGCAGCAGTGTTGGAGTATAAGGTATACAGCAAGTAAGTTGTTGTTGTTAAGGAGCATATATGTATGGTGCTGTTGGCATAAGGGTTGTTGTTGGCATATGTTGGCTGCTGCCACACTCATGTTGTTGCTGTTATCTGTCTATATAAGGCCATTGCTATGCTACATATACGCATGCAAAGAAGAGTAGAAAGAAAGCAGTTGTTATATATGTATACATAAGCAAGGCTGGTTACAAGGAGCATAAGGAGCAGCAAGAGCATGGCATAAGGGCATGGCATATGGCAAGTGTGTACATATGGTTACAGATGTATATATTATTAGACATATGTGGCGGGTGGGCAGCAGCAGCAGCAGCAGCAGCAGTGTGGCAGTGGCGTGAGCATATATATGCAGGCATGGCAGCAGCATATATATATATATATATATGTATTGTTGTTAGCTACATGCAAATATATATATATATATATATTGTTGTATTATTACATAAGGTTGCTGCTGGCTGCTGTTGCTGCTGCTGGTTGTTGTTAGCAGGAAACACATAGCAAAGGCATGTTGGTGCTGTTGCCAAGGCTGCTGCTACAAGTTACACATAAGGGTTGTTGTTGGAGTTGTTGGAAGAAGAGTTGTTGCTGGAGCAAGTTGTGCTGGCTGGCTGGCTGCTGCTGCTGCTGTTGGCTGTTGCATGGTTGGCTACATGCTGGCTACATGTTGTTACATGTTATTACAATGGCTGCTGGCTGGCTGGCTACACATGCATGGCTACTATCATATATATATATATAGGTACATATATATATATATATATATATATATATATATATATATATATATATATGTGTGTATATATATATATATATATATATATATGTATGTTGTTGTTGTTAAGAAAGAAAGAAGAAGTTACAAGCATATATATATATATATATATATATATATATATATATATATGTTATAAAAGAAGAAAGGATATAAGTTGGGTTGCTGCTACGTGCTGCTGGTTGGTTGTTGTTGCTGCTGGTTGCTGTTGGTGTTACATGTTGTTATATTGCTGTTATTGGCTACATATTGCTGCTATGTTACATATACATACACATCTATATTATTGTTACACACTATCCATATATGGTTGGCCATTACATATATACATGTATATATATGAGGTATATATATATATATATATATATATATATATATATATATATATATATATATATATATGTATATAAGTTAAGTATATATATGTATATATATACAGCAGTTAGCAGAGTTGGTTACATACATATATGTTACAGGTGTTGAGCATAAGGAGCATATATATATATATATATATTGTTGGCTGGAAGGGTTGCTGGCTGGCTGGAGCAGCCAAGGGCTGCTGCTGCTGGCTGGGCTGTTGGCTGCTACATGCTGTTGCTGTTGTTGTTGCTGGTTGCTGCTGGTTGCTGGTTGCTGCTGGCTGGCTGCTGTTGGTTGCCACACACAAGCAGCATATTGGCTGCTGCTGGCTGGCTGGCTATTGGCTGCCACATGTTCACATGAGCATAGCTGGCCATTGGCACATATATATATATGTATATATATATATATATATATATATATATATATATATATATATATATGGTGTATATATAGTATAGCAGCAGCATATATATATATATATATATATATATAAGTATATATATATATATATGTTGAGTAAAATATATATATATATATATATATATATATATATATATATATATATATATATATATATATATATATATATAAGGCTGTTGGCATATAAGGTTGTTGGTTAAGCGTTGGCTGGCATACATATATACATGCTATAGCAGGAGGCAGCAGCAGCATATAGCATACATACATACATATATATGTATATGTTAGATACAAAGTGTATACATATTATGCATAGATAGTTGGCTGGCATATATATATATATATATACATATATATATATATATATATATATATAGCAGCAGCAGTTGTTGAGTAGCAGCAGTGTTATATATAAGCATATGTTGTTGTTGTTGTTGAGCAGCATATATATACATATATAAGTTACATAGTAAGAAGTAGTAGTATAGCAGCAGAGCATAAGTTGTTGTTGTTGCTATACATATATATATATATATATATATATATATACATATATATATATATATACATATATATATATATATATATACATATACATATTGGTTACATGGCAAAAGTGTGTGTGTGTGCTATGTGTGAGTAAAGTATATTATTGTTATTGTTGTTGAGCAGTTGTTGGTTGTTGTTATTATTACATACATATATATATATATAAGAGTATATATATATATATATAGCAGAGCAGCAGTATATATATATATATATATATGTGTGTGTGTATATATATATATATATATATATATAGTGAGTGTTAGAGTTGGGTTGGTTAAGTTACATACATGGTTGGCTGCTGGCTGTTGTTAGCAGTTGCTGGCTGGCTGGTTGCTGCTGCTGCTGCTGGCTGCTGGCTGGTTGCTGGCTGCTGGCTGGCTGGCTGTTGGTGCTAGGCCAGCTGGCTGGCTGGCTACACACACATACATATACATATATATATATATATATACATATCTAAGTATAAGTATATACATCTATCTATATATATACATATATATATATATATGTATGTGTATATATATGGTGAGTAAGTATGTATGCGGCAAGTAAGTATATAAAAGTATAAGGGAGAGAGTGTTAAGTATATATATATATATATACATATATATATACATACAGCATAGTTATGTGTTGGTTGCTGTATACAAGGCTATATATCAATAATAATACACACATTATACATATATATATATATATTATTGATATATATATATATATGGGTTGTTGGTTACAGAGGCCATGTATATGTTATTGGCTGGTTGCTGCTGCTGGCTGTGTTGGCTGGGTTGGCTAGTTATTACAGGCATGTATATAGCAGTGTGTTATATATATAGCAGCAAGCAGCAGCAGCAGGCAGGTTAAGCAAGTTACAGCAGCATAAGGAGCAGCATATAGCAGCATATATACAGCAGGCATAGACATATACATATATATAGACATGTATATGTTGTTACATATATAAGGAAGGAGTTACAGCAGTGTATAGCAGTATACAAGGCTGTTGCTGCTGCTGGGCAAGGGTTGGCAGACATGGCTGGTTGCTACATGTTGCTGGCTACAGCATATATAGATAAGCAAGCAAGTGCTGGGTTGCTATGTTGCTAAGTTACAGATATGCATGTACATATATATATATATATTATTAGTATATATATATATATATATATGTATGGTTACAGTTGAGCATGTATGTGGCTTTTTACGTTGGCGTATATATATATAGATATGTATATAAGGTATATATATATATATATAAGGTTAAGTATATAAGGCATAAGGCATAAGGTATATATAAGGCGGCGCGCGCGGCGGTTGTTACGGCGGCTATAAGGTTATTGGTTATGTTACATATATATGTTGCTGTTGCTGTTGCTGGCGAGCATGTTGTTGCTGGGAAAGTGGCGGCGGCGCGCGGCGGTTAGTGGTGTTGGTTGGCTATGTTGCTGCTGTGGCAAGTATACATATTGGCTGTTGGCATGCTGCTGCTGGCTGGCTGCTGTTGCTGCTATTGTTGTTAGTTGCTGCTGCTGGCATATTATTATGTTATGTTATTATTGGCTACATATTATTAGCGGTTATATATATATATATATATATATATATATATATATAAGTATATATGTTAAGAGTATATAGCATAGCAAGTTGCTGTTACATGCTGGGAGTTGGGAGCATGTTGTTGCTATATATAAGCATATATACATACAGCAGAGTGTATATATATACATATATACATACATATACATATCTCATATTGTTGCTATACACTATCTTACAGGCTATTGCTACATATGCATGTATATATATATGCTGGTTGCTGCTGGCTGCTGCTGGGTTGTTGCTACAGTATAAGAGTTAAAGAAAGACATGTTGGTATGCAAGGCTGCTGCCAAGAGTTGCTGGTTGTTGTTGCTGCTGTTGCTACATATTACATACAAGGCTATTATTGGCTGGTTGCTGGTTACAGGCAGCAAGCATAAGGGTATATATATATATATATATATATATAAAGTATATATATATATAAGTATATATATACACACACACACACACACGTACACATATATATATATATATACATATATATATATATATATATATATATATATATATATGTTATATATATATATATATATATGTTAGAGCAGCATATATATACATATATATATAAGGCTGTATAAGGTTGTTGTTGGTTGTTGCTGGGCTGCATATGTTGCTATGTATATATATATATACATATACATATTGGCTACATATTATTACATATACATACATGTATGGTTACATATATACATACATACATGCTACATACATATACACATATACACATACATATATATAAGTACAAGTGTATATATATGTGTGTGTATATATATATAGCAGGGCATAGCAGGCATATATATATGTTGCTGGCATGTTGTTGGCTGGTTGCTGGAGTTGGAAAGCAAGGGTTGCTACAAGGAAGGGTTGTTGCTGTTGCTGTTGCTGGCAAGGGATACATATAAGGGGTTGCTGCTAAGGTTGGCATAAGGGTTGCTGTTACAAGGCATACATACAAGGTTGGCAGTTAAAACAGCAGCAAGCAAAGCAGCAGCAGCTGCTGTTGCTGCTGTTGTTGTTACAAGGCTGGCTGGCTGCTGGCTGGCTGGCTGGCTGCTGCTGTTGTTGTTGTTGTGCTACATGCTGGCTGCTGCTGCTATGGGCTGGCTGCTGGCTGGCTGGGCTACAAGGCTGGCTGCTGTTGGGAAAGCATACAGTTGCTGCTGCCAGCTGGCTGCATATATATATATATATATATATATATATAAGGCAAGTTAAGGTTGTTATAAGGCGTGTGTGTGTGTATATATATAAGTATAGGCATGTTGGCAAGGGTTGTTATAGCAGCAGCAGCAGTGTTATATATACAGCAAGAGCAGCAAGCAGCAGCAAGGAGCAAGGGCAAGGGAAGCAAGCAAGGTTGTTGTTGTTGAAGGCTGCTGGCTGCTGGCTGTTGCTGGCTGCTGGCTGCTGGCTGCTGGCTAAGGGCGGGTTATGTTGAAGGTGCTGCTGGCTGCTACAAGGCTGGCTGCTGGCTGCTGGCTGTAGGTTTTATAAGAACAAACAAAATATAATACATTATCTAAAAATACTCTAAATATATATATAAAGTCTCAAAATACTCCCAAAATTAAATGAATATTAAATATAGACTATGGGGCTCCGGGATTGTTCAACTTTGATTGTCACATTTGGGGTGCTTTGAGGGTTAAAAATATCGAAAATGTTAGTAGAATTAGAAACTTTATTAAAGCAAAAAAGAAGTAAACCTTAAGGCTAGTAGAAGAGTAATAAACTAAAGTTGGGTATGGGTCATGTAGTAGTATAGTTTAATAATTAATAGAATTAATTATTTAATAAATAATATATTAAACTAAGCGGACGTGCGGGTATACCCGTGGGTATTTTTTTGGTGTTGCTACCCGTCGTTTATCTTGGCGGGGGGGTAATTACCCGGGCCCAAAACCCCTTTTAAATTTTTGAAAACATTGTCCGCCCGCCGCTTTTTGAGTTGGACGGGCGGCCGGGCGGGGACCCCTTCATGAAAATCATAAAATAATTTTTCAGATAATTTTAAATTAAAAAAATAATTATACCAACGGTCATATTTTTCGAGATCTATAAAATGACACCAATTTTGATATTTTTTAACATAATTTTATTTTTACCTATTTTCTTCTTAATTTTCTAATTACTTTGCTTGTGAAAAAAACTAAAATAATCATCATAAAAATCCCAAAAAACACATGGATTCAAATAATCCAAATTATATAAGAAATCCAAGTAACCAAGAAAAAAATATTCAAACAATCAAAGTGCTCAACTTCAATATCAAAATCCCTCATTCAACCCTCCATTTTCTCAAAATACTCCAATTATTCTTACTATATTCCTCAAAATATCCCAAATTCATCTTATTATGTTCCTCCAAATACCCAAAATTCTCAAACTATGTTTCACATCCATCAACAATCTCACAATGTCAACTCTAATGTTGATGATGATGATGAAACTGAAGGAAATGATCAAGATGATCAATTTGGTGAAGATGAAGGAAATAATGTTCATCAAGATGATGTTGATGCTAGTCTCTACTAGGCCTGGGAAAATTTGATCCGACTCGAAAATGAATCCGAAAACCGACCGAAAAAACCCGAAACCGACCAACCCGAAAATGACTTAACCCATAAATGACCGACCCGATAATAACCCGACTGAAATTGATCCAAACGATAACCGACCCGATCGACCCGTTTTGACAGGTCCAACAGCAATTTATTATAAAAGTCCCAATTTTCAAAAAGTTTCAAAGTTAGTTTTAATTTCTAAAGTTTATCAACATTTTGAGTATATCCCTTGAACTTTAAAACTCGATACAATATCTCAAAAAACACGCAAAGAAAAAAAAAACATTTAACGCTTTGTTTACATCGTAATTTTCTCTTCGAAAAAAGCACGTTGTAATCACCTATTTTCCTCGCATGCAAATCCAAATATATTTAACATCTACACTTATAAAAATGGTATCCCATAAGTCAAATATATAAGTTCTTAGTTATTCATCTATCTATCAAGCATGTAAACTGAGAAGATATTTAACATCGTTTTTACCATTATTACGAATATTTCTGAAAAAGGATGACATAACCCTATTTTAAAGCGCGCATCTTACAAATCCTTTAAAATATGTATTCCTTCACCTATTTTACTCCTATGAAAATTAAGAAGATATTTAATGTTATTTTACACATCATAACGATTATATTTGAAAATCGTAGGTCATGATTAGGGATGGTGATGGGTAATGGACCCACCCTGTATCCGAGCACCTGATACGTTTATATGGATACGGGGCGGACCGGGTACGAATCCTGTGTCAAAAATACAGATACGGGCAAGACTATTGTCAAAAATAATAAAATTTAAAAAATATTTTTTCAAATATTTTATAAGTCATGACCCGTCGGGTCAACCCGAAACGATCTGAAACCCGAAGTGACCGACCCGAAAATAACCCGACCCGAGAATGATTCGACCCGAAAATGACCTAACCGAAATTGATCCGACCCAAAACCCGCCCGACCGACCGTTTTCCCAGGTCTAGTCTCTACACCCAACCATCATTTCAAGATCTACTTTCACAATTTGGTTCACCACCGAGCTTCACTCAATTGGTTCAACCATCTCAACAGCAATCAAATGTTGAAGTCCCTATACCTTCGAAGAAAAGTTGGGATTTGATTGAAGATATTGCTCTCATATGTTCAGTCATGAACACAAGTACAGATCCAATGGTGAGCACCAACCAATTGTGAGCCCCTATGCGTATTGTAATATTTTGTTTGAATTTAACGAATTTTCCTTAATTATTATTGATGTCTACATTTATATTTATTAAAAAAAATATTAGTTTTATTAAAAGAATATTTTTTTAATTAATAAAAAAGTAAATATATTTTAATCTAATAAAAAATTATATTAACTTTGTACATGAACATATTATTATAAAAAAAATAAAAGATAAATATTAGATAAATTAAGGGAGAGAAATTATGGTGATGTAGATAAAAAGTAAGAAAGAGAGAATGATGACGACCTTTTAAAAGAGGTAGATAAATGATGCTCTAATGACCTTGAAAAGAAACTTTAGATGTGGTATCCTCGTCTATCTCACCCTTCTTTTACAAAAACATATTCATACATATTTTATCAAAATGCTTTGTTCAGATTGTTGAATATTCTAATATTTATAACTAGTATAGAAACTCGTGCAATGCATGAATTTATGAGTATGAAATATATAAAAATGTAACTTCAAAGAATAATGCAAATTAGTCATACAATCAACTATCATCTACTAAATTAGTTAACATTTGTCATACCTCCTTAGAGGATCACACTTGAAATTTTTCAATATTTTTATAGTATTGTATGATATGATATGATGATATGATTCTCAACAATAACCAAGTTGCATAACTAATGTATTAATTTAGACTTTTGAAAATCTTCCCATACTCCCAAACTGAGTTTTTCAAAGTTTAAAGGAAAATTGAATATTGTGTTAACCTTGAAATTTTCGCTTTTTCACGTGGTAGAAAAACATATTTTTTAAATTCACGTGGTGACCTTGATATTCCAACTTTTTCATGTGGTAGACATTATATTTTGATAACCTTACAGTATTTTCAACGTAATGACTTTTTATCAAAATTAAAAACAAACGTCATGATCACCATAATTGACCATATTGTTCAAATCTAGTCAAAATAATAAGTATTTCATTTAACCAAAATTTAACATTTTGTTTACCATATAGAAAAATTGGAAGCTCAAAGTAATCTTGTGAATTTAAAAAAATATTTATGAAAAAACCAAAAATTCAAGGTCACCACATGAATTTTTCCAACTTCAAAATATAAGCTTGATTAAAGAAAAAAAAAGCCAAATAAAGTTAAATATTTATGTGTAGAAAAACGCTATATTTTTTTTAAAAAGACACAAAAAAATATATATAAACCAAATCTCAGGTCTCCAATTTGAATTAAGACCGAACTTGGAAAATGATAGAATTTAGAAAATGGGCCTGGGCAACCCAAACAAGGAGGAGAAGAAGTAGTTCACTCATAAACTCAAAGAAGATTCACTACTAAAACCAATTGGTAATAGTAGGAGTTACTCCTTGATTATGTAAAGTGAATGCATGCTCTTTTCTTTCTCCGACGTGGGACAACTCACGACAGAAAATAATATCCGAGAACACCCCTATGTGCAAGTACTTAAAAGGGCAGTTTGCTTTTGCCTTTCTACTTGCCTTTTCCCTAGTTATTGCCCTTCAAATGGGAGTTCCCTATTTAAATGGCTTCCCAGTTCCCATCATTTTTTGTTCTTGTTGCAATTTTGGGAACCTAAAAGCCTCCCAATATGAGCATTTAGGGTGCTCTAATTTGATTAGTAATACCCCTCATAGTGGGCATGTTTCACTCCTTTTCTAAGAAAATGTGATAAATTTTGTTAACGGAATTATATACAACAAGACTCACATAGAGGAGAGTTGACTGCACACAATTTCGATAAGGTTCAATTCTAAAACCAATTGGTATCAGAAGGATAAGTAGCCATCAAGTATATATATTTGTTAGTCAACATCTCTTTAATTCTTCGATGTGAGACCACATGTGGATATTTTTCAACAAAATGGTCTAGAAATTGAAGAAGTATATCACTAATTTTTGCTAACATGAATATCAAGAACGCACAATAAAGTTGCTATATTTCACAATGAACAAATAAAAAGATATGGAAAAATGTATCTAACACAAGTTTAACCCCTATCCTGAAACTGAATCTGCATTGTTCCCTGATTATCAATATTACAATCAGCTTCTCCTTGAGGATTGACAGGATTATGCCCAACAAACAAAGCAACATGTCCCATAAGTTTATCTTTTCTTGAAAATGTAGTCCCACATGAACATTGCCATTTCCTATCCCCACAATGTTTCTCATGTGTCCTCAAATCCGACAACACCGAAAAATTCTTCCTGTTACATCTCTTACAAACATACATCTTTGGACAATGACTTCTCTTATAATGATTTTTCACACAAATTATCGACTTCAACGGTTGAAACTTCACATGATTCTTATTCCATCTGCATCCCTGTTGTGGACATGAGTACTTCCTCGGGGGTTTAATCTCATTCTTCTCCTCGTTCGTGACCTCCTTTTTTAACGGATTGGTGAGTGCTGCACTAGACTTGTACTCATCCCCATGCGCGCGCATATGCATCCTTAAATTGGCATCTCGTTTGAATCCTTTACCGCATACTTGACAGTAATGAGTGTACTTCGCTAACAGATCTGCCGCGTCAGGCTCAACAAGATCGTATGGCTCGCTCATTAATGCTGTCGACAATCTTTTCACTCGGGCTTTTGAGTTGGGTGCTGTAGTCATTACAGTCGATCTCGAACAACTCTCTGCTCTCACAATGTTGTTCATGTAACTACTATTGTAACTATCATTATTATACCAATTAAACAGATTATGATCTCCATCTAAAAACCCTTGATGGGTATTATCAGCAGTGATCTTACTAACCCCACAAGACACAAATTGGTTTGGATTAGTCTCAGACTGACCCTGCACATGTCTATTATTATGACCTGTTTGTGATGACCCAATTGTCATTTGTTGACAATTAAACATCATAGAAGAAGCATTCACCACAATTTCTTGTATTAATGAGCTGATGTTTGCAAAGGGTTGACCTTGTTGATGGGTGTCATGAGACAAAAACAAACCAATCAATGATTCAACTTCATGTACTTTCTGCTTCAGAACTGTAAGACTGCACAGTAAGGATCGGAACTGTGTGTCCGACCCAAGAACTGCGCCACCAAAGCTAGCTTCCATTACATCATGGTACAAATCGGTATGGTTTGGTAAGTCGTCTGGGTCGGACGTGCTAGGAAAACATGGGCCTGATCCTGGAATCATGTGCACCTAAGTTAGGATGGTTCTTTAGGGTGTTTTTAGGATCTTGTTGTGTGTTTCAAGCTTAGCAAAAGTATAATGTATAGTTGTATATATACAATCCATGTATGTTTACAAGGAGAAGAGATTATAAGAAGTCAACTATATTAATACAATATTAATAGAGATAAGTATCAGTTAAGTACATCCCTAAATGAAACCTTCCTCAGATATCTCAATAGATTGCCAGAATGACTTAAGGATTTGTTTATGGGTTTTAGTACTAGCTACCTGTTTCATGAAGTTGTTTGGGGAATCAACGTTTGTTTTATTTTTTAAATACTTCCTACGTTTCGATTTAGTTGCATCGTTAGAGGTTGACATAAGAATTAAGAAAAGTTACTTTCAATGTATTTTTGTCTATTTTACCCTCATTTGGAGGATCGGTGCTATAACCGTCGATTATTAAGGGGAAAGTCGGCTATCGACCAGGATCCTAAAATTTTTCAGGGAACATTCAAATACTAGGTGGTTGATATTGACATGAATTACATTTAGGTATAATTTACTTTTTGCCTATGTACTATGACTTAATAGGGATATTTTATAAAATAGTTTAAAATATTAACAATACAAAATAGAATGAGTATTATATTATTAATTCCGCATAAAATTTTTAGGGGCTCTTTTTATGCTTTGGGGGTCCAAAAATAAACTAGACGGCTCTAGTAATTGAAAAACTAATGATGTGATAAGTGAGAATAAAATATAGGTAAAATAGAGAATTACTAGTTTAGAAGTTTGTGCATATACGAAGTTAATTTGTTAACAATTTAAATTAATTATTTGGTTTTAGTTTTAATCTAGTTCAAATAGCATTTAATAATTTAAATAAAAATATTTCAAAAAATAAATTTTTACATACGTATAAAATGTTTTTCTGAAACAATTACTTTTTAAGATTTCATTATAAAAAATTAATGTAATGAAATCTTTTAATATTTATCTTATTTAGTTTAAAATATATTTTAAAAAATAAATTTCCATGCAATTAATTATAGCCTTACTAAAAGTACTTACCGAATTTAACTTTAAATTTAAAAAAAAAAAAATTGTCACACAATAAAATATAGTCCTATAAAATTAAGGAAAAATTGAAATTAATAATCCAACTTTCACATATCCGCTGTGAATTATCTCAACTTTGAATTATTTTTTAATAATCCAACCTTTGTCTTTAGTTTGCTGTCAGCATACCCTATAAGGTATGCTGACAGCAAACTAAGGGCAAATGTTATATTATTATTAAATAAAAGGATGAACATATATTAAACTAAGGGCAAACGTTGGATTATTAAAAAAATAATCCAAAGGTGTGATTATTCACAGTGCATGGGTAAAAAGTTAGATTATTAATATCAATTTTTTCTAAAATTAATACATATGGCAGAACTCTAAAAAGTCGTCATGTGTTATTTTCCATTTCTTTTATTAGTATTTATAATTAAGGTTCTTTTTAGCAAAGCTAAAAATTGTGCAAAAATTGTAAACAACCGAAAAAGGTAATAATTGCAAATATTATACAACAGAGGACGAATAATTTTGTTTGTTTAATACTCCCTATTCATAGAGAATAGAACATTTGGATTATGCACCAAAACCAAGGAAGGGTGGGAGACTACTTAAAAGTGAGTGGAAAACTCTCTTTTTCCATAAATAATATTGATATTTATGTGTTGTTGTATTGTTGTTGTAAGGGTAAAAGAGTCAAAAAAAAAATGACAAAATAGAAATGAGACATTTTCAGTGAATTGACCCAATAAAAAAATATCTCATTCTCAATAAATAAAAGGAGTTTTGATTAGCGTTAACATAATAACAAAAAACAGGAATGATGTATTAATCTAGAAAAGATAAATTTAGAATATTTAAATGGTGCTCGTCCTCAAATGTCTTTTTCAAATACGTTAGACAAATGTATAACTGGAAATACAGAGGTTGTTGGGCGTCATCTCTCACGTATTTGGAATAGTTTAAGTATGATAAGTTCAATAACTTAGTCGTCATTGAAGAGATGACAAAACAGATGTTAGTTGACATACTTTGTTTTTAATGTAATCTTATACTTAAAACATGCATGCCTCCATGCTTTCTTATATTTATTGGCTTAGATCCCATAGGATCAAGCATGGTGATCATCATTATCATACCCAGTGTATCCCGCACTACAACAAATTTAGCCTTTTGCGACATTGGATTTAGTGGCATTAAAAAAATGCCACTAATTCATATTTTTAGTGTAATAATTATTAGTTTTTATTTTAAGTTCCACCATAAAGTGATTTAGCGACAATTAATTTGGTCTTTAGTGGCATATGTCAATTGTCACGATAGTCTATAGTGGCATTTGTGAGAAATGTCACTAGATCCTATGTCGCTAAAAGCTTTAGTGTGACTTTTTAATATGCCACTAAAGGCTCTAATAAATGTCACTAAATCCTCTATATACACTATAAGAAATTTAAAATAGTGGCATTTAAATTAAATGTCGCTAAATATATCCCACTAAAAGCAAATTATGTTGTAGTGCCGCTCATAGAAAACTATGGTTTGGGTCTGGAGATGGAAGAATGACGACAACTCATACCCATAGAGGAGAGTGTGGTCAAAGAGTCCCCTAGCTTGAGAAAGGTCTTCCAAGGGAGAGAGGATCAAGCATGGTGATCAATCCAGTATTCTTTATGAGTCTATTATGATATCATGTATCTTTATTATTTTACTTCGACTTATGTCGTCTAAGTCATTTTGAGGATTGACTGTAGGTTTAATTCGTTGTTGTATATGAAATGAAAGCTATTAAAGCCTCACACAAATGAAGAATAAGATAGTAACACAACAAAAATAATGGAAGAAAGAATAAGACAAGGTATCTTAGATACCTCCCTCTCAATAATTAGTGTTTGTTTTATTATAATTCAACAATAAAAAAAATAACACTACAAATAAATACGTAAAAGGCGACGACAAAGCAGTCTTCACTAATGTCAACAGCCAGGTGATGAACGTCTCGTCGCCATGTGATTTCTGTAAAAGGGTGATAGCTGAGGTTAGTCACCAGCTCGTCGCCACTTCAAACGTGATTATTCGAAAATTTAAATTTGACTAAGGCTTGAGTGGTCGCCTGGTTGTCACCATATTTTGTTTAAATAAATCGGCTGGTATACTTTCTTTGTAATATTTCGGAGGCGAAAGCGGAATTGAAAGAGGTTAGTAATTCTAAGCTTTTATAATTTAGTATTTTATTTTTTTGTTTTTTCATGTCATTAATATTTGTTTATTTATATTTACATAGGTACTTGATTAGTTAATTGAATAATTATATTATTATAATAGATGTTAAAAACGAATGTTAGTAATGAAAGAAGTTGGATGTACAACAGACGAAAAAATGAAGATTTTAGTTTAAGATTTATAAGCGGTTTCAAAGAGTTTTTGTATTTTGCTCGTATGAATAGTTTGACTTATGAGATTATATATCCTTATATAAAGTGCAGAAATTGTTTTCATAAGGAAACAAATGCTCTTGGTACCTCCATGCTCTTGGTGGATTTTCAAAATGCTTTTAACCTAGTTGATAAGAGTGTCATGTTGTCTGAAACAAGGCTCAAGTGCCCCTCGCTTGCTCCTTGGGTGGAGTTTTTTTATTCCCAACCTGCTAGGTTATATTATGGTGATTCTATTTTCTGGTCATACCAAAGGTGAGCCCTTATGCCCTTTCCCATATTTTTTTTCCTTATTTTACACCCCTTGGTCTTGAAAATTCATCAGTCCTGTAAGCTTCACCTCCAAGCTTGGTATCTTGATGATGGCACTATTGTTGGGGATACTCGTATGGTCGCCAAGGCCCTTCACATTATTAAAGAGGATAAACCATCTCGTGGTTTATTTCTCAATGTGGATAAGACTAAACTTTTCTGGCCTACGAAGGATCCTAGGAGCAGAGAGCATGAGGTTTTCCCACCTGGCATATCTCGCCCTTGTAAGGGGATGAAACTTCTTGGTGGGCTTGTAAGCATGGATCAGAGCTTTTGTCGTGAATTTTTCTCAAACGGGGTTTCTAAAACCATTGGGCTCATGATAACTGCTAGCAAACTCCAAGATCCTCAATGTGAGCTTCTCCTTCTCCGCTATTGTGTTGGGGTTGGGAGGTTATTTTATGCGTTGAGGACTTGCCTTTCAGATTGGTTTAGGGACGCCTAGGTCCCGTTTGATCATGCTTTGCGCTCATCTTTGGAGAAGATTGTTAAAGCCTCTAGGCCGGGCTTCGAGGATTGGCAATAGAGGTTAGCTGCCCTCCGCATTAAGATGGGTGGGCTTGGCATCTACTCGACAGGCGATGTTATTAACTATGCCTTTCTTGCTTCTCGTCTTCAAACCAGTTCGCTCAAAGTTAAGATCTTGGCTAATAGTGATGTTTCTTCCATCGATGAACCCGTTCGCTCAAAGTTAAGATCTTGGTCTCTTTCGAGTTCTTTATGGCTCCAACGCTCCTTCTCTCATCGATGAACCCGCTGCCCCCCATTTGGTGAAAAAACTGGCAGGGGCTTATTTAATGTTGTTGAGGAAAATATTGCATCTAGTTACAGGCTCACCCCAACACAAGTTGTCATCCTTAGTTCTACCTGTGAACCACACGCCTAAGATTTTCTTCTAACAATCCCTATTGAGGGCTTAGGGAAGAAAATGAATCAGCGTCATTGTCGGTCTGTTTTATGTTATCGGCTCGCTATTCCCTTATTCGCCGAAGGTAGTCTATGCCCGAGTTGCAACAATCCCAAAATGGATAAATGGGGGGACCACGCTGTGTATTACTCTAGCGAGGTTGGCGTGAAGTTTAGGCACAATTTAGTTTGGGATATCTGTTACAAAGTTGGGATTTTAGTCCGCAAGGAGACTCTATTGGGGTTCTATTTAGAGGCAGGGAAAGAACTTAGGCATGCGGATCTCTTTCTGTTTAATTGGCTTCGGGGAAAAGATGCATGTCTGAATGTCACTGGAGGCTTGTCGTTTGCGGGCACAGAAGTCATGTCTTGGGCACCTGGTGCTTCTTTAGCCAATGTTGTAGAAAGGAAGAGGAAGAAATGCACTACTAAGTGCGAGGAGAATGGTTACTCATTCATCCCCTTCGCTTTTTCCACTTTCGAAGAGTTCAGTGAAGACGCACTTAACACGCTATCAAGGATTGCATCATTTTCCTTGAGTAACTCCAGTAGCACCAAGTCTAGAGCATATATTTTTTATAGATTAGCTTTTTGTATTAAAAAAGGTGTGGGTGCTCAGCTTGTTGCTTGACTCCCTACCAATTTCTTGTAAAGCTATTTAGAAGATTTTAAGTTTGGGGTCAGCACACAGGGGGATGGTTAAGCTATTCTTCATTCTTCATGCTCTTGGTGGATTTTCAGAAACAAGGATCCAGTGCCCCTCTCTCGCTCCTTGGGTGGAGTTTTGTTATTCTCAACCTGCTAAGTTATATTATGGTGACTCTATCCTCTGGTCATGCCAAGGTGTTCACAAGGTGACCCCTTAGGCCCTATGATCTTTGCCCTTATTTTGCACCCTTTGATTTTGAAAACTCTTAAGTCGTGCAAGCTCAACCTCAAGGCTTGGTATCTTGATGATGACACTCTGGTTGGGGATACCCTTATGGTCATCAAGAAGTTTAGATGGATTTTTAACGAAGATTTGATAAGAAAAGAAGATGTTTTAGTAGTTGAAACTTTGAATAATTCTAGTGTTTGCTCTTGGATTAATTTGGGAGCAATGTGTTGGTGCTTATGGCTAAATAAAATGGTCAGAAAATGGAGTGTTTTGGCTTCTAATATCTGCCTCTTGCATACTTATAATGATGGATAAGCTTTTGGTAGAACAAAGGGGGGTTTGGGTGGAACAATTTACTTGAGTAAGTGTACAACTACAAAGACTAAAAAGAGTTGTATGGGTGCAGCTATGGAGGGGCTGTTTTGGAGGTGCTTTTAATCCTCAATTTAGTCTATTATGGATACTTTACATTGAACAAAACTAACACTACAAAAAATACACCGGAAGGCTACAGGTCCATTCCATCTTCGTCCTATAGAGATCACCCATATGGCGACGGGATGGAGACGGAAAGGACCCGTAGCCATATTTGCGTAGCCACTAGCAATTTTCGTAGCAATCCTGTCACCATTTTTCGCGTCAGAAACCTAATACTGTCGTCATATCATATCTTGACCTCCCTTTTACGTTTCAATATTATTTATTATTATTATTATTATTATTATTATTATTATTATTATTATTATTATTATATAGAAAATAGTAACAAATATAATACAAAAGGTTTAAAATACTAAATTTACATTAAAATTGTTTTTAAATAAAATATACAACAACTTAACACCACCCCGCCGCATTACGAGATTCATGGGAACCGCCAAATGCACCGAGACTTTCACCATGAAATATAAAAAAACTGAAATTAACAAAAAAAAGTAATTACTTAACATATAATTAAAAAACTAAGAGCTAAAAACCAACAAACAAATACCAAAAAAAATCAAAAACTAACTAAAAAGAAACTAAAAAGAAACATTTGGATAGAAAATAAAAACAATCTATAATTTAAAAAATAAAAAAGAATACTCCCTCCGGTCCTTTTTGTTTTTCAACCTTACTAAAACGGGTAATTCCATAAGTTTTTCCACTTTAAAATACTTTCCATTTTTGGAAAGTTTTCATCTCACTTTTACCCCTTAAAACCCCACTTTCCTTACTTCACACAACTATTTAATTATTTTTTCTCTCATACTTCCAATACAATCATTACATTACACTATTATTTAATTATTTTTTCTCTCATACTTTCAATACAATCATTACTTCCCACTACTATATAATTAAAATAATACCCACTACCACCAAAGATTCCATTTTTCTTAATCTTGGTGAAAAACCCAAATAGGAACATTAAAAAGGAATGGAGGGTGTACTATCTGTATTTAAAAAAAACAAAAAAAAAAAAGAAAGAAAACAATAACATACAACGATGTGAATTAAAAGAAAAATCAACATATAAACAAAAAAAATTAACAAAAACTATCATACAAATAGAAATTAACAAAAATCTACATATAAACAAAAAAAGTAACAACTCTAGCAACAACAAAAATTACCAACACGTACAGCAACATACAAATCAAAAATTATCAAAAATAAAAATAACTTAAAAAACTGAAAGAAAACATAAAGCACAAACTGAAATTTGCCAACATACAAATCGAAAACAAATCTACATATAAACTATCATCAAATAACAACTACATATGAACTAAAAAATCTAAAAAATGTTAGAAAACAAACCGAAAATGGATGATGCTGATTGAATAAATATTGAAGGTTGAAGGTTGAAGTTTAATGGTTGAAGAAGGTTGAAAATTAAAGAATAATAAGTGTAAGAGATTGAAGATTATTGAAGGTGTAAGTGAAAAAATAAAAGTGAAAGTGAAAAATTTATAAACTCAAGTTCACTTTATCTGCGAATTTGAATTCTCACAAAATATTAACGGCGACGGGATGGAGATGGGAATTGTTCATAGCCAACTTTGGAGACAGAATGGCGACGAAATAGAGACGGAAAATGCCCGTAGTCAACTTTAGATCAGACATAATGACGACCAAATGGACATCGAAAAGTGCCCGTAGCCAACCTTGGCGACGGGACATTCCTGTCTTCATCCTATTGCCAAGTTCGGCAACAGATTGTCTCAATATGAGTTTGTTTTTACATACACATACCATAAATTAGTAAGCACCTCCTATTTCCTTACTGATTTAAATTTAATGTAAATTTTGTATGAATTCTTTTCTGAATCTTACTGGTTCTGTTCAATATAATTCGAAGATTTAGTGCATGCACATGCACCACAATCCAAGATCCAAATTGTATATGATTGAATGCAATTTGCAAAGAATATAATATACACAGATACTTAACTCATATGCAAGGAACAATTATATGAATCATAGTATAATCTTTTCCCAACTAGAATATTAATGCACTTCATAATGTCTCCTCCATCTATTCAAACACAGTAAATATAACCAAAAAAACAAAATAATAGGAAGAATATATAGATATACTTCTATATATAATAAAGTTAATATTACTCCTACTAATTTTATATCTCCCAGTCCCACTATTCATTCTAGATAGCATGAAAATTAACTAATTTCTATCAATTTCTTTTTTTTTTTTTTCAAAACATGGAATTAAATTAGTATATAGTTATAGATCCATGGTCATTGCCTGCCCCTTGATATGTTGGAGTTCTGGGCAAAATAGCATATTGGGGCTCTTTTCCTTTGCAATTTATAATACATATGGACCTTCTACCACTCTTAATTTTGTTTTTTTTGATATTATTCTTGGGCGACGGCACCTCTTTCCCACCCTTAGGGCAGAACCTGTGATAAAATCATGGACCGACCTTTCCTTCATTCCCTGCAAGCATTAAGTACTTATCTTTGCGAGTAAGTGCAGTGCACTCAAAATCCAACACATTGGCCAGTTGTCTTTGCAAATAATTAGCCACTTCAAACCCTGATTTCCCACCACCACAACTCATCTCCTTAGCCAATTTTCCCAGCACATGAATGTAGTAAATAGGCCTTGGATTCATCAAGAAAAATATTGGATCCAAACATTTTAACCCACTTGCTGTTGTACCATAAAACATGCTCACTTTTGTGTCCAATGCAACCGGCACTATTTCATCCGCTAATTCTGCAAATAATGAGCTAAATCTTAGTAAATATGGTTCCCTACATGTAGTCCCTTCAGGGCATACCACTAGGTCTCCTTCTGATAGCAGCTCTTGCATTGTTTCTCCGTCGGTTTTCCGGTCCCTTGTCAGTCGAACTGTCTTGATTGGCGCGATTATCTCGGACGTCTTGCTTAGACTGTATGTGACCGCAGTTAGAGGTTTTTGAAGAACCGCCCCTAACATTACTGGGTCTAAAAGAGTCCTATGCGTGCAGACGTATAGGACTCCTTTTCTGTTAGGGGAAAAAGTTGATTTTTCGTCGTTATTATTATTTTCATATTTTAATAATCTTAGTCTGACACCGCTAAATTGACCTAACATAAGGGAGAGCTTAAATGGACAGTAAATGCCTACAAAGAGCCTGAAAATAGCAAGAAGTATGCCTAAAGGAAGCCACATGAACATCATTAGGGTTGCTGAGGGAGTTGGAAGAAAGGCTAATCTACCATCATGGAATATTAAGGGTTTTGGATATTTGTCCCTAGGCATGATATTTGATGTTGTGGGCCCAGTTTTGTTGCAGGTTTTGTCATCTTGTTGCAGATCTACCACATATATCTCCTGCACCCAAATTAATATCATAAATTCATCATTTAATGCTTGTTGTGTAACACTGGATTTTTCCCTCCAACATTATCAACATAATATATTTCCTCCGTTTTATTATAGTTGTTATACATTTGACTTTATACGCAATTTAATGTATTATTTTTTCATTTATTTGTTAAATTGTACACATCTAAACATTATAAAAAGTTAAAATTATGAAAGTATACGATTAGACAATTCAAACAAGATCACACTTGATTATATTTTTACTTACACATTAGCCGCATATATGAAATAAGCTTAAACAATATATAGTGTGCATAGCCGAAAGGTAGCAAGTATTTGTATTTCAAAACGGGTTGAAGTAAAGAAAATCTTAATCAATAACGGTTATTTACAAATAACCACAAAATGACAAAATACATACTATTAAAATAAACAAAATAAGAAAAAGATAAAATAAAAATCTTAAAAGTCCTCCTATAAAATGAAAACACATAAGAGTGATTTACTACTTTCATAAATAATCGTTATTTAGCTATATTAACTTGATTAAAGTATATTCATGCAAAAGAAAAGTGTCACCTTCAAAGTTTAAAATACTATAAAAGGAAAAGTCAAGTCAATTCGTTTTCTTGGTCAACATCGAAAATGTCTATGTCAAAACCATGAAACTGCTATACATATCATGCATGATTGTTGGGTGTACTTTTTTCATGAACATGAACCGCCACACCAACCCCCAAAAAAAGTACATAAACATAATTTGCATTCTCAGTATTTACAATGTACTACTATACGTTGAAGTGACACTATTCAAACCCCATTTTCATTTTTTATTAATTTTATTACGAGTGATAATTTTATCGGCCAATTTTCAGTTTGTTTTGTTTTTTTCCCATGTTATCTTGGCCGTCCTCATCATCATCAATCCAATATCCCGCTCGAAAACAGAATTTAGGTGAGGGAAGATAACGAACAATCCATACTTGTACTCCCCTTGAGAAGGAATACTAGAGGAAAGCGGTCAATTTTACCCCCAGAAGGTGAGAACTATGCGGTCAATATTATCCTATGTTATCTTGGTGCTACTCGAATTTAAATTTACATGGTTTTCTTACCCTAGCTGGGGGTTTAAATTAATTTCGCTTATTTCACCTGCCTTTTCCCTCGAGGGGCCAGGGTACGAATATGATCTGTTTGTTACCACTCCCCCACACTGATTTTGTGCATGAGACTGGGTTGATCACCAAGACCTATTTTATTTACCGTTTAGTTCATGAATTTATGAACAAGTATTATAGGATTCATACTATAAAAAACATTCGGATGTAGTTGTGAGGTCTACACTGGCACTATGAATTAAAAAGAGAAGGTTGTTCCACCACACTTATGACATTACCTAACTAATCCAATTATCCATTTTCTATAAAAATATACCAAGTGTTACACGGGTAGTAGGTGGGCGTCTCTGTACTATTACTATTTACTAGGACAAAAAGAGTATATTCTTAGTAGGACATCTTGTTTGTTGTGAATTCTTTGAGAGTCAATTTCTTTAGTTTGAAATTTAAAGCGTTGAATAAAAAAATACTATGTTTTCTTTGATTTACATCAAAGAGAATTTGTCAATTTGAGTTATTTTTAAATAAATAGTAATAAATAAAATTAAAAGAGAATTAAAATATATGGATGAGAATAAAAAAATTGGTGAAACGAAAAATGTAATTACTATTAATTATAAGAAGTTAAAAATAAATATTAAAGAATAAGTATCAATTAAATTATAGATTCATAGATTCATGGTTAAATTAAATAAAAATAAAAATAAAAATTGTCAGTGAAAAATACAATCGTTTGTTATTTTTCATATAATAATAACATTTATTAATTAACAATGAATAATACCAACTTAGGGGTGTTTTCCTATAATAATATCGACTTTATTTTATAAACTAATTTACGTATAGTTTGATTTTTAACATGTTAGGAATATTTTAGGAAAACACTCATATAAGCTGGTACTATTTATGGTTAATCAAAAGTTAATATTATCGTAAAGAAATAAGAAAAAAAACTGTAATAATTTTTCCAATAAAAAAAAAAGATGGTATTACCTTGCAAAGAGACATGAATAAGTGATCAACAAACATTGAATTTCCAATACCAACATCAGCCCTTTCACATGTAAAATATTCTTTAAAAGCCCTATTATCCTTAACAAACAACCCATAAGAAGATAATAAGCCACTATAATAATCTCCATAAGTATGCAACTCAGTCCCCAATACTTTATCAACCTTTAAATACTCTTTAAGAAACCCTTCCATCATGACCGTCGGTGCACGGCTAATCACAACCCTACATTTTGACCTACTTAATACTTGATAAACATGGTAATTTATCTCCTCAAGGTAAAACTTGGGTAAAACTGTTGTTTGAATATTGATCATATTTTTTACCTTAAGCCCACAAAAAGTAACAAAAATCATTAAATTAAGTTGATTATCATAGTTTAAGAGGCACAAAAAAGGGTAACATAAAAGCAAGAAAAATGCCCTTATTAAACCCCCACCTTCAAAAGCAACTAACATGAAAAAAGGGAATAAAGATGGGGACCTTAATAAACTTCCCTCAAAATCACAAACCATAGAGTTGAATTTTTGATCCATGAGTAAGTTTAGGTTATTTGATAAATTAGGGTATAATGAAATAGGAATTTGTGGGTGTTGTAGATTATGATGATCTTGATGGGTTTGTTTAAAAGAAGGGGATTTTAGAAGATGGAAGCCATAATTCCTCATTTTTCTTGCTGCGATGAAACAAGAGTTGCCTAAAAGCTGGTAGAATAGCCATTCTAGAACTCTAGATAGGACGGTAGGGAACAACATGATTGTCGTTTTTTTGTTGTAAAAATGTATTGAAACAGAAAAAGAATAATGATGAGAGAGAGAACGAAAATATAGTGAGAATGAGAAGAGATGATAGGTATGAAGGAAACGAGGCATTGAGTTGGGAAGAGAATTTATAAGGAAGGAGAAATCAGAATGTAAACTTAGGAGTAAATTAAATGACAGCATTTGGTTAGACACACCGCATGCATTAATTGCATTTTCTAAACGTCTCGAATGTTTTCGAACTTCTTAACTGTCTTTAGGTTCATTACTTTGATATTCCAAATCGTGGGGTTCTTGCCTTTATTTCTACGGCTAAGAGACGTTTCTCGAGCCTAACTCATTAAACTTTATTGCCTATATTTACTCTATATTTTTCCTAATGGGTTAACCCAATTAGAGATATTTCTCAAAGATACCGTCTCTCACAAGAATTTGTGTACTACAGATAATACTCGTGCGATGTACGGTTTTATTAAACTTTGCTTTATGTTTTAACCATCGTAAAATATCGTATACTCATTTAAAAAATAACATTAAAATGATTTTATAAATTATTGAAAGAAAATAAAATAAAATATATAATTTTCTAATATATTAAATTATATGACTTAAAAGTAAAAAATTAATCAATATTGATAATATTATAGTCATAATTAGAAAATTTTGAATGCAACCACCTTACACATATGACCAGCCCAGTCCAATTATATTTTTTAAAATTAAAACACCCGTTTGAAGACTTGAAATGCCCATTTTAAGACTTGAAATGCCCATTTTAAGGCTTAAAACCTCTACTCTAAGCCTTAACATTCCTTCTCCAAATGTTTCACTATATTTTTAAGCCTTAGAATGTGCATTTCAAACTTACTTTAACAGTTAAAATGTTAATTTTAAAGCTTTAAATCCCTAATTCATGACTTATAGTCCATATCTTTAAGGCTTCAAAAATGTCATATATTATTTTAGTATGCAAGTTTGGTATTGGAGTGCTTGATACTAATGTTATTTTTTTCACTTTGATCAAACACTATACATCTTAGAATAGGCTTTTTAAATCTTAAAATTGATCTTTTAAGCCTTTAAATTGTTATTTTCAATTTTTAAATTAGCCATTTAAACATAGTTAGGCTTTTTAATCCTTGAAATGGACATTTAGCTTTTGGATATACTTAACTCACTCTGTCTATAAGATAATGCACCCAATACTTTTTGAGTGAAATTTAGTGAAGTGAAAAATATGGTTGGAAAATAAGACAAAAAAATAAGTGATGACAAAAATGAATGGTTAGGAAGGAGAGAAATAATAAATATGTGAATAAGATTAAAAAAAGAGTGTCGGATTATTGCCAAAAAAGGGTGCATTATGAGTGGGACAAACTAATATAGAAAGTGATACAAATTAAATGGCACATAGGGAGTACATTTTAAGATTTGAAATAGATATTTAAATCTTTATAGTAGGATGTTGAACTTAATTCTTGAAATATTCATTTTAATACTTAGAATGTCCCATTTTAATAAATTTTTTTTAAAATGGACATCTTAACCCTTGAAATAGACATGGAAAACTTTGTATTTTGATGTTAATAACATTGAAAATTGTTGGGCTGAAATGTTGGACTGGCCGCATACATGTAGCGGTCGCATAGGAGATTTGCTCTTCTTTATATTGTCCGGATAAAGAGGCCGGGTAGTGACAAATAAAATAAGTCCGCTAAAATAGGCGGTCTTTTGAAATTTTAGGCCCGCGAGAGTTTACAAAGTACTCTTAAAATAAACTAAAATTTAATAAAGTGGATTGATGAAGACAAATCTATCAAAATTCCACATAAAATTTATAAATTATATTTGAGAAAATGATACGAAAACAATTGGAGTATTACATTTGAGGGAGTGGGTTGATGGAGAGAGGAGTTGGATTAGTTATAGAAAAGGTGGCAACAAAAATTTCTAGGCACACTTAGGAAAGCGTGCAGAAATGGTAGTGTTAGCAAGTAAATTAAATAGTCTAGAGATAAGCATACTTACTTGCGTTGACATTTTCCCACGGGCCACAGATATTCAATTCCGATACTGGCTGTTTTCCAAGGCTATTTTTTATACAAACAAGGTCAATCTTATCTTTTTTATTTTTTCGAAGTCTCGGACATACAGCGTAAAGAAATTCTCCGCAATGAGTCAATGATTTTAAATTTAAAAATAAGGCTGGTGACTACTTAGTTACTTATTATGATTTTAAATTTAAAAATAAAGTATACTACTTATTCTTATTTTCGAAAATGATTGGTAATACTTACCATACATGTTATAGGCGTCATAATAAAATTTGTGTTATTTTTTATTTCAAAATGATATTGGTTTACAAGTCAACCATAGTTGTATAACAATTCATGAAAATCGATCAATACCCTTGCTTCTTTCTACTCTCCCTACCACCCATTTACTCTTCATATTTGATTTGGAAACCAAAAAATAAAAAAATTAAATATTTTGAAGTAATGAAAAAATGTGTACGAATGGGTTGATAATGTAAGAAATGAATAAAAAATGTACATTATAACAAAAAATAAAAATAAGAGTACCTAATATAACATAGATAAAAAGAAAAGTGTCATATATTTAATAGACATAGAAAATACTAATTATTTCAACATCTTCATTTAAATTGTTATAAAACATGATATTAATAACTAGCTATCTCCTTATTAGACCACGATTCATTATTTTTTAAAAAGATACTTTCTCAGTTTTTTTATCTTCCTATTTAAAATTTAGAAAAAAATAAATAAACATAAATAATAATTACACATTAGATACTATAAGAGATAAGTAATACTCCCTCCGTTTCTTTTTTATTGTCCACTTTTCTTATTTGGTCAGTTCACTCTAATCGTCCACTTTCTATTTTTGGCAAAGATTCTTTACCTAAATACCCCAACTACCCCAACTTATATTATTTAAAATACTTCACCTACCACCTTTTCAATTATTATAATCACTTAAATACCCCAACTATCACCTTTACAATTATTATAATCACTTAAAATACACCACTATCATTTTTCTTAATTTGCGTGCCCACTAGAAAGTGGACAATAAAAAAGGGGTGGAGGGAGTATAGTATAAAAAACAAAGACTTTTTTGTTTTAAAAAAAGATATATTATTTTTTTCATAATTTTAAGTTTATATGTATTTAAAATTAAATAAATTTTGTTCAAAAATTACTTAAGGAAAGAGCATTAACTTTACAAGGAAGAAAATGACAAGGAATAATTTGAAATAGTTTGATTTGGTGAAAAAACATAAGTAGAACTAAGAAAGAAATATACAAGTTAAATGCATTAAAAGTAATTAGTTCAATTAAAATATAGTAGAGTTTTGAAAAGGAGACCTTCTAAGTTCAATTCAAAAATTTATGTTATGTCAAATTTTGTCACTAATTGGTGGTATTTTAATTAAAATTTTGATTTATAGAATAAAAAAATAATGAACATGTTATAGGGTCAAGTGATCAATTCAAGTTAAGTCAGTTGATGTATTATGGAAATTACGGACGATATTGTTGCGTATCCAATATCCATTGTGCTGTACATTGAGGTAGAAGAGTAGCTATTACTTGTAGGACGTTATTGCTGAGTCGTTCGATAAAAAATTAAAGAAAGAAAGTAAGTATGATAAAATGATAAATGTTATTTATATTTCGTTGTTGTTTTTATTCCTGTTAGTCGTTTAGTAGTTAATGGAGATTTATCATTGTCATTGCGATGGTGCTTCTATGTTAGGATGGTGTTGTGTGGATTGTAGCTCAATGCCTACATTTAACTCCAACTACAATCAAACAATACAAATGTATAATTATAGGTTGACTGAGAAGTAAATAGAGATTTTATTTTAACTGTAAGCACATTATGTACAAGTAGCTAACTGGTCGATCATAGAAAAGTTAGTTTAGTTATTTTACTAATTTTAACCATTACGCAATAGAGAATAAAATAATAAATATAGAAGATTTTATATCCAACACAGCTACTATTAGAGAACTAATTACTAAAAATTTTAGTGCAAGAAACTAAGCAGGAAATTCAATTCTAAACAATAATAAAGAGTTTAGGATATCCCAAATCATCAATTTTAGTATGAAAATCAATTATTTTCTTGCTTGTATCCTCTTTTGATTAATTTATTTGTGATCTAATTTCATCGAACATATCCTCCCTTGATTAATTTATTTGTGGTTTCATTACTTGATCTCTTTTAGGAAAACTTGTATCCGCATGAGTCCAAATAAATTTTTTTGTCCACCTTTAAGCTAAATGTCAAACACTAAGAGATATAGATGATAGTACTCGTTGATTTTAATGTGTATGGTAAGTTTTCGGTGTCTTTTCAGATCTGTTGTATACCACTCACTCTTATTTTTTCTGAAACCTGTTGTTTTGGAGTTAAATAATTGGAACCTGTCCAAAATGAGAATGATATGTCCGCTACTCTCATTCCCAAATCCTGTGCGGGATAATGAGTTGATAATTTTTGACTTTGACTTTGAGCAGTGGGTATGAAGTTTAAATCGAACTGCTGTAAACCTGAACAAATTTTTAACATAGAAGTATGTTCAATTCATATTCAATCATCTTATTAGTTATTCTAATAAAGTGATAGATATTTTAATAAATTAAACTTTATAAATACATGGTTTCATATATTTAGAGTTACTAATCAATAATAGTCAATGTTTATTTAACTATTTTTAATCTAATTAGATGAAAATTGATAGAACTTTATAATTTTTAATTTCTGGTCAAACAAGTAAAAGTGACAAAGTAATAATGATCATTAATTGATTTGCATTTTAACTATTTTGCTTTAAGTAAAGCCGTAAAGGTAATCTTAACATCAATTAAAAATTGACTAAGAACTTAATCTAATACTGACTCGATTGATAGTAATTAGTAATTTGTAGCCGAATTCTACTTGAAAAATACATGATCTGTATTTGGTAAAACCGAACTAATTATTAACCGATGACAACCCGAGACCGATTGTGACTCGACACGAACTTCAACCGACACCGAACCAATGCTAACACAATAGCTCGAATAATCAATCTTCAACCGAACCGTGACAAACGACCCGATCCGAGTGCGACCCATCGTAATATACATTTGAAAAATAATCGAACCGAATGACATCCGTTCGAAACCGACCCGATTACCTAAATCTAACATTAGATGTTAGATAACAGCTATAACTTGCTTTAAGGACAGCACATTTACTGTTTTACCTATATTGTTGTTGGATGTAATAATTAGAAATTGTTAGAAGATGCAAGCAAAAGTGTTCGCAGTTGACATTAAAGCATGCATATTGTTAATTTTTATGTCATATTATTATATGCCATTTCTTTTACTAACCTTTTACAAAAATAACTTTACTAAGGAATTAATTATAATTGAATAAATTTTATAAAGCATATATATGGAATTTGAGACATAATAATGTTGAATTGTTGACAAGGAAGTAGTTGATTCACACATTTATCGTGATTTATGTAGTAAGAAGATCAGTCTTTTTTATGATTATCACATTGGTCATGCTGGAATTCCTGATCATGATTCATGAACAAACACCTTAGTCCTTAGTAGTTAGTAGTAGTGAACCATAATTTCCAAAGTTCCATAATGAACTACATAATCAAGTGATCATAAACATTTAAAAGATAACTGTGAATCAAAAACTGATGCTTACAAAGTTGTTTCCTTATTTAATGCTTCCTCTTAAAATAGGCATTAAATGAAAACAAGGATTTTCCTAAAAAAAAGTATGTTTGGTATAATTAGTATCACATAACTAAAATACGTCGCAATGTAATTAGGTGATTATATATAAAGAAATATTTACCTTTGACTTGGGCATAGATGTTGGCTCAGGATTTTATGCAGTGAGAATAATACGCTTGAGTCTCCGTCGGTTATCGAAATTTACATTTTAGTAAGAAAACAGTTGGAACATGGTTAGTTGGAAATTCCGACTACCAAGTTAGTCAGAAAATAGTAGGAAATTTCCGACTAATTTCCTACTAATAAATAGTCGAAAATTAGTTGGAAAACACTATTTCATAATTAATCCCAAGATGAACAGAAAAAGGTTTTTTAAAAATTTCCGACCAGATTCCGACCACTAGGTTGGTCGGAAAAAAAAAATTGGATGAATGAATGTGCCACATGCGGATATTATATCCTAGGGAAGGTTTGAACCCAAAACCTCATGGATATTATATCTACACTCCAATCAGTAGGCCATCTGTTGATTAGTACTCCGTCCGATCTTATTTGTTCTTCCACTTTAGGTTTTTCACAAATATTAAGGTAGATAGAATCTTTGGGTTGTAATGGGTATTATTTTAATTAAATAGTAGTCAAAGTTGTTAAAATCGCGATTTTACTTAGAATCGTTTTGAGAGGTAGAATCGAATTGGTGGAATCGAATCGTAGAATCTAGATTCTATATATATATATATATATATATATATATTATATATTATATATATATATGTATATATATATATATATATATATATATATATATATATATATATATATGTATATATATATATATATGTATATATTATATATATATATATATATATAATATATATATATATATATATATATATATATATAATATCTAGTTTCTTATCATTATTGTCAAATTTATATATATATATATATATATATATATATATATATATATATATATATATATATAATATCTAGTTTCTTAAAAAAAGGTAATTTATGATGGAAAATTTAAAATTTATGTGTATATCTGAAAGAGATTAGTAAAACATGGCACATAAGAAAATTAAAAATAATTCATATTAAATTAGTAGAATCGTAGAATCGTGTTATGATTCTACCTCTAAAAATTTTATTCCAACTAGAATCGTAAGATTCTACAACTTTAAGATTCTATCTGCGATTCAAATCGCTCGCTTGTTTTTGGATCGTAAAATCGTAGAATCGTAGATCAAAATCGCGATTTTAACAACCATATTAGTAGTGTGAAGTAATGATTGTATTGGAAGTATGAGAGAAAAAATAATTAAATAGTAGTGTGATGTAATGATTGTATTAGAAGTATGAGAGAAAAAAAAGATGGATGGATATATATCTTTGGATTGTATTGGAAGTATGAGAGAAAAAAAAGATGGATGGATATATATCTTTGATTCAATCCTTTTGGACATCATCGATTTATTTTCACTTGTGGTTGAGAATGTACTAGGTAGAGAAATAAGTATATACTCTAAATGGGGGAGGATTGTTGGATAATTTAGAGTATAAAAGGTAGTATGTTTTTTATATTTGTTTTTATCATGAGATACTCTAAATATAGGAGAAGATGGTTGGATAATCCAAGTTTAATATTTATTGGTAAAATAAAACTTATGATGAACATTACAAGGATAGATTACATAAATATGGTGAAAATTGCATAAAATCGATAATATCTTTATGATGAACAAAGAACATCGCAAATTGTTTGTCATAAACTTGATACCACCATCAAGGCTGTTGAATTTTTCTCTAGGCAACACTTCACCCATCTTAAGTACCTTTCTGTATTTTTGAATTTTGCTATTAGATACAATGAATGCTTCCCTTTGTTTGTGGGACTAATCAAGTGTAAAACATAAAGCCATTGACATTGGTTGCACATCGAGCACTGAGTGATTAATTGACTATTGTTGAAAACTGTAGATTGGACCCACTAATCAATACAAGTATTTTCAATGATTTTGATCTTATTCTTGTGCACACCAAAAACTTCACGGTAGGTCACCTATCCTATATTACTTCATACTAAGCACGGAGAACCGTGAAATTCTTAGTGAATCGATTCATTAAAAGAAGACACCATGTGAGAAATGAAAAACACGTTCTTAAAAGCAATGTTTTGTATATCATATAAGATCGCTAATGGCTTGTACCTATTGGCATGAACAAGCTCACAGACATGTACACCTAGCAACAAAAAATTGAAGGTCTTATGGTGCCATTGGCCGAGCTTGTGAAAATCTTTAGAACAACCCGAAATAATGCTAACGGTCTTTCCATGTTGCGGTCCCTAGACTAGCCAGGTCAATTCAAATCGATGCAATGTGGTCGAGTAAGAGTAAGAAAAGTTCCTCATAAAATGCATACTACTAAACACATCCTATATTGTTCAAAGACTAACAATGGCTAACTTCCTCCAATACTTGCCCCCTCATTTGCAGGACTCCGAATCAAAGAGCCGAAAATAAGAAAATCTAGAACCCGACTTACATAATTAAGCTAACCCTTTAATGAACATATTCTGCGCAGCATCATAACAGAAGTTTATACAAGATGACAGAACTGTGGTCCAGCTTGAACATACGGCTATTTCTCATGATCATCGCTGTCTCTCTAATGAACATATCTTTGCAGGAGCACTATAAAACACGCTGAGGCGGAAAGATATGGAATTTTGTTAACCAGACTCGTCGCTAAACTAGATGGTGCCGGAGGTCCCAAGCCAAAAACTGTCGAGATATTCTGATTTTCTGTGTCGAGCACAGATGAACTCGTGCTGTGTTTCAAGAAACAAGTTAGTCATTGTTCTGAGATCAGAGCAGCAAAGCAGAAAAATAATTTTACATCAAAATTTAGAACTATGTAATCCAAATACCTTGTTGAGGGATACTGGCAAAGTTGAGTACCTGAAATAAGACGAACACATAACATCATTATATTTTAGTCGAAGTGTAGCAAATTGAGTGAAACGTCAAGTGTTGCAATAGTTACAGGTTTCGAATAGAATTAACCTCAGATCATGCTCAACCAAAAGTTGGACCATTACTTTTATTTACTACTCTCTCCGCCCCTCTTAATTTGCACCAATTTCCTTTTTTGTTTGTCTCACTTAGTTTACACCCTTTTAATCTCGTCCATAAACTATTGTCTTTCTCCATCTTAACTACTCATTTTATCATCCCACTTATTTTTATTTTTTTTTATCCTTCAACTCAATTCTCCTTTTCACAAAATTTCACTCATATTGTTTTAAGTGCAATATGAGAGCGACAAAGAAAGTACTTTATCTGCAATCAAGTTTGTGTTGTCTTCATTAAAAAAAAGTTATCGTTGTCTTAATTTAACTAAATAACATAACATTGCTTTACTATACTGATTAAACAAATCCATCAAATTAAAACTATTAAATTGGACCAAAAAACTTTTTGAAATTGTAGTCAATCGCACATGGAAGTCGCATCTGCAGCACCAGGACATACAAAGTGCACTCACAATACATCAATTCCTATTTTACTTTCTGCGCGAGTTATTAACTTTTACCTGCTTTTTGTCAAATTAGACTGCCCAATTAGACTCATCAAGATTACATTCAAGGCAACAAATTACAATTAACAATATGATATTATGTGTATTCGGTTAGTAGTTGAAAACTTTTTCTTTCCCCTTTGTGACAGGGGTTAGATTCGCACCCATCACCACTAACGATTAAGATTTCCTACTTTGGTTTAGGGTGATAAATTTGTTATTGGGTTTGTACACAACAAGACCTGCAATAAGAGGAGAGTTGGTTACACACAAATCTGATGAGGTTCCATCCTAAAACCAATTGGTAATAGAAGAAGCAGTCCATCAAGCTTATATGTTAGTCTAACATCTCTCTGATTCTTCAATGTAAGATCACATGAGGGCTATTTTTCCAACACCGGAGATTTTCCATCCTTAACTCCAATTTAAAAAACAATATAATATATGTAGGAAATAAAGCAAAAGAACGACTCATGAGTAGAAAAGGGGGATTAGAGAAATTCATAACATACTTGGATTAGTGCTGGTAACAATTGCAGTTCCTCCAAAATTACAGCTATTTGGAATTGGGTTCTTCTGATAATAATTGTTGAATGCAAAAGAAGCATGATCATGAAGAGTATTTGGGTGGTAACATCTACCACCAGGTTGTATTGGGCTACAATCAACACCCCCATGTCCACAAGCATAATCTAAAGCCATCTGTAATGATAGCCGAGCAGCAGTTTGGCTAGCAACACACCAGCTAGCACCCGAGTTCACAGGTGATGATGTTGTGGGTGTAGCAAATGGGACCCAAGTTCCGTCTTCAGGGATCGAGTTTGGATTCAGTATCGGAGCTGTTGATGAGGCTGTGAAATTAATAGTTGGTACGGTTGTGAGAGGCGTTGTGATGTCCTTCTGGACGATAGCTTCTTTAAAAACTTCTCCAAGTCTGTCACTTCTCCTTATTACATCACTTGAAACTGTGGAAAAGACCAAGTAAAACAGTAAGCAGTGTCACACAAGATCATTGACTAACGTATAAGCTTGATGGACTACTTCTTCTATTACTAATTGGTTTTAGGATGAAACGTTATCGGGTTTATGCAATCAACTCTCAGGACAAAATAATCAAAAACCCTTGTCCAATTAGAAAATGCAGAACATGAATATAGAAAAGGTGCCCAATTTAACATTAGACTAGTAATGTTCACCTTTCTTGGCATATTAAGTTGAGCAACTTGGTTGCTTCCTATCAAAGGTGTTCAAAACAAATCCGATATTTACCTGACCTTGTAACCGAACCTAACTTGACCTGACTTTAAAATAAATTTAAAATTACGTAAAAATCAATGACTCAAAATCCGATTTTGAACCGACCAGAAACACATGACCCGAAATCGACCCAATGACCCAAATGATTACCTCTACTTGCTATTATACAAAACTTAATTATCTTGTCCGATCTTTTTGCCAAACAGACCTTGACAATCTAGCTGATAGAGGAGAACTAAAGAGACGAAAACTTGGGCATTAAACCTAATACATTTATTTTACAACTTGCAATTTAACAGCTAGATTACCATGATCAGTTCATAGGAGAAGTACCTTACAGTAGTTTATTGATGCGCGTTCGTGTAATCTTGCTTGTTTTAGTTTTTTAACAGTTTAAGTTCAGCAATTTTCCAAGCAAAAGTGAAGGAAAATGAGGCATTGATGGAGCAACAAACAGCACAAATGAATAAAATTGTTTGAAGAAAAAAGAGTCACATGAGTACATGACTAATGACATAAGAATCCATTAACAAGTCTAACATCAAATAACAAAGAGGGTATGTATATTCATGCTGGTTTAGGCCAATTAAAGGCAATTGTATAATGTATTCTCAGTGATCAGATGCTACTTCTGACTCTAAGCATCTTAAAAGGACAGCTTTGTCATATTATAGAAAAACCCAAAAGGAAACAACTGCCACATGTTCCAAAAATGATCAAAATGAGACAACCGAATTTCATCGGTCATGGTCATCATCATCACCCCAATATCCCGCTCAAAAACAAGGTCAGAAAGGTGCAGACAATCCAAAATTCCGTAGTCATACTCCCTTCAAAGAGAGGACCAGAGGAATGTGGTCAATAAATAAGACAGAATCATAAATTGTCTCTATAATCCTTTTGTTCACTTTTGTTTCACAATTAACAAACAAATCTAACAATGACTCCAAAGTCTAATTGCCCAAGAATGATTTTTCTGCACCAAAAATAAGGTATCCTGCTGTAAGTGACTGTATGGCAACAAGATGTTAGCATTTGATAGCACAAAACAAGAAGCCTAAAATGGCAACAAAACAAGAAGCCTAAACCAGGCAAAATTGCCCAACAATGACTTTTCGGAAGTTCCAACAAATAAGGTATTTCTGCAGTAAGACACTAGTATGGCAACAAGATGTTAGCATTTGGAAGCACAAAACAAGAAGCCTAAAAATGGGATCATAGTAAAAGAGTGGAGGAAATCACCTGAACAGAGGGAAAGACAGAGTATGATGATAAAAGAAGCAAAAAGCTGAACCAAAAAAACCCTTTTACCCATCTCCAATTTCAATGAGATGAAGCACTTGAAACCTCAATTATAAAAGATGGACCAAAAAACACCCAAATAACTGAATAAGAGAGAAAAAGCTGACATAGTTTTCTGATAAGATTGAAAGACTTAATCTTGATTACTTTATTTATAAGGGAATTAAGATAGCCTATAGAGTAGCATAAATAGTAGGAGTGCTGAATCTTTGTAGTAGCTAAGAAAGGTTTGAAATTCAAAACCCAAGAAAAATAGAAAAAGAAAGAGAGAGAAGGTAAAGAGTGGAGACATTGTGGGTGTAAGTCTAAGGAAGGCACAAGCAATGGGCAGAGAGGAAGCAAAAAGAAGGTAAAGCAGCATTTCTTTGTAATTTTAAGTGATGATAGTAATGATGACAACCATAATAAGTGCCTCCCCATTGTCATCTTTTTCTGTCTCTTTCTACAATAGAGCATTTCTTTGTTTAAGAGTCTAGAATAGTACTCCTAATCACTATAACACAATCTAATTATTAGGCCATGACAACTCGTCACATAATCTCACCGTGGCCCACTCGTGTGGACACGAGAAATTCGTGGGCTAGGGCCCACAAACCCACGGGTTAAGAGCGTTGACTTGCACATACACTCGGTGAGGATTATTGTTTCCCAAAACCATATGGCAGTAGAAAGAGTAGCTCACCAATTATATATGCAAGTCAACTACCCACTATTTTATCCATGTGGGATTTTGCCTCACATGTGAAGTATTTCCAACACTAATGTGTTATTTTGATTATTTATACATTGAATTATAGACATCTAAAAATTATAAAAACTTAATTTTATGAAAATATGCGATTAGACGATTCAAACAAGATGTCTCTAGACTATATTTTCTGAACAATTTCGTAGCGAGTATTCAAGAAGGTATGAAGTATATTTGGTACTCTTTCTTGTGCAAACTAAAGTAAGCGATAAAAAAAGATTAAAAATACATTTTTATAATTAACAGATGAAAAGGTAAGTTAAAGAGTGTAGACGAAAATCAAAGAAAGAACATTGACTAGAGAAGAGAAACAAAAAATGAAGGAAATCTGTGTTTTATCTGCTTGGATTCCTGCTAAGATTTTGTGATCTTGGGGAGGTTAATGTGTAATTTGATTATGCATATGATATGGTAAAGAAAAAGCCAAAAAGTTGAATAGCCGGTGCCGCAGTCTAGGGGACGAAATTGCAATGCTCAAAGTCCAAAGAATAGGACAATTAGTCAAAAGTTCTATTCACTTTTTTTTTATTTATTTGTTTTTAAATTGATTATTTGTTAGCATGTTGATTGTCAAGTAGGACGAGAAAGATTAAGAAATAACTATAAACGAAGGTAAATTTAATAGAACACGAAAATAAGTAAGGACGACCTGAAATAAAAAAACAAATGCATAAACCCATACACGGAGTCATTTTGGGAAGTAAAAGAACATAGTAGATGTCTCTTGTTCAGCGGGGAAATGAAAATAGGACTTACAGCAAATACCAAAAAATCTTTTAATAAAACTTCAACACCTTTTAATTTATGCAAAAATCCACCTATTTTAAAATTTCAAAATAATCTTTGTAAATTTCGCTTTTAATAATAAATTTTTGACTAACAATTCGACTTATATATACCCTAAATAATAGATTAAAAATACTTTAACTTTTTTATCATCAACTCTCCCCTCTAACATCATTCAAACGTCTCACATTCTCATTAAGACTTTTCAAACAATCAATGATTTTTAGCCCTGGAATATATTAAAATTTTAAATTAACAAAGTGTCGATTTAATAAAAAAATTAATAAATACTATATAATAGAGACCGAAAATCAGTTTACTACTCAAGTAATTTGGCTAGAACTTATGTGATATTAAATGGAAGCAATGTTCTTCAATCAAAAAACAGCCAGTCTCCTGAGAGACCGTCTTTTGATAGACGTCTCTCAGGCCCAATCTATTAAAGCTTATTGTCTACATTTACTCTATATTTTTCCTAATGGGCCAACCCATTTAGAGATGGTCTCTCAAATAGACCGTCTCTCACAAGAATTTGTGATCAAAAAATAGTAAATCAAATAATTTCCAAGCCCTCAAGTTAAGGATACAAAAAGTAGATAAATCCTTTTTATTCATCTAATAACCAACCATTAGTCTATTAGAAAACTAGAATACAATCACAGGGTTGCACACCTTCGCAATAAACTACTCTACAGCACAAACATCATCAACCTAAAGAAACTCAGAGAAAATAAGGTGCTCATTCCTCATGAAACAAAGTCTTGATTGTTCCCAACACGTCATAAACTCGAATATTTTCATCATCGTTGTGTTCTCCTTAAGTAGCTCGATTATACCTTCATATTTGAAGAGCATCAGCTATCGACCCAGCAAGACTCAGAACTTCAAAAGGAGCTCTATTTCCGATCGCCTTTACAGTGCGAGGACAAGAATCGGTGATCCAAAAGTAAGTAAATGCTTTCTCCGAACCTGGGCATTACATATAAAAATGCATAAAAAGATTCATTAAAGGTGGTCACTACATCACTAATTTAAAGGACGTAAATGATAAATAAAGAGTAATTACCGTTTTCTTTATGCGTGAAACGTTCAAACGAACGCTTTGGAAATACCGCATGGGTTACATAGGCGCTAACCTTTGCTGCACCATTTGCTGCCAAAACTTTCTGCAGATGCAGGAACAAAAATTATAATAAAAGTACCCATGAAAGCAAAAAAAATCCTATCTGATCACCACTGAGATTTTAATGCATCACAGATCCATCTCCTGACTTTTCAAATGAACAAGCAACAAATCCCTATTAAAAGAATACTACATAAACCGATTTCACATTGCAGGAGAGAAGGGTTTGGTTTGGCGTAAAATGTTTTGTATAGATTTTCTTTTACATAATACACCCACCAAAAAAAAAAAAAAAAAAACAGATGCATATCAGCAAGTCCGGCTGAATCTCTACATCACTCACCCACCCACCCACACACACACGTAGTGCCACATGATTTGCCACCTTTTCCACAAGAATTGCGACTTCAAAAAGCAAATTAGCTAGCGAATCATGTAACATTGCACATGCGCCTGCAAGCTCAAAATCAGATCAATGGGATACAACTAAGATGTCAACTTAACCCAAACCCAAAAAAAATTATCCAGAGTCCAGAATGAAAAAAAAATTATATATTTATGAAACCAGCTGTGAAGAATATTAAGGACAGGTTACAGAAATAACTAACAGGGCACAGAGACAAACCCATAGGGCCAAAACTGAACTGTGTGTTTTCAAAGTATCCTAAATGAAAAAAGATAACAGTACAGACCACCCAAGTGATGCAGCCCATACTTAAGACATAAACAAATCACATCTTCTGAAGCAGTTTACAGCAATACAACATAACAACCCTGAATCATTCATCTCGGATCAAAGTACAGGCACATATCCTTAGACTCTAAAATACATGAGTATGGCCTTGTGAAGGTATAAATATTATTTCAAGTTGACATTACCTACCATTTTTACAAGACAACACACACAGCATTCAATAGAAAACAGACATATGACAAAAAATTCACATAATTATTGACCATTAGTGTGAAGTATTGTAACTAATATAACAGCAGCATGGTATTGACTGATGCACATGTATAAAGCAACCGAAGCCCAGCATGTGACAAAAAGAAAGTTTATTCTTAAAGAAAATCTACCTGGCATTCAATAAGGGTGCCACCAGATTGTACCAAGTCATCGACAATGACAACATGACAGCCAGCAGGGTTGCCTTCTTTAAGCCTGACTATCCGTTTATCACCTTCACGAACCTTAGCACAAACAACCTGTTCTCATATAGCATGAATAAATACAGTTCCTAACAAATGGCCAGAATAACTTACGCACATAATATAGGAATGAAACAAACCATAGGATAATGATCCAGCTGCTTGTGGAATCGCTTCCATGCTCCATCATCTGGAAATGCAACTACTATCTGCAAGAAAATGTTGTATCAGTAACCATCAACACAAAGTGCACACACAATAAACTTAGGTGTAATCGCCTGTGGAAGTTACAGAATGAAACTATATACATGGATAAACAAAACAGTAAATAAAAAGCAACCTTATCAGCATCTGGCAGTAGATCAAGGCGCTGCTTCAACAAAGGAATTCCTGTTTCGAATAATGGAAGTACATGGTCACTAAAATAAAACCTTTCCTGCAAAAGCAAATAATTGAAGGTCAAGCAAATGAAAGACTGCCAATAACAAACAAGAAAGAGGAATATGTAGAAAAAAGTGGCAAATGAAAAGAATGAACAAATATCTAGAGCCTTTATCAAAATATCAAACATTAGAGTTTAGAATGCATGTCATATATGACCACAGGATGTATGTCGGTACCACCAAATTTGATTGTGAAACTCACCTGCAAAGCATGTATGTCATATATGACAACACTAGTTGGCCCACCCCTTGAGATAGGAATATTGGACAATATCCTTGCCATTGTAAAAGCTGTGGCAACATCTCCTTCCTCTTCCATTCGTTCAAATGATCCAGTAGGAAAAAATGGCAAAACCAATGTGAAGGAAGCAACAAACAGTCGGGGTAGAGCAAATATGACGGAGAGTTGTTCAAATATGACTTCAGGTGAGCTGAAGGCAGCCAAAAAGGCAACATGTTGGCCTCTTATCTCTTGTGCGTTATTTATGAAAAGGTTTGGAAATCCATCATCAAAGCTCCTGAAGCATCAATATAACACACTATTAATCACACCAAATTACTTCAAATTTTCTTGTTATGGCATAAGAAAGGAAAAGAAGGATACAATATGAAAACTATAAATTCACAATGCTTAATATGGCTTGTTGCAAAGTACACATGTACCCAAGCAATAAATTTGTGAAAAGGATCCAATCGCATAAACTAAAAGGCGAAACAAAAAAGCAAGAATAGTGTGCATATTTTCTCAAGAAAACAAAATGTTGCCTTTTCAGTTAGGCAAAAATCTTCAAGACTATATAGCAGTGAATCAACATTAGTGAAATGAAGAAGTTGATAAAGGATTGTTTTATAGAACACTAAAGAATATTGGATACATCATATATGTTGTCCATTAGTGTGACAAAAGCATCATCCTTTTTTTTCTAGGTCCTCTAGCAACTTACAACACCAAACACCAATTACACTAATCAATCATATAATAAAACGAGGGTCATGAGGAACAAGTTTCTTATTCAAAACCGTTATTTTTTAAAAGGGTAGATATCTATCTCCGTAGTGATACCGTACCTTCTAAGCCAACAAAATTAATCTTTATCATTAAAGCATTGGTATCAAATGCATGATCTTTAAATCTTATTTTATTTTTTCAGAAAAGATAGTTCAGCCAAAATCCCATCACCATAAACCTAAAATGTACTTTTCATGGACGGAAAAAGGCATCAAATATAAACAAAACAACTAATACCATCCTTTTCATGAACCAAGAAGAAAATTCTTTTTGTTTATTTCAAATTCTATAAACTGAAATTCCTGCTCAACCCTTAAACGTACAAGTCATCTGAAATCTAGAAAAAACTAAACAAGAATATTCTTTCAATGACCAGTGTACAGCATAGAAAAAAGAAACGGCATTACCCAATTTTTCCGAAAAATAAAAAATAAAAAAAATAAAAAATCATCGACATTACATGAGATGCCAAGAAAATTGGATTAACTAAAGGGGAAATTGTTAGTATTCCGATTGAACAACTTACAAGTACAAATACAAGCACTTATAACAAACATTGAAAACAATCAGAAAGACAAGAGAAGGCAAAACAAGAAAGCGAAAGAGAAAGAGAAATAGAGACCTCCAATTAATGGATTGAAGGGTTATGTGAGGAGATTGAAGAGCGACTTTACGAGCAAGTTCTTCAGCCTCAATACAGTAGAACAGGAATACTTGCTTGGGTTTCTCCATTGTCTCTGCGTAGTTAAATCCCTTCACTTCGATAGTACTTTCCCCCCTTAGTCTTTACTCTTTAGTCTTTACTAGTGACTGCCTAGCGGATCCAGGGTTTGAAGTCCCCGGGCACCAACTAATGGACGAACTCTATCAAGAAGATTAATATACATTATACATAGATTAATATACAAAAAATCAAGAACAACATTTCAACTATTCAAAAATCAAAAAAACAAACACATCAACAAACACATTAACAATTTAACATTAACCAAAACCACCTACAGTACAGCCGGCGGCGGCGTCTGTGATGGAGCAGAAGAAGCCGACGGTGACGCGGTGCGAAAGTGGACCACTGGAGCCTGCGGTGGTGCCGTGGTGGTGGCCGGTGGGGGTTTCCCTTTTAGGTAGAGTTTTTGGGTTTTTTAGAGTGAGAGAGGGAGGAATATTGAAGGAGCTTCTTTCACAAATGGGACGCGCGACAACACAACCCATGATTCCTGAAATCTGTAATTTTTCAATTTTTTTTGTTTTTTAATTTCACAAATTCTTACAAGACTGTCTTTTATAAATACGGCTGTCAAAAGTCGGGTCTAATTCTAAATATATATTGTTAAAACTCTAAATATAGATTTGGATTGCATTTTTAAAAGTATCTTTACAAAAAACAGTGTCTCAGGAGAGCCCTACCATAATTTTATTTTTTAAAAAGTGGCTGGGGCACGTGCCCGAGAGGCCTCTTAATAAATACGCCAGAAATTAGTGGCGCCTTACAATATAGGCATTTGCTTTATTCTACTTTATTTAGAGGAATTTGGAATCGCATTCGCGTGGCCTCCTTTAGCCTACACCGTTATTCGTTATTTAATATTCCCTTCAATTCATTTGAGTAGTCTTATTTGATTGGGCACAGATATTAAGAGTGTGCTGAAATCTACTAAAAGGTGGTAGATAGGGTGTTTATGTGATTAAATTCATTGTAAAGGTAGTAGTTAGGGTATAATAAGTAGTAAAAGTGGGGGATATTGTTCATTAGTTACATGAACATGGGGTATTTAGGTAAAAAAAATCATTGACAAAAAAGAAAATAAGATAACTGAAATGAATTAGAGGGAGTACTGTTTATCCGTCCTGACATACTCGTTACGTTTCGCATAGAGCTTCTCGAAAGTCACCCGACCCAAAAACCCGGGTCGAAATCGAGAGTGAATCGACCCGTGTGTTCCTATTTTAGGTTTATCGAATTGACATTACCCGACCCGAAGTTATACCCGAACCGACTGATAACCGAAAATGGGAAACTGAACCCGAATTGTAACCGACACATAACTTTTAATCAAGATTACCCAAACCTAATAATGACCGACCCGAGTCATATCCAACACGAATCATGCTCGAAACCGAGCTCAATCCGAGTTAATCTGAACGAAGTTTAGATCGAACTGATGTAAACCTGAACCAATTTTTAACATAGAAATATGGTCGACTCATATTCAATAATCTTATTAGTTATTCTAATAAAGTGATAAGTATTTTAATATAATAAAATTTATAAATACATGGTTTCATATATTTAGAGATAATAATCAATGATTAATATTTATTTAACTATTTTTAATCCAATTAGATGAAAATTGATAGAATTTTATAATTTTAATTTCCGGTTAAAGTAACAATGTAATAATAATTACTAATTCATTTGCATTTTAACTATTTTGGTTTAAGTAAAGGAAACCTTATGATCATCAATTAAAAAATGACTATCAATTTAAATTCATACTGACTCGATTGATAGTAATTAGTAATTCATAGCCGAATTCTACTTGAAAAATACCCGAACTCGATTTGTACCTGAAAAAATCGAACCAATTATTAACTGTTGACAACCCGAGACCGATTGAAGCTTGACACGAACTTCAACCGACACCAAACTAATGCTAACCCGATAGCTCGAATAAGCGATCTTCAACCAAACCGTGACTAACCAATCCGACCCGAGTGTGACCCGACGTAACATGCATCAAAAATACTGTCGATCCGAAATACAACCGAACTGAATGACACTCGCCCGAAACCAATCCTATCACCCGAATAAACACCTTTAGTTTCACATATTAACACTATTTATCGTTTTAGCTTATTTTATATATTGCGGTTAATGTGTAAGAAAAAAATAGACATGTGGGATCTTGTTTAAATCTTCTAATCGCATACTTTCATAATACTCCATAGGGGTGTTCAAAAATAGATAATGGGTCGACCCGGATCCGGAAATCCGGGTACCCGATTTTTCGGATATCTAAAAATGCGATCCGGTTCCCACCCGGATTAAACCGGGTCGGATCCGAATACCCGGTTTTATTTGAATGTTTATTTTTTTTGTTTTTTCATTCAACCATTCGTTTTTATCATTATTTTTATTTTGAAAATTTTTTTATATAAAATTCAAATACTTACTCTCTAAAAATATATAACTTAATTAGTCATAAAAGACAAATTAAAAAATTAAATAATAAAATTAGTGCTCATAAAAGACAAATTAAAAAAAATTAAGGACAATCATAAAAAAAAGAATCCGGAAGAGAACAATTATATTAAGATTCAACTCAAAGTTAGCTTGAGAGTTACTATCATCATTTTATTTAAGAAAAAAGGAAAAAACAAACAAAAAAAACATATACCTGTTACCCGATCCGGATTATCCGATTTGCAGAAACGTGTTAATTATCCGGTTTAAATAACCGGATACCGGATAATCCGGATAGGGTTTCGCAAAGTGGTTTTTTTTTAACACCCCTAATACTCCCTCATATTCTTCCTATTAATTCCATTTGTTTTTGGGTTATTATTCACTTATCACTCTGAATATATATTTTATTTTTGGAAAAATTGCCTAAATAATCCAATATTTTTATGATTTTCCTACAATAATCCCACCTATTGATTAACAATGAATAATCCTAACTTTAAGGGGTATTTGCCTAGAGTAAACTTGGGTAACCCAATGACCTACTATAGTAGGTAATTCACCAAAAAAATTAAATTGAATATTAATTTAAAATTAGCGAAAAATTTTAAAAATTTATATTAAAAATTCTAAATAATAAAAAAATCATAAAATTTTTATGAACATTCTTTTTAACATTTTTTCGACATTTTATTTTAATTTATCTTCTTTTAAAAAAAACTTGCTATAGCAAGTCAGCTGATCACCGGGTTTACTCTAGGAAAATAACCTCAAAGTTTATTCATAATTAATCAATAGGTGGGATTATTGTAGGAAAATCATGAATATGTTGGATTATTTTAGGTAATTTTTCCTTTATTTTTAATCTATAAGTTAAAATATAGTCAAGTAGAATCTTGTTTGATTCGTCTCAATGCTAATATTATTAATATCAAATTTTCATAACTTTTAGTTAAGTATAATTAAAGATATTAAAGGTTAAAATATTATCATGGTAAATATAAAAAAAAGTAAATGAGACTAATAAATTGAATACGAGAAGTATTAACTTGCGAATATTAATCAAGTCAGATTTGATGCATAAATTTATAAGAGTATTAACTTTTTATAAAATTATAATTAAATTATAATTATGAAAAAATATAAGTATATTTTCGTCAATTGTTACAGTTTTGGTTTGATTTAATTTTTGAATGAGTTTTCGGTTTTAATTGATTTGGCTTAGTAAAATTTTAGATTGGATATGCATTAGAAAGTGAAAACCCAAAAAACAAATTTTATTTGGTATAGGTGCTCTTTTCTTTCAGAAATTTTGGGATATTATTGGTGATGATGTTACAACTTTAGTTAAAAGGTGGTGGAGAGGGAGTCTTTATCTGAAACCTATTAATAAAACTTGTATTACCCTCATCCCCAAGTGCAAAGACCCTAAGCTAATGTCTGATTTCCGCCCTATCAGCTGTTGTAATATTATTTATAAAGTTGTGTCCAAAGTTATGGCTAATAAACTCAAAGGGTTTTTGGGGGATATTATCTCGGTTAATCAAAGTGCTTTCATTCCCAAGAGGTTGATCACCGATAACGCCCTTTTAGCTTTTGAAGCTTTCCATGCGATGAAAAGATGGGATAGTGGTGGGAAGGATGCTTTTGCCCTTAAGCTTGATATGAGTAAAACATACGATAGAGTGGAATGGGGTTTCTTGGAGAGAGTTATGTTAAAGATGGGGTTCAATGAAGCGTGGGTTAATCGCATTATGAGTTGCATCTCCAGTGTTTCGTTCTCCTTCAAAGTCAACGGAAAAGTGTGTGGTGACGTTGTACCCTCTAAAGGCTTACGACAAGGTGACCCGATATCTCCTTATTTGTTTATTATATGCGCTGAGGCTTTCTCGAGGTTGATTTCTGTCAGCATTGATAAACTGAAGATTAATGGCATTCGTATTTGTCGTGGTGCGCCTATTTTATCACATTTATTCTTTGCAGAGGATAGTTTTCTGTTTGCTAAAGCATCGGTGTAGGAGTGCTCGACAGTAGCTAATATCATTAGCAAATACGAGAGAGCTTCCGGGCAAAAAGTGAACTATGATAAGACCGAGATTTCTTTCAACAAAGGAGTACATCCTCAGCTTAGAAGTAACACTGTGGAGGTTTTGGGGGTTAAGGAAGTCGACCGCCATGTCAAATACCTAGGTCTCCCTACTATCATTGGCCGCTCTAAAAGGGAGATCTTCTCATGTTTGAAGGACCGTGTGTGGAAAAAACTTCACGGTTGGAAATAGAAGTTCTTATCTAGGGCAGGTAAAGAAGTGCTTATCAAATCTATTATCCAAGCCATCCCAGTTTACATGATGAGCATCTTCCGCTTGCCTAGTGGATTAGTTGATGACATACATGGTCTTTTTGCGAAATTTTGGTGGGGGTCGAGTAACGAGCAAAGGAAAATTCATTGGCATAATTGGGGTCATCTATGTTTACCAAAATCAAAAGGTGGTATGGGCTTCCGTGATTTGAAATGTTTCAATACAACTTTGTTAGCAAAACAATCTTGGCGTTTGCACATGGGTGCAAAACCTCTGCTCCTTGATATCCTCAAAGCACGGTATTTCAAACATTCATCTGTGCTGGAATCAAATAGAGGTTATGATCCGAGCTACACATGGAGGATTATTTGGGGTGCAAAATCTCTTCTCTTGGAAGGTTTGAGTTGGCACATCGGGAATGGGGCTTATACTAGAGTGTGGCATGATAAATGGGTTCCTAGGGGTCGGGATATGATTATTCCTAGCACTGATGCAGATACTCACACGGAAATGGTTGTCTCTGATCTGATCGACTTCGATAATGCAACTTGGGTCTCTTCTGCCCTCTTGCGTCTCTTTGATGTTGAAACTGTGGCCAACATCCTCATGATTCCCCTCTCAAGGAAATGGCCGAGTGATAGACAATACTGGTTCCGAAACAGCAACAGCTTTTACTCTGTGAAGAGTGGCTACTGGCTTGGTCTTCTAGGTCATAGTGATGCTGATATGAAATCTGTTGCAGCTGATCGTGCAAAACTTTGGCGTTTAGTGTGGAATATTGCTGGCCCTCCTAAGCTCTGTCACTTCTTTTGGAGATTTTGTAAAGGATCGTTAGCCTCAAAAGCGGTACTATACAATAGATTTTACGTTCCCTCTCCTGCCTGTGATAGATGTGGAGGTAATAATGAAACCCTCCTTCATGCTTTACTGGATTGTCCAAACACTAACCCAATGTGGGTACAACATGTTGCGTTCCTCACCATAAGGGATGCCCCACGTACCTTTGCTGCTGATTTCTTCATCTGGGTTCATGATCACACCTCCTCTGAGGATTTTATCTCCGTTTGTGCTATTATGTGGGCAGCTTGGTTTTTTCGAAACAAGCAAGTGTTTCAAAGCGACCATGGGGACCCTGTAAGAATAGCTGTTGATTTCAACAAGCTTGTTGCGGACTATAACTGTTATTCATCGAAGGTTATGCTTCATCATCCACCCCGTATCCTTCAGTACACAGCTTGGTGCCCTCCAATCAGTGGCTGGGTCAAGGTGAATTTCGATGCACATGTGAATTATGGCACTGATCGTGGCTTTGGAGTGGTTTTCGAGATGACCATGGTAAACTCTTACTTGCTGGGGTTCGTAGGAATGCAATTGGGATGTTGATGAATGTGAAGCTGCAGCTGCGCTTTTTGGGGTTGAACTTGCGGTGCGTTTTGGTTACAACAATATCAATCTTGAAGGTGATTCCATGAGCTTCATTTTGGCCACTGAAAATACTGTTGAGGGATTGTCCCCTATCCATCTGTTTTATGATCATATTGTTGCTTTGTGCTCTACTATGTTAGGTTTTGGGTGCAATCATGTCAAAAGAGCTGGTAACATGCTTGCACATTTAGTTGCTAGATGGGATACAGGTTTAGCTTGTGAAAAACTTTATATGGATCCTTTCCCCCAAGGTCTTCAAACCTTGGCTGAGCTTGATTTATGATATTTTTCAGGTTCAATTCAAAAAAAAAATTAAAAAAAATTAAAAAAAATTTAAAAAAAAACTTGTATGGTGTAAAATCAAAAACTAAAACAAAGAAAATTGAATTAATAGTTTGGTTTTGGTGCTCTTTATAATTTCATTTAGTTTGGATTGTAAAAATCAAAGTTGATTTTTGGCTTGGATTTGATTTTTTAGAAACAATTTTTTTTTCAAATATACTTTGGTTTCATTTAGTCAATATGTCGAACTTTTGATCATTTGTTTGATATTTAGTACATTGTTATATTTTTTAATGTTTTGTTGATCTAATTCAGTTTCATGGTTTGATTTGTTTTCTAAAAGTCTATCTATTTCGGTTTTGATTGATTTGATTTAGTAAAATTTTAACTTGAATTTGAATAGAAAGTAATAAAAAAACTAAAATTTGTTTGGCTTTATTTGATTTTGCATTAACATCAAACCAATAAATGAATTTACACCCCTAACTAGTATTAGGTCATAATCAACATTCCAATATGAAAAATAACAAAATAAAATTTTTTTGTCAAGAAACACATAAATAGAAATGTGAAAGCAGGAGTATTAAAAGAAATCCGAACCGAAGCCTAATTAAGCCTAGAGTATGAAGCTTCGGCTCCGGAGCCTAGAGTATGAATATCTTTTACAGAGAACATTGGTATAAATCACAGTTGTTTATCTACTATGTTGGATTGAACTTGCTTCTTAAAATCGTCGTAAGCTTTAAAATTTAAGGTCATCTTGTTTTAACGAGCATAACTTTTAATTGTTATCTACTCCTTTTATTATCAAAAATGATGGGGTGAAATGACACATAATTCCAAAAATAGAAGAGAAAACAAACTTGAATATATGAATTGAATTACAAAGAACAAGGAGAGAGCCCTTTATATAATAGGAACAGGAAAAATAACTAACTGGAAACAAAATTACAAAGCTAATAATAAACAATAACAAACTCCAATGCTATATATATATATATATATATATATATATATATATATATATATATATATATATATATATATATATATATATATATATATATATATATATATATATATATATATATATATATATATATATATATATATATTATGTAACATTTCATTATTTTTCCAACTACTGCGATATTTTTGATGGATGGTCAGATGGGACTAAAGCAAACTTAATGCTATTGCACGCGGTTCAGGTCCATTCAACCGGGTTTTTTTCTAAAATTTTAATTTTTTGGGTTTTTATGTAACATTTCTCTCTCATCTTCATTTTTCCAACTACTGTTATTATCTCTCTTCTTGCTCTCTTCCTGTGTTACTTCAAAACATACACAAGATCTTCAAAAAAGCTTTTTTTTTTTCTAGAATCAGGTATGTAATCTTTAGAATTCGATTATTTGTCACTTTAGCGGTTCAAATTTGTTGTTGTTTAATTTTCGTCTCCATTGTTCTATGTTTGGATTTGGGGTTTTTTAAATCTTTAGATTTAGAGTTTTGGTATATCGTGAGTTAAGTGTAAATAGATGGTTGATTTATTTATTTTGTCTAATTTTAGGGTTTTATTCGAAATTTTGGGATATTTTTAAAGTTAGAAAAATTCAGTTTTGGAGATCTACCTTTTGAATTATATGGCTTTAAAAATATTTGATTTGATTCTCAGATTTTCTTCTGCAATTTTTTTATTTTGAATCTAATTTGTTCCTTGAATATGGTTTTATTTTAGATCTTGTTGTTGATTTTTTCCAGGCTTTTATTCGATCTTCCTATTTTAGGGTTTAGTTCTTGATTAATTGCGGTAGATTTTGCTATTGATTTTAAAGTTTTGTACTTAATTAATTGTGGTAGATTTTTCAAATGTTATGTGATTATTATCTAACTTTGATAGATCTTTAATGTTAGGGTTTTTGAGTTGATTTTGATAGATTTTTTAATCTACTAGCCAATAGCCATTTTAAAACTATAGCGGAAGCTTTTCAATAGAAGAAGGTACTGATGGTAAATGTACAATATAAGCTTGTGTTTGCTAATTTTTAATTAAATAAATTCTAGCAAGTTTTAATATTTCAGATGTGGTAACCTTCTTCAAGGTCATAGTAACCTTCTACAAGAATATAGTGAAAAATTTTCAATATTAAGAGACATAAATTCAACATAGTTTGAACATATGAAAAGATTGCTCGACTTTCCGCTCTTCTTCTTTTTAGCGTTATTACTTGATTTGAGTCTGTGTTGTTTGGTTGTTTTGGGTTGCATGCATTGCCCTTGGGGCACTTCTAGCTCGGTATTATTCTTGTTGGTTGTGGTCTTGGTTTCATTTGTTATTGTGTTGTTTGCGGTGGTGTGCCTTGGAAGTTTGTTTTCCATTGTCAATATTATCCGTCACAATGAGTTTGTTTTTCATATATAGATACTTTTATGACTCATTAAGCCTATTAGCTCAATTGGTAGAGCACTCTGTTCTTCTTTGTAGAGAGAGGATGTAGGTTCAAATCCTACATAGGCTATTATTTGTATTTTGTAAAAAAATATGACCAATGTTTGTGATATTATTGAACATTTTGATCTCATTTTCAAACATATTGATCTCATTTGTAAAAATAATACAAATCAGTTATTTTGAATTTGTTTTATTAAAGTTACATATGAGGAGACAGTAACTATATATAATCATAGTATCCTTTAGTAAGAACATAGTAACTTTTTCTAAGAACATAGTATGTTAAAAACTTTTACAAGAACATACTAACATTTTAATAAGATTATAGTATTTTGTAATAAGAAAACAGTAAATAAAAAGTATATAAATAGTTATCTTCAACCAAACATCATCATCTTAACCATCTCTTCATCCTTATCTTAACCATATCTTCGTTAAACATAAGAAAATTAAAGTTTTGAATTTGTTTTTTTCACAATTACATATGAAGAGACAGTAACTCATTAAAGTCATAGTGTCTTTTTCTAAGAACATCATCATCATCATCTTGGACTTAACAAACTTAACAAGCACACTGGACTTAAAGGTAAGCTTCTTCTTGGACTCACTCAAGAGTTATAACACACTATTCTTATCCTTACTACACATGAATTTATTGATGTGATGGTGGATAAACGAATCTGAGAGACCAAAATTTATTACTGCTATGTTGATAATATATATGTGAAACCATAAATATAGCAAGCATAATGGTGAACCCATAAATTTTGTTACACATTATCCAACCCAGTAGCAGGCACAATGGTGAGTTGGTGACTCAAACTAGCATTTATAGCAACAATTGGGACAAGTCTATAACTCGTATTCACCAGTAATCTTTTCAAATGTCATAGACTCATCGTGACTTTGCCTACACATAATTACCATCTGCCAACATATGGTGACAAATAACTTGTACCTAACAAGAAGCCTATGTAGGATTTGAACCTACATCTCCTGTGCAATGTAAGCACAAATACACAGTGCTCGACCAAATTGAGCTAATAGGCTTATAGAAAATTATATACATAGTAATCTTTTCCAAGAACATAGTAACCTTCTTAAAACGCATAGTAATCTTTCATTAGCAATACTGATTCATATCAGTTTTTCCCTGTATCTATCCCTAAAGCAAGGTATTATGGCATTAAGAGGATGAATACAAAAGTAGAAACCCAGAAGCTATTCAAACAAAGAAATATTCTAAAGCAGAATCCCAAGAATCATTAACGCAATACAAAAGTAGAAGAGTATATACATAGTAATCTTTTCTAAGAACATAGTAACCTTCTTAAAGCACATAGTAATCTTTCATTAGCAATACTGATTCATATTAGTTTTTCCCTGTATCTATCCCTAAAGCAAGGTATTATGGCATTAAGAGGATGAATACAAAAGTAGAAACCCAGAAGCTATTCAAACAAAGAAATATTCTAAAGCAGAATCCCAAGAATCATTAACGCAATAAAATTAATTACTCTACACTACATATCATCAATATTTCGCAAAAAAATTATAAAGACAAATTTAATCTAAACATAATCAAATTCATAATCAAATTGAACAAAATTTATAATCAAACTTTTTCCAACTCATAAACCCTAAAACAAAAATCCATAATCAAATTAAACAAAAAATAAGAAACTTAATCAAAACATAATTAAATTAATAATAACAAACAAAACAACTAACTAATTGAAGAATCAAAAACGCATTATTAATAAAAACAAAAAAAACCCTAATTTGAAGAAACATATACATCGAGTAATAAAATGCGAATCTAATCCTAAACTAACATAAATTTCAATTGTCATACCGTATTTTAACAAAAGATGAAGATTGCAATCGAATTCGTGAGATGTTGACCGTAGTTTTGTGGTTTTTCGAACAAATGAGGCTTGGAAGAGGGTAGCATTGTTCTTCAAGGTGGGAAAACGAATATGAAAGGCTCAAGTTTATTTTTGCCCAACTTCACCGGTTCAATATATTTTGTTTTATCCGTTAGATCTTACTTAGATCAATGGTTGTAATTCCTTCTTATCCTGCTCATTTTAATATCCCTTCTTAATAGATCCCTCCCCTATATATATATATATATATATATATATATATATATATATGTTGGAGATAGCACGGAAGAAAAACTATATTTCTTCCCACCCCCAAACCCCTGGAAGCTTGAAATTGTTGCAAAAGGTGTCAAGATTGGACAATATTTCTGTAAAATGAGCTGAGGGAAGAATTTTAGTAAAAACGTCAGCTAATTGAGAACATGTGGGTAAATATAGTTGTGCAGATGAAGGTTGTCCAAATTTTTCCTCTAATTCATTCCATATGTCACTAATTTTATGGTAAAAGACACTTTATGATATAGACTCATCTAAAGATGATAAGATCCACCCAATGACTATTATTGCATCTTTCTCGTGCATTGTAATCAGTGGATGTGTTGAATGGTTTAGATAATGTATCATCTATGAACCTACTTTATTCTTAGCTGTTAAGGTTAATACTTTGGACCTTTTCTATTTTACAAAATTTTCTCCATTGAAGGGGATAGAAACCAATTTATTATTAGCTTGATCTGTGGAATGTGAGTAGTAAGTAAATATTATCTGGACTTAATGTGTTCTCCAAACAAGATGAACTCTTATCACTGACAACCACATTAATTTTGAGATGAAGAAGATGCAAGAAAACAAGAATAAAATAAAATAAAAATAAAAACACGGGCTGAAAAACAGAAAATCAAGAAAAAATGATGAAGAGAATAAAAATCAGAATTGATATGGTTGTGTGTTAGAAAAATCAGAAATCATAAGTTTGGTGATTAGTCCCGCTCGATACCATGACAGATATGTTCCAAGAACAGATTAGAAAACAAACTTGCTATATGAATTGAATTACAAAGCACAATGAGATAGATCTTTATATATAGGGTATAATAGGAAGAGGAAAAATAACTAACTGAAAACAGAATAACAAAACTAATAAAATTTCTCAGTGAATGAGCTTTAAAATTTTTAAAGAAGTGAAAGAAAAGGCTAAAATAAAGTAATACACAAGATTATTAGGATCAAAATTCTATCTAGGATCGTTGAGAGGGTAGGATCGAAATCGGTAGAATTGGATCTTAAGATCGTGTGATCCTACAAATATGCATTAATATGCTTTGGATAACTGATTATCAATTATATTTGTTCTCTTTTTAAGTTTTAAGGTGTAAGTAAAAACTTATTTTGCTTCATCTATTATGATTTGAAACAAAAATAATACTTTTAATAATCATTTTTAAACTGCAAATCAAAAAAAATTGAAATTTATAAAAGTAGTGATATAATTTTTTTATATACTTTTTATACGTAAGTGAAATTTGTATTATATGAAAATTTTTACGATTGAAGGATCAAATCGTTAGATCGTAAGATCGTAGAATTGTGTTATGGTCCTACCACCTAAATTCTTGAGATAATTAAGTAGGATCGTACGATTCTACCACATTAAGATTCTACCTACGATCTGGATCGGTCGCCTATTTTTGAATCGTAAGATCATATAGTTGTTGATCAGAATCGGGATTCTGTTTACTATGGTAATACACAATGTATAGTATATTACTTCCTTCGTTTTTTATTACATGCACGACTGCACCTAAACCCAATTTAGCACTATCCATCATTCTTGGTATTTTACATATTGCGACTATTATACGAGGAAAAAAAACGCGGTAATGTGGGATATTATTTTAAGGGGTATTTTCTTAGAGTATACCCGGTGACCGGATGACTTATTATAGCAAGTTTTATTTTTTTTTCAAAAAAAAGATAAATTAACATAAAATGTCAAAAAAATGTTAGAAATATGTTCAAAAAAATGTATGATTTTTTTATCATTTAACATTTTTTTAAAATTTTTCTCTAATTTTAAATTGATTTTAGTTATTATTTTGTAAATTACCTACTATAGCAAGTAATCGGATTACCCAAGTTGAAATTATTCATGGTTAATTAATAGGTGAGATTATTGTAGGAAAATCATGAACAATTTGGATTATTCAAGGTAATTTTTCCTATTCTTTATGGTCTCCACTTGTATCTCATCAAATTTGTAAAAATAATTTTTATTAGTTGTGGTTCTCATGTTTTTTCCACTAACTTTCTTTGAATTTTTTTAATGTTTATGATCCCCATTTTTCTTTTGTCAAATTTATTATTCAATAAGACAATATAAATTCACTATTTAAAAAATTATATTTTTTTTAATTACCGGGAAGATTAGGAAACTTCATTAACGAAACTAGAAATTAGTTATTAAAGTCCTAAATTGTTGATGCAAATAATTGATTAGTTGGATCCTAAAAAGTTAAAACAATATATTACAAGTAATGTAAATAATATGTATCATGATTTGTTTTACCATTTTATATTCTTAATTATTTTTGTGTGTTTCAATTTATTCATTTTCTATTTTTAGTCATACTATTATTAAATTAAAATTAATCAATATGACATGTAATCAATTAACAGCCAATGATATTTTTCCATTTGTCATGACTCTTTAGGAGATGACACTTGGAATTTTTTCAAGACTTTTATAGTATTGTATGATATGATTTGTCATGACTCTTTAGGAGATGACACTTGGAATTTTTTCAAGACTTTTATAGTATTGTATGATGTATGATTTGTCATGACTCTTTAGGAGGTGACACTTGGAATTTTTTCAAGACTTTTATAGTATTGTATGATTGTATTGTATGATTGTATGATGATATTTGTCATGACTCTTTAGAAGATGACACTTGAAATTTTTTCAAGACTTTTATAGTATTGTATGATAATATGATATGATTACTTAGTGGATCCACAAATAATATATTTACATTAAATTTTATTAAAAATCAACAAAAATCAAAACTTTCCTATGTGTATTGTTTCATTTCTCATTTTGTGGTAATATAATTTAGATTATTAATGTCTCTGAAACGTATCTTTTGATTTTTGGCCTATTATATAGTACCTCCTATTCATAGAGAATATGATATTTGATTTTTGACACTATTAACTCATTACTCTTAATTTGTATTTTATTCTTAATCTATATGGTCTAAATCCGCCCCTGATGCCTACTCAAATTATCCACTAAGTTCGCAGAATCATGTTGCATGCTTTGCTTTGTTGCTCCAAATATATGCGATTTTGCGTAATGTTTAAGCCGCAAGTAATGTCATCCTTTCCTAACCTAGCCAAATAATATGAATAAAATTTCAAATTATACATGAGCCTTACATTTGGGAAAAATTATTCAGAATATTCCTAATTTTTACGATTTCCTTTGAATAACCCCTACTTTTGATTATTTATGAATAATCCGAATTTTTTACCATATTTGCTCATAACACCCCTTTTGAAAATTTGATCAGCTATAACAGATGATATAGCCGTTTCTAACATGTTCTCTTCCTTCTTATTGATGTCATCTTCTTCCTCCTTTTTACTCCATTTCTTCAACATTCAATTACACTTGCAAAAAAACATTCATTTCACCCCAAAATTTTAGGGTTTATCTCAAAATCCGAAATTTGCATTTCCTCATCATTTCACCCCTAAATTCAAAGAAGGAAGGTTGAATCTGGTTGTTTTTGTCATTCTTCATAAAAATGGTAAGCTTCTATTCTCTTGGAGGTTTCGGTACTGTTATGTGCTTAAATGTGCAAATTTCTGATACACTTGATGTGCAAATTTCTATTCTTTTAGTCTTGTGTGTGCTGCTGATTTATGTTGTTCTTCACATTACGTGCGAATTTATGTTCTTCATTAATATTTTACAATTTTTTCGAAAATTTGTTGCTATGATGTTACTGATCTTCCTAAATTTTGGTTTAACAATGGAGAAATAGAGTAAGAAGGAGGAAGATGACAACAATAAGAAGGAAGAGAACATGTGAGAAACGGCTCTATGACCTGCTGTAGCCAATCAACTTTTCGAAGGGGGTGCTGTGAGCAAATACGATGAAAAGTTCAGATTATTCATGAACATGAATAATCAAAAATATGAATTATTCACAGGAAAAAGTAAAAAGTAGGGATTATTCTCAACAATTTTTCCTTACATTTATCATCAACTAATCATCTTTTAATAACAACTTTATTATTCCACCAAGTAGTTAATTTAAGGGAAATTCTACATGGTAAGCACCAAGTATAGAGAAATGTCAGTGGTAATTAATCTTATTTTTTGTTCTACAAAATAGCACCCCAACTGTTTCAAACTAACTACCGTAACTATATAACCCAAAAAACGTTTAATGGCCATTAACTTCTGAAATTACAATATTAACCTTTTCTTCTTTAGCATCATCTTCTTCCTTTCTATTGATACCCATCTCTTTTGAAATGTTTCTACCACATACATCCATTATTCTCCTCTTTTTTCACCTAAATACCTCTAATTCTTAATCCCTTTTCTTCACTCCTAATAAATACTCCTAACAAATGGTTAGAGACAAAAGAAATGAACTTCGGTTATAATTTTTTAAAAAGAGCAATTACAACAAAACTAAAAAGAGGTCAAATTTAATTATTTTCTTTAAATTTACAATCCTCCATGAGATTAGAAGGTCAAGTGTTGCAAACTCAAAAGGATAATAAGAGTACAAAACAATTAAAATTCAACAAATAAAAAAAAGTCAGCTAAGATTAGTCACCACTAACAAAAAAACCCGATGGGTAGTTACATAGATGCCTCAACTGTACAAGGAGCTCAATTCAACAATTTAAGCACTAAACGGTAAGTTCAAACACACTATTCAGACATATACCTCAATTTTCAGAGCAGCCGCTTTGCACTCATTGACATTCACTATGGATACTACAAATGCGCCCACGAGCCCACACGTCATGCAGGCCACAATTAGAGTAAGCATATCTGATGTGAAAAACACGATTCCTATGGACATATTTAACATTATATACATGATCTCAGTCATCTGCCAGTTGAGTTAGATGAATCTGAGTTAGTATGTCCTCTCTTTCTCATCTTCTGCAGGAGCGAAAAGCATCCAAAAGGTCCAGACTGTCCAATCCAGAGAACAAAAACACGTCATTAAAGAAAGATCCCAAGTTTTGAATCACAGCCCGTCACTTGGTGATTCAAATATCTAGAAAACCATTAGTTTAATAACCCAAACACGTCCCAAATTCACTTAAAATGGATATTCCATGTATGAATAACACAGCTACAAGAGTGTTTTGGACCAAGATAATCAAAAATTAAGATCATGTCATAAATTCAGCTCTAGTGACATGGGTAGAACCTTTTCTGCAGCAGTTCAAAGCTTTCCAAACAGTTCAAAGCAGTCCACAGTAAGGCCTTTTCTTGATACCAACTACAGAGCAACTAATCATTTCAAGCGCATACCAAGAAGTGGAAAAGAGATCCAGACTTCGGAGTACATTACAGATTAACAGGAGTAAATGTTTAGAGTTTCCATTTGGTTTAGATAATCAATTCTTCACAGTTCAACATTAATCTATTAAGCGGAATGAAAAGCATGGCCAAATTGGCCTTCTGCATATCCTTGCAGAAGTAAAGATGACACAAGGCTGCAAAGAATGTAGTTCAAACAATGTAAAGAAATTCACCTTCAAGCGTCTCTTACGTTCCAGTACTTTCTCGATGCTCTCCAATCTACTTATTATCTGTCTGAATGTTGGCCTGTTGAATGGCTCATGATTCCAGCAGTCTTCAATTAATCTACAAAAAAAAAAGAAAATAAATCAAACACAATAAATGACACATTCACTTACCAAATATCAAGAGAGATTTATCATGCTTCTGCTCTGCTGGACAACGAAACACCAAATATATTAGTGACCTGAAAGGACAGCATCCAGGCTTCAACAAGAACTCATCTGATCCATTAGATTTGTTCAATATACATGAAATGCGAATTGGATGAAGCACAAATGAAGTTAGTGTTACTTAACAATCAGATTCAAGGTTTAACTTTTAAAACAGATTGGTACATTTGCCAAGTATATTCTTTTGTAAAACTTGCGAGAGAAAAAAAATTTGAAACTGAAGCCAACAGAGATTTTTTTTTTAATATGCTCAACCGACTGAAACGAGAAAGAGAGAGAAGGGGGAGGGAGACAATAATACAATCCGAGTCTTTTTTAAACGAGGAAATATAGGAATATCGCAGCATGTAGAAACCAGGATAATAAGTTGATTTTCCTGTGCCTCAACTTTGCTGCAGAACTTTCTACTCCATTTAAATCATTCTTGTTAAAATCTTGCTAAATTCAACATCAATTATCCTACTAGGTCCATTTTACTTAATTGCACAAAACTGCAATAGAAGCAGATCATCTTCGGTTTACGAATAATTTGATTCTAAATGGATGCAATCAAGACCTCATCCTTCCTTGAAGAATGCTTACACTATATTTGACTAATAGACCTAAAGGAATAAGAATATACAAGCAACTTTGTGCTTTCATTTTTAAAGTCCCAAACCAAGCGATATTCATCCAATTACGTGCTTCAAAAAAATTCCATTACTTGGCAACTTAATCATACCAAGCCTCTGCATTTTCAGAACACCAGCCAAATGGCCTGTGCTCCAGTCAGTATTAGTGTATCTGATTTAATTCCTGCCTAAAAGCCGTACTTGATAGTTTCCTATCTAAATCGGCTTCACAAACACTTCTTTTAGTGTAAAGTAACTATATAAGATCACTTTATAGACTGATATCCCACAACCAAAAGAGATAATTCGGGTAAGTTTCAAACATTCATTTTGATTTAATATTACCATTACTCCTACACACAAGGCATAGTGCATATAGAGATTTATATAGAGTCGTTAATAAGGTTTCCCTTCATAAAAATATGAAAGAAAAAAGGCAGTCTTCTTTCACTCAGGTTGTTCATTCCAAATAGAACCAAAGTTGTTGATAGACTAAACTCAAATGGTTCCCTTTAGCGATAGCACCTTACAATGGTGAGCCAAAACAAAATGATGCAGCGAAATCTTCAAAAGATCGTTAAGAAAGTACCAAAACCTAGATACTTACTCTTGTAATCCATGAGCATAGTATTTTGCTGGAGCTCTGAAAGGTGGGCGTTCATTTGAACTATATGCCTCTGCGGCTTCCTCTTCGCTCTTTGACACAAAGGGAGGATATCCTTCAATCATCTGGAGACACAAAATGCAGCAAGTTAAAGATCCTTGAATAACTAGAATGTATAAGGTACACGATAATTGACTCTACCACATCGACCATGCTCCTAAAAGGAATGCGTTGGTCTACTCAAGTCTTTACGAGGACATGCCTACAAGGTCACTATACTAATGTCGGCAAGAAATGAAAGATCCCAAAAGAAAGAATTTTCACCATCTAGTCAGATTAATTCACAGTTCACAGGCTTTTTGTATCTTTAGGTATATAGAAAGAGACCACCACGTTATTTATTCCCGTCCCCCACCACCACCCAAAAAGAAGGTCATCAATTTTTACTGACTAATTAGCTAGCTGGAATTTTTTTCAATTAGCCTAGTCGTACATTAAATTGTAAAAAAGAAAAAGATACAGTACGGAAGTTCCAAAAAGAGAAAGTTATAACAAAATTTTGGACAAGTAAATTCAGTCACAATTCGAATTTTAGAAGTGCCACATATGAAACTGGAAGAGATGCAAATAAAATCAAATTTGCCCAAATGCGTTGCAATTTATAGTAGATTGAAAAGATATTCCTGATGGAATTGATATTTCTCTAGTTATAGCCTCCTGTTTGATACCTGACAATACAACCTATGTAAGGGGGATAGCTCAAATAGTGCTGATATGACAACTGGGCAACAGGTCTTCAAATATCAAATTTACACCATCAGCGGTTAAACAACAACAACGCCAGCCTTAACCCATCATATTGGGGCCGGGTACCAATCAACAATTCAAAGAAAATTTGTCAAAAAGCAACAAAAACGCACAATAAATACAGAGGCATCATGTAGAAGTAACAGCTCTACCAGTAGGTCAGTAACCCAACCAACAACCTAGAGCGAGTAACCGAAGATGATTCCAAGAAGCAAATAGAAAACAAAGAGGCTGCTGGCATTCAAAAAATAGAGAGGAAAAGAGTAAAATCTCAGATGTTGATGCAGCAAATAACATGGAAGGAGAGCCAAAATTTTGTTTCGCTGGAAACATCGAAGGTGAAAATATAGGGTTTAGAGATGAGAGAGAAATTAAAAAAAAAAACATTCGGCGGAAAATTTGCAAATGGTAAGGAATTATGGTTTGACAAGAAGGAAAAAAAGATAAGCAAGAAAAGAAGAATAGAAAAAAGAAGACGAGAAGAATAGCACTTGAAAAGTGGTTGGATTCTGGCAAAGAGGCGGCGAAGGAATGGTGGTGATACTCCCTGCAAAGCCAAGGAATGGTGGTCGTATGGCAGAATGGGAAGTTGCTGGAGAATGATGTGTCTGCAGCCATGAAAGTGTCTAGTGGGTCATGGAAGATCACCGGAAAATAGTCTCATAAAGTTAGAAGGACTGCAAATTTACACTAGCAACTCAAACATGACAAGAATCGAAATGGAGTTGAAAGCATCGAGTGACCATATAATTTTTTTTGACGATAAAGATAAGAAAGGTTGAGGATCATTTCTTATTAATTTCTTTGTATTTGAATCTATGTTAATCAGACTCGCCGCTTTTGCCGCCGCAACGGTGTCCGGTACGACTGGTACGAATACTAGTATAGGATACACGTCTGGTACATCGGACCAAACATGGGTAAAACCTCTAAAAAGTAGAGGGAATAGATTACAATTGTGCTGCCATTGTTAGGGTTTATGAATTTTTTCAAAACCCTAGATCTGAAATTTGGGGCCCTTAATGCAGCAGTTATTCCTCTCTATTGCTCAAAGATTGGATGAGCTAGGATTTTGTGTCCTAAGCAACCTCATATATAAAACTTGGCCATAACATTATGTTAGACATGTTTTGGTCATGAATAAAATTAAGAGTGGGTGATTTCAAAAGCCCTATTTTTGTGAGAATTTTCATGCAACTAGAAATGGTTGATGAGAGAGGAATACTGCCATTTTGTGAGTGAGGTTGAGGCGTTGAGAATTCTTGAACATCTAAATTACTCATTATCAAGTTAAAGTATATCTTTGGTAAATATATTCTACCATACAAGTCGTCCATGTCCACATTAAGTTAGTCATGGATCGACAACCTATATGGATTTTCCCTAGACAAGTTAGATTATATAATAAGGGGCTTCAAAGATATTCAATGAGTTTAATTGTTAGATAAAGCATTCTAGCCATAAGTGTTGGCATTTCTTTGCACCATTAGTGTTTGTAGTCCCTGCTCTATTTGGTATCATGTTCATAATTGGTTCATTGGTGTTTGAATGCTAGTCCAAAATTTTCATTTGCTTTCTTTGTAGTAGATTAATATTTGCTCGCATAGAGCCATAGACAATTTACTTTACTTTTGTGGCTTTACCTAAGATAACTTTAAAATTAGATCAAAAATATTTGAAAAAAAGAACAAAAAAGCACCAATTAGCTAGAAAACGCAAAGCCCCGTTGAGCCAGACACAAAAAAAGACACCCCAACCCACATTGAAACTTGAAACCGACCCCCCAACCCCAACAATTCTACCCCAAAACTCTGACACAACCATCCCCACAAAAAACATAACCCTCGGTCTTTACTTTTGAGAGGTAGAATCTTAAATCTGAGGTCGGTAAAATCTTACGGTTTTAAATGGATTAAAATTTTGAGCAGCAAGATCGTAGCACGATTCTACAATTCTATGATCCAGCAAATCCAATTCGACATATTTAGTCATAATTACTACTACTAAATTCTCTAATATATCATCTTTCACTATTTTTTTCCACATAAACACATAGGTTTGAAATATTCAATAATCATAATTAAAAATATGTTTTTTCTATTGGCTTGGAGTTTCAACCTAATTGTAGAAAGTCTTTTCAAGGAAACTTTAATTCACAAATTTAAGCTTTGAAAATGAATAGTAATGACTAGATGCTAAATATTTAAGCATATGTAAGATTATTCGTAGGATCGTACGATCCTATGATTCGATCGTATACTGCCCATTTAAACAATTCCAAGTGGAATCCCGATCCTAACAAGTTTGTTGTGAATGATCTTTTCTTTTCAACATAGTTTTAGACTTTTGTTCATCTAATATTTTTCTTTTGTCTAAGCATTGTAAAAGGTCAACTGAAAACAGCTTCTTTCTTCATGGAAAGTTAAAGATGATGTAGGCAACCAAGGGTGTCAAATGAAAATAACCTCTTTATTTTTACATTTGGTACCTCAAAGGTAACCTAAGTAGGAGAATATCTAGGAACCACCACTTATACCTTTAGAGTAATGAAATGTTGTTGTCTAATCATGGTTAAGGGTCAAGATACTTAAATTCTCAATCAAGAAACAAACTGGCTCAACAGAATATCATTATCATCATCATCGTACCCAGTATATCTCCCTCAGCTACGATCAACGTCTAAATGACGATAGATCATACCCTTATCAAAGGAGATAAGGAGGTTGCGACCAATGAGATTCTTCAAGCGTTCCAATCACATTAGGAGAGTAACAGAGGAAGAAAATAGAACGAGAAAGAAAAAACGAAGAATCATACCTGGTTTTTGAAGCACCATTTCAATGCTCAATCTTTTAAAGAAACTACTAAAATTAAGAGAGAATAGAAGAGGAAAGTTGCACAACGAACACTAATGTTGTAATGTATCAACGGTAACATTTAGTCCATTAGAAAAAGTAACATTCACTCTATATTTTTGTACTTTACTCTCTTTTTTCTACTTTTCTTCTACTTCATAAATTGTAAAGAGTAGTACTTGTAATAAACATGAGTCTTTTATTGTTTATTTTTAATAATTTTGTTTTATTTAAGTATGAGGTGTCTATTGTCATTTTCACTCAATTTTGAATGAGCTTTATAAAAAAAATTTCTTTCTTTTGTTTTTCTTAGTTTAAGCCTAAAATTAAAAATATATTTCATTTCGTTTCCTTTGCTTTTTAACGTTTTTCACTCTAAATTAACGAGTTTTCGTTTTCGTTTCTTGTATGGGTTCAATTTTCAATTCGTGTAACCTTGAGCAAGACAAGGCACAACAAGGAAAGTAGAAAGGTTAGAAACATAAACCAAAGAATACATAAAATAATAATACATACACAAACAATAATCAAGGCAAATATAATAGTCGATGATCTTGGATACAAATTTTGCGTCTCGAACTAGTTTAATCCCCAATTAAGTTCTCAAAGAAGTGTAACTCGCTCGTATTCCTAATTTTCTCTTTCCAATTTTCTTAGACCTACCACGCTTGATCTTACCATCAACTGTGATGTTACCCACCCTTCTCACATGTAAGTCAATAGTCTTCCTTTGCACATGCCTTTAGCATCCCAACCTACTTTCACGCATCTTTGCATCATTATATTCAACTCTTAGCCCCTCTCTTTACACTTGGTTTCTAATTTTATCCATCCTAGTGAGTCCACACATTTCGACCTTAATATTTGCATCTCTACTACTTTTATCATATGTTAATATATCCCCGGTACTTTTTCTATATTACTATTAGGTGTTGTATTCAGCTTTACTAGAAGATGGTTATTTTAACTAAAAGAAATACCATTTTCTGAAAAAAGAAGCTCACTGTTCTTTTCCCCTTATTTCTACTGGATTAATGTTATTTGTATTCATTAAAATTTACAATACAGATAAAAATATTCATATTGTTTTCATATTTATACAAATTAACTGGTTTTACTTGTTTTGCTGGTTGAGATTGAGTTTTACTGATCAACAGCAATACTGGATATTACATTTTAATGTGGCAGAGAACAAGGCTAAAAGAAGTAAGAACATTTAAAATAATACAACACTAAAATAATGCGAAAATTTAATAGCATCCTAAAGGATACCAAACACTATAAGAGCAGTAAAAGAAAGCTGAGTAAATGCTTTAAAAGATAGTGCAACAAGTAACTCCTTTCAGCTAGAAATTCACTGATGTAAAATATTTAGAAAAAAAAAAAAAGATGAGTAGAAAAGCTAAGATCTTACTTCTTGGACAATCAAGGAAAATGAAAAGACGTCAATTTTTGTGTCATATTCCTCATTCTTAAAAACCTCTGGAGCCACATATCTCCCTGCCAAACAATAGTAACCAAATGTTTTAGAGAAAAACACTAGAATTATAAAAATAAAACAGTCACGAGTCACGACCATATTGTAAAGGTTTTTGAGGTTACAACAACTGCAATATGAGCAGTGATAACCGCAAAACCATCCGCATTGACTGATAAAGTACCACGACAGTGGTTTAACAACTATTACCACAAGTCATCAACAGCGATCCGAGATTTGCATTATGCATCTGACTTCTTCTAAACCAATTTTGAAAGGGATTTCTGTTGACATTATTAGACATTCATTTATAGCATCAAATGCAAAATTAGTACAAATTTAGTAACTCCTACAAGTTAACAAGTATAAAAAATAAGGCAACATTATACAGCACCTACAAACCTGAATAAAAAAATTTCCTACCACACAAGTACAATATTGGAAAGCAGAAATAAAATTCAAGAGATAAAACTCACATGAAGTTTCTTGACACGACAGAGGCCCATGTTCCCTAACTGTCTTTGACACTTTCAGGAGCTTGCTCACACCAAAATCTGCTACTTTTAAAAGCCCTGAAATGTCCCGTAGTATATTTCTGCCATCTTAACAAAAAGAAAGTGAGAATAACTCCTATTATAAATGCTTCATGATTTAACAAAATAAATAAGTTAGAAAAACTTACGATGGCTCAAGATCTCGGTGGATAATGGCTGGTCTATTCTCATGCAAATAACTCATTCCCCTGCATTACAAATTTCTTTCAAATTAACAGCTGAAATATTATAGGTTACAACTTACAACCCGTGACATTCACATTCCATTACCCAATTCAAGAAAGTGGCTCCATCTTAGGTGGGTTTGGAGGGTTGGATGTACGTAACCTTACCCTTTTAATATAAAAATAGGTTGTTTTTTACTAACCCTTAATAAGCACATCATCAGTAACTTGCTGATGTTTTTCAAAATCTAAACCATCACACCAGTAAGGATTGCTACTCAACAAAACTGCCTACACCCTAAACACCCCCATCTCACAGAACACAGTATTAATTGAAGACATTGGAATTTTTCAAACATAACATTTCCGTAACAAAAACAAAAGACAAGGACATCATCTTGTAGACAGAGTATGGAATGGAGTAATATCAATATAGGGTAAAGACGAACTTATGTAGAGGTACATCAGTCAGCACCAGGTTTGATCTTAATTAAAATAAGCACATAGGAGCAGTAGTCACAAATTGGATCAAAGTTAACTACCAAAGCGTGAGCCAAAGTGCGAGCCTATATAACGCTAGTCTGTTTGGCTCATTAATTGTACAAGTTATAACTACTCTCTTACTGAAATACCTTTTTAAGTTTAACGAAAAAATGAACTAAGATGAGTTTCTCACATAACTCTAAGTGATGGAGCAGAATCTAAGCATGGATCCTCAGGTCATTATAAGCAGTGAGAAAAACTTGATCACGCATGCAAGCTCACCTCGCCAAGCTAGAGCTTGGCATTCTCAGGTTAGCCTTAAACATGGCTTAGCTCACTCATATGTGTCTACGGCGTCATTTTGTGAGTTTCAACATCTCCATATTTCAGTTTTAGCAACCAATGAACGAACCACACGATATTTTATTATCCTAATACCACCAAGTGACTCCCACCTAGGTTGTCATGTAAACAAGATATAGGGGTCGTATTTACGCAACCTTGCCTTGTATCAACATAGCGGTTGTTTTTAAATGACCCTTAATAGGAAATATTATATACAGCTTGCCATTAATTAAAAAAAGCACATGAATTAGTAGCTCATTTTACTATACATTATGTTCCTAAACCAAAAAATTATAAATCATTGAATTCATATAATATTGACTTCCTAATTAATGAACTCAAGCACTCTAAAATGTTAAAGATTGTAATATGTAGTTGAACTCCATTCATCACTAGTAAAATAAAGCATTGTCATCTAGAATCCAAGAGCCTCGCCATTTATAATTCATTTAGACTAGATAATCTAACAACATTATGTAGCATTAACGAACCACTAGGAAAGTTCCGCAATGATAGCATTCCATCCTATGTTACCCGGATTGCGAGACAAAGGGTCGTTTTTCGATCAGGAATGGTCAACCTGAAACACGAAACGACCGCATACTAGGTCTCCATGGTTCGCGTACAAAATCAACCCATAATTTGTTCTTCTCTCCATGAAAATCTGGTATTTGACCCACTAAACGAAAAGAAAAAATAAAAGAGATCTAAAAGAAGAAGATAATATAAGATTGAAAAGAAGAGAAATGGAAGAAAAAAAAAACGAATATATAAAAAGAAGAGGAGAGCAAAAAAACGAAAATTTTACCTTTTTTTCCCCAGAAGATGGGAGTCACCACCACTTTCTCTAGTTAGAAGATGTGATTTGTTCCTTTTCTCTAAGTTAGAAGATATGATTAGGTTTTCAAATATGAAAAGGTTAAAAGTATTGAGCTTTGGCCCATATCTCCTAGTATCTTTTAAACTTTCTAATCTTCAAAATTCGAAAAGAATAAGCAATCTAATAAAAAAAATTCAAAAAATAAGCAACTTCTAAACTTGATTCCCAAAATAAGCACTTTTATCTCATAGCACAGGTTCGGGATTGTTCGTTATTACAGCGAACAAAGAAGCTTGGCAAAAAAGTCTAGGTCTTTGTCGCGAACAAAGATTTTTACAACGAACAATTACAAGGCTAATTTCACTTGCTTATTCCAATTTTTATTGCTATTTCCTTGGGCCATGTCAATTTTACAAGGCTTATTTTTAGGCTTTTAACTATTAACTTCCCTATTTTATTTCCTAAAAACTTGGGAACGCTGATAATCATGGAATTAAGGGTGAGTTTATTCAATTATAAAAAGTTGATAACCGTAGCTTTTTAATAATTACAAGCCTAAAAATTTCAAATTTTATTGCTACGGTTATTTTAATTAAAAACCTAAAAGTAACTTTCCTATTTTATTTCCTAAAAATCTAAGAAAGTTTATAATCATGGGATTACGGGTGATTTTATTCAATTATATAAAGCGACCTAGTGATATTTTAATTAAAAACCTAAATTAACTTCCCTATTTTATTCCTTAAAAATTTAGGAAAGTTGATAATCATTGGGATTAAAGGTGATTTTATTCAATTATACTCCCTCCTATTCAGCCTAAATGTCCCATTTAGTTTTTTCACACTTGCCGAGGCAACATTTTAACCTTCAATATCTCAAATTATTCTTAATTAAAAATTATAAAAATTTGATATTAATAATCCTTGTATTGAAACGACTCAAACAAGATCTCACATGACTATGTTTTAACTTATAGATTAAGAATAAAATACAAATTAAGAGTGATGAGTGAATAGTGCCAAAAAGCTAAATGGGACATTTAGGCTGAATAGGAAGGTAGTAGAAAGTTAATAACCGTAGCTTTTTAATAATTCAAAACCTAAAAATTAGCCTTGTAAAATTGACATGGCCCAAGAAAATAGCAATTAAAATTGAGATAAGCAACTGAAATTAGCCTTGTAAATTGTTCGCTGTTAATAACAGCGAACAAAGAAGCTTGGTCAAAAATGGTCAAAATTTTTGTTCGCTGTTAGTAATGGCGAACAACCCGAACCTGTGCCCTAGGCAAAAAATGCTTATTTTGGAAATTAAGTGTAGAAGTTGCTTATTTTGGGAATTAAGTGTAGAAGTTGCTTATTTTTGAATTTTTTACATTAATTTGCTTATTCTTTTCAAATTTTCTCTAATCTTTGTATATTATTTCCACAAGCTACTTCTTACGTGAATACATGTTCTTCAACTTCTGTTTTTTTTTCCTTTTCTTTTATACTCTTAAATTCTTATTTTTGTCTTATTACTTGATGTAAGTGTGATTAGGAAGAACACACTTAGATGTAAAAGTTTCTGGCTTTTTTGTTGTAAAGAAGAATAGAGAAAAATGACTAGATAAGAAAAAAATAGTAGAAGAAGAAGATTGATAAGAGCCAAATCACAAGATAAACTCAATGATTTGGGATTTATTCTAGAGACAAGAACACACTCAATCTCCCCTAGAATTAACACTTGAGACAAACTCAAAGTGAAAATTGAAATTACTATTTCTTTAGACAAACACAAGAAGAAAAGCAATGTGTAAACTCAAAGTTTAAAATGATTAATCAACAACTTGATTTTTTCATTTCATAAGGCCCCTTTATACAGAGCTAAGTACAAGCTTCTAAAATGCTTACACATACAATGAACACTTAGATTTAATGAGCAATAAAAGCAAGAGAATAAAGCACCAAAAGTCTAGTACATGAAGCATCAAAGGTCTAGGAAATGAAGCACCAAAGGTCTAGGAAACTAAGCACCAAAAGTCCCTTATTAAATGTAATAACTATGTTGATTTTTTAAAAAAATCAACTATTTATAGTCTCTTCTTTTCTACCTTCTTCTATTTTATACTTCAATAAAATAAGACTCAAAATGTTGGAAAACCAAGAGTAACTTTTGGGCCAGCTACATATCCTCAACATAATTCCAAGTTAAGCATGTGACAAATTTCGGCTTATGAAAAAAAGATTTAAACCCGAATGTCTCAAAAACCAAAGCAACGGGTTCATGAAAACTAATACTCGATCTTGGATCATTACTCTATCTTTTCCTATGACTAATTATATATTATTGTTACCGTACCCCGTCGTTCTAGAGTCACTTTAGGTGACATCTCGTGTACAGGTGTACCCTTCTCGTACCACATTCCGAATCGTATTGCGGTTTAGCCTTTTAGGTGAGTAGGTAACATAGATGCAATCATGCACACAAGATTAATCCTCCTCACAAAACCTTTGTAACACCTTTGTCTCTGTTCTTATAAAGCCAAAATTGTAGTAACAAATAGGAAAAACCTAATCATACACATGTTGCAGTTCAATATAAAATGTGACATGTAGACAAGAGAATCCACCTTGCTATATCAAGAGCAAATTTCACTGTAGTTAATGGCTTCAGTGCACCTTTACGTTCCAGAAAAGCGTGAAGATCCCCCTACATAGATATAAAAAGGCAACTTTTTTATTTTTGTAGATATAAAAACTTGAATGAATGTATAAACGAAAAGTACACAAGAAGACAACAAACACGCTATGACTTGATGAAAATCTAAGATGATGTTGAGTGTCAAATAAAGACAATCCTAGAAAGTGATTTGTGCCTTAATCATCACTCTCACCAAACAGTGAAACATGTAAATGATAATATAACCGAGTATAAAGGTTTTTGAGCTACCATAACTGAAATATGGGTTTTTAATTTGAGCGTGATTCGTACATTACCGTAACTCTGACCACAACTATATTTTTGCACCACGGATGAATGCCACGACATAAAGTTCAACCTTAATTTCTATAGAAGCAATTATTTAAAAGATCTAACTGTCTATTCTATTCCCAAAGTCTCACAAATCCAACAAAAGACATACATTGTTAAAAAATAGTATAAAGGGTACCATGATTATCACTTGCAAAGCTCTAACGCACACATTATGAAGAAAAGTTCAATTTTTAGTACCTCCTCCTATTCTATTATTATTTTGCTAGAGTATCGCATATTTGGTCCTCGTAATTTAAATTTTTCGCTTTGTCAAGAGGAAGCATTCATTAAGGAAACTTAAAGAGTAAAATTCATATTTTATCCATACAAATTATTGAATATTTACACCATTATCACAATCACACACTAAGATTCTATTTTTAAAAATCAAATAAGTTCAACACTGGTGGTGTTATAGCTTTTAATATTATATTATTCTTACAAAATGTGTCAAACCTCCCAATGCAACATAAAAAAATCAAGGAAGTCATAGATTGATAAAATGAAAGAAAAACAACTGAATATCCTTTCACAAGTCCATCGATCGGACTAAGGAAACAATAAGGAGATAATAAAATTTTTATTGAAGATAATCTATCTCCTCAACAATGAGAGAATTAATAGTGACAATTTGGGCGTAGGTGCAAGGCTCACTTCACATCAAAGGAGGGTTTCAAGTTGAACATAGAATAAAGGAATAATACAAAAAGGTTCAAGATTTGTTGCTGAGCTTTTTTTGCTCCTTTTACACCCCAAGATCACCTTTAAGCGCCTCTTCAAAACACTTCGCCTATACATCTAAGTGCTAGATAGTTGTGCCTTAACGACTCATGCCCACTTTTCTAAATACTCCAATCAATCACCTCATAGTTCAAAGTGAATTCTATATACGTTTCAACCAAAATTAGTTGCAATGTTGAGCCACTTTATATGAGAATTTTATTAGCCAAACATTGCAAGTAAAACAAAAGAGAAAGTAAATACTACCGCAATCCAATTAGAAAGCATTTTCTTTCTAAAACCACTGATGATGCAAAATCTTACCAACAGTCCACAAAAACACTAGTCGAAACCAACAAAACCAGATATCTAATATTTGAAACTAGATACATTAAGTTCACTAATTTGCATCATGATTTCAACACTCTGATAACTCATGTGGTCATGCACTGGCTGGACAAATTTAAATATGAAGAATCAACATAAAATAAAACCAAACCAAGCTAATTATTTTTTGAAGTTATGCCAGTTGATTAGACATTCTAAAAAGTGACATCAATTGATGTAAAAAATAAAGTACCAGAGAATTCAACCAATTTTATGGTTGTTTAATGCCTAATGTCATATAAATTTAGCATGATATCAAGGCTTACAACTTTAGAGAGGATTGGCTTCCAGAAAAAGGATTATAATGGGTATGGACAGTTAGACAATAAGCAACAAAGTAAAATGAGTTGAGAAATTAGAGAAGGAAACCTTGGGCAAGTACTCGGTAATAATCATCATCGGGCTACTTTGTGTCACAGCACCCAAGAATTGTACAACATTTGGATGACGTATCTTCTGGAGTAACGCTAGCTCGTCCGTAAATGCCTTTCTAAAAACCAACCAAAAACTAAGCACTAAACCGAAACCAGATAATCAAACTAGAAACCAGAAGTCATAAGATGTTGAAAATAAGATTATAATAGTAACTCACACTTTTTCTTCATCCAACAAAACATCATCCCCTAGTGTTTTAACAGCAACGTCAATCCCGTGCCACGATGCCATGCGAAACGTACCCTGGATTTTGTAAGACAATAGAATGAGAATACTAAAAGCCAAGCAGAAACTATTAACAATGATATGACACCTAAATGATCCTCCTCCGTCCTAGAATAATTTCCCATCCCAATTAAGTACACACACTTCTAATAGAAAATTGTAACTACGTTTCACTTATTCTCTCTACCATCTCTATCTAATCTAATATCTACAATCACTTTCTACAATTTTTTCCAATAGATGACTATCATTAATCCCATGAATGTTTACTTTCGCTAATTCCCCTCAATAAACAATAATTCCTTGCTTACTCCAATAACATTTACTTTTCTGCACAAGTAAAAAACTTCCATTACCTTCACTCTGCTAACTCAGTGCCATATAAATTACATAAACTATTTCGTAACCAAAAGTGTATAATCAAAACATGAATTGAAAGAATGTGCAACAATAAGCAACTAGGGAAAATTAAAGATGTAAGATTTGTCATTATGGAGCACTATTTTTACTTGTCACGCCTTTGAATAATATACTAGTGAAGTTATGTCCGTTCTTGATAAATCCAAAGATTTATAGTTCTTTATTTAAGAGAATAATGGACTATACTACAATGACTCATTAATTCATTTGTTCTTGCAAATAAATTTGCAATCGACGGTCTTCTTTGTTATTACGTCATGAATCTGTTTGTAATGCACCACCAGATGCAAACATCTAAAAAAAGTCCACAATCCAGGCGGTTCATCAACCTTTTCAAATTTTTCCTCGTGCCACCACAAGTCAATGATCTACAACATCATCCTTTTTTTCCAAGGAAAGAAACAGATACTTAGCATGATTCCCCACCAATAAACTCTTATCCACCCACATAAACAAGTCCACAGACTCACACAAACATGTGAAAACATGCAAGAATGCACATCCTATTTCTAAACCCTCTAGGAAAATGACTCTCAAGAAAACATATAACATTAATTCTTATGGCTAACTTCTAATTTACAACCTCTAAATGTTACGCATCACGGATTAAACAACAACAGCTAAGACCATCCCAATGTAGCGTATATAGTGCTCAAATTTCACGTAAATGATGAACTAAGTAAGCATTCGCGTATGAAAAAAGAGTGAATCACCCATTAACCTTGGTAATGTCAACGCTGTTGGAAAAGTCAATCTCACGAGGATTGATCTCATATTCAGGGATATCACGTTCATTTTGGACATGCATAGGAGCCCTCTGTGAAGAAATAAGAATTTAACTGGTTCTTAGCATGCATTCAGTAAAATCAAAAAAAATGACACACATAGATGAAACCAAACTGGCTAAGAGATACTTATAGGACAACAAAATTGTTAACCCAATATAATAGAGTACTAATACTTACTGAATACGTTGCACCGTGTTTCTCCAAAAGCTTGATTACATCTTGGTTTTTGTAATGTATTGCATCGGCAAGTGGCTATTAAAGATTGGGAAGTTGAAATAAGTTTTTACCAATTAATTTATCACATACAAATATCTCGTTTAACAAGTCCTATATTATATAATCAAAAACAACTCAAAACATCAAACATAAGTCAGCAACCATCTTCACCCAAAGGCATAACCTAGACTAAATGACACAATCTATATATCTTTTCTTGATTCACCGAACCAGACTAGATTCATGAACGGATATGGAGATACTTTTGAATCTAATAAGCAACATTCCTTTAACCAAAATCAGGATTTAAAAATTTAAATAATATTTAAAAATTAAACATAGAACATTTTAAAGATTTTCTCACCATTTTTCTCAACAAATTATATCACAACACCAAACATAACCACTACTTTTAACAAAAAGTATCATTTATGCCACTAACTACCCCAAGTACAACTACTTAGAGACACCTATCTTATTTGAACTGGGCCTAAATCTGGCAGTGCATATACAGTACAACGCAATAATAGGAAAAATTAATCACTTCCTTCTACTGTGATCTCCCATTTGTTTTTGGGCACTATTACCAATTAGTCTTGATTTGTATTTTATTGTAAAATCTTTAAGTAAAAAGATAATGAAATGTGATTTTGTTTGATTCGTCCCAATGTAAATTTTAGGGAAATTTGTTAAAAAGTACCTAGAATTTTTTGTCAAAACCTACCTAGAAAATTTATTTTTTTTGGTCAAAAACATACCTACTAACAAAATCATGAATATTTCCATTAGTTTTTCATGTGCATATCACGTGGCCAGGTCATCCGTTAAAGAGCTCCAATAAAGAAGAAGCTTTCATCATCTTCCCCATTCAACAAATAAGAACCCTAGTTTTGGAAAATCCATCTCCTTCACCATTAAAGAACCTTTGAAAACCCAGTCTTTGTGGTGTTCAATTTCAGTTTTGAAAACCAAGCCTTCTCCTTGCAATTTAGAAATTTAGGCTTCCTTCTCCTTCAAAACAGTAGCTTCCACAAAGAAGGTTTCATCTACATCCATTTTCGACAACAGTAGCTATTTGAAAAAAAATTGTTTCCTCACTCAATACATATGCGTTTGGAAGATAAAGAACAGTAGGTTAATTTACTTTTCAAAACCTTAAGTCCCTTCTCTGTGTTTCATTTGGGGATAATTGGTTTTGGGAACGCACGTACTCTTTCTAACTTCTGAATTTTTTGAAAATATTTTGAAATACTAATGGAAATATTCACGCATTTGTTAGTAGGTATGTTTTCACAGAAAAATTAAATTTCGTAGGTAGTTTTTGACAATAAAACATTGTTCTAGGTATTTTTTTCACAAAATTGAGGTTTTTCTAGGTATTTTCAAACAATTTTTCCTATATTTCATTAATATCAACTTATCATAGATTTCAACCAAGAACAATTAGAGAGCATGGGCAAGTATGCAAAACCAAATACAACAGTCAATTAGAATAGCAGAGAGTAGAAATTTTCCTTAACCTCCCAAGACTAGCATAATAACATATTCACAAACCAAACAACAAAAGTACCACACAAAGCACAATAAAAGAAGTAGAGAAACTAATGCTCACAGTGCTGCCCCAACGATCTTTGGGACCAACCTCGGCGCCGCGTTCTAGCAATAACTTAACAACATCGGTGAGACCTTCACAAGAAGCGATATGAAGAGGAGTTCTTGAATCAATATCTTTAAAATTAACATCAACTCCAGAATCCAGCATTTCAATAATCCCTTCCAAATCCCCTTCATGAGCCAAGAACATTAACCTGACTCCCTCTTCGATTTCAGGAGGACTAGGTTCTAAATCCTCAACTGAATTCGAAGAATCATCATCTCGTTCTGGGGCCATTGATGAGTGTCTTCTAAAATGGAACTTCCCTGGTGACTTGTTGGAATCCATTGCTATGAAACCCTAGTACTTCGCTCTCTTACTTGTTTGTAAAGAAGGAATATAGGGAAGAAACAGGGAAAAGAAGATGTGGTGTTCACTTTCCCGAGAGCGGAGAGAGTGAAGAATCTGCAGAAAATGGATGTGGAGAATTATGGAAATGGAGAAAAAACCCACTAAGAATGTGATTATATAGTTTATGCTCTTTCTTATCGCTACTATAAAAAAGGAAACACTTCTTGACTCAAAGTTGTTTTTTTTAGATATTCTTGAGTCAAGATTTGTTCTATTTTCTCCGTTCCATTTTAGTACTTCATGAGTTGAACAATATTTAGATACGAAATAAAAAAAAAATTATTATAAATAGATAGTGGTTGTGACTTGTAGGTATATTATGGTAAAAGTAGGAATGATGTATGATTGATGGTGATATGTGGGGTAAAAATAAAAAAAAAATTATTATAAATAGATAGTGGTTGTGACTTGTAGGTATATTAAATAATTAATGGGATGATGTATGATTGATGGTGATATGTGGTAGGAATAAAGTGAGGATAAAATAAGTAGATTATTTTTGTCAAAAATAGTAATGTTGCAAGTAATATGAAACATCCAAAAATGGTAAGTGTTGCAAGTAAAATGGAACGGAGGAAGTATTATATTTCTTCTTTTCGTCTTTTCTTTTTCTTTATACAAAACCAATATATAAAGACATTATATTTTATAAGAAGTCCACTTTAATTACGCAAATGAAGAAGTAAAAGAGAAACAACATTTACACTCTAGAGTTATTGATAATAATTGAGAAAATAAGAAAATAATATTTAATTAAAGAATAATTGACTAAATAAGAAAACCTTATTTATTTAAGGAATAAGAAAGCAGTACTTAATTGAGGAATAATTGAGCAAAGTGATAAATGGCGAATCATAGGAATTCCACAACTCTCATTCTAAAGTGATCATGTGTTAAAGTGATTTTTGAATTAGTATATTATTATATGATCTGTATTTTCCGAAAACAGCTAGTTGGCTACTAAAAGAAAAATGTAACAAAAAAAGCTCATTTAGATTAGTTATTCCCAGAATAAGTTTTGGAATAACTTATTTTTCAGATTAAATTTCTCCTGGTCTAAACCTAAGATTTGGTTTTATTCTCTATTAATAACAACGAACAAAGTAATGTTAGTTAAAGAAAGTCAATTAATTTGCTTGGTGTTACTAATAGCAAACATAGGTCAGCAAATAAAGGTTTGACCTTGCTAGTAAAATTAGCGGTTGCTGGCTGCAGAGCAACTTTCGGATTAAAGTGTTAGAAATGTGATCCGAGGAATATGCCATGCACAATCTCCCGCACTGGCTTCTCTTGGCTGGAGCGAATCACGGTTGTCACACCTTGTGCCTGCAATCATTTGTAAGTTAAATACATAAACATTTAAATATGGAGGAATACTTACGAATTAGGTCATTATCGGTGCGGCAGGGCCATACTGTTATGCAACAATTGAAGGTTGATAGAAGGTCTATAACTCTCTAGAGGGGCTGAACAAATAGTATAATGGCTTAAATTTTTGGCTTGATAGTCGTTTCAAGAGCTTGTAAAGCGCTTCAAACAACGTTCTAGAAACTATTTTAAGGCCGTTTTTCACAACTTATTAATAAACAATATTAAAATGTGTAACTTAAAGGTGGACAAAACACAATTAGTTTTTATGAAGGTTCGGCAATCAAAGCCTAATCCCTACCTTTGGGTACTTTGCCAACCCTTAGGATTCAAACGTCTTTTATTAATTGGAACCTAGACCACTAAGAAGATCTCATTATCTTTTCACACCACATTCTTCTCTTGAAGAGCGGTTTACCAATTCCCTTAAAATTAATAGACAAATCCCACACGCACTATAGAGTAAAGACCAAATACTTTCAAAAGTATTCTAACGTTTGAGGCATAAATTTAAACTTAATCTAACTCTCCAAAACATAAATATATGTTACAATAGATGAGAGGCAGAAATAATGGAAGAACAAATTAAACTCTTGAATTAAATCTATAAAGAGGTGTTTGGTAGAAGAGAGTTGTACATGTCAAAGTGTTCTTCAAGTGTTGATGAAGGCCTCTATATATTATGTTGCCTCATACTAGCCATTGCAAAATTGTAGGGCTTCATCACCTTTAAATTCCAAGTGTTAGTTGCTTCATGACTTGGCTTTAAAGACTTAGACGAATTTTTATTTGAACTAGTGTGGTGGCGAGATCAAATTATAATGTTAGCTTGAGAATTGAAAATATTGCAAATGTGATGTAACAGGTAATGATTGAAGATACGTAAGTAGTAGTTGCTGTGAACGTGTAGTGTAAAAAATAGTGGGAACCCAAATTGGGAAAACAAAGATTACAATACAAACATGATGGATAAAGTTGTATAAACATATGTTCTTTACAGTAGTTAAAAAAACGCAACATGACAAATTTGTACAATAAAATCGCTCTAACAAGATAACGTTATAGTAGAACATGAGTTGGCATAACTATAATCGTACTCCCAAAATTTCTTTATTCCTGCAATTACAGTAACAATGTATTAGATATCTTTAAAACCAAAGTTAATAAATATAGTTACAATACAAGATACAGAAGCATAATTTGTATGCCTATATAATTTGTGTTTGGTGTAAATTATAGCAATATTTTATGGTGTAAATAGTAAACAAAATTATAGGTTTCATATGATTATGTTGTCGTAATATACCTGTATGTTAAACACTTGAGGAAGCGCTTGATGTACTTGTGATACCCCAGATTGAGATTTAAAAGGATTGATAGACTACTCATATCAACAAGGTGAATCTTCTTTTCTAGGGAGCCCATTTGCTAAGAACTCTAAAGTTAAGTGTGCTTGGTGAGGAGCAATCTTAGGATGGGTGACCTCCTGGGAAGTTTTCCTAGGTGCGCACGAGTAAGGCCAAAGTGCGCTGGAAAGACTTATGTTGGTCTGTGGGGCTAGTCTACAGTTTCCATGAGTAGTCACCAGTGGTGCGTTGGGCCAGGGTGTTTCAAATGGTATCAGAGCAACCATGCGACCGTGGCTGATTGTGTGTTCAGTGCACCTAGCGGGGGAAAAGATCCTGAAATTACGGTCCAACGAGAACGTTGTATTCCTAAGTGGGGGTGAGTGTGATACCCCAGATTGAGAGTTAAAAGGATTGATAGACTACTCATATCAACGTGTGAACAGTAGAACATGAAACAACCTACAATTGAGCTTATTATTGAAAGACAACAAACAATCAATTTCACCCAATTTTTCCATCAAACATACAAAGCAGCCGATTCTTGAGTGGTGATTGGAGTAAAGTTAAATCAAAGTGAAGTGCAATAAAGCATAGAAACCAACTTACAATTAACAATTAAATTGAACAAATGTAAAAATACAAACATGATAACAACTAACAAACATACAAAAAAGGATGTGAAAGACAATGAAAGGAAAAATCAATCCAGATCAATAAATGAACAAACAATAAATCAAATAAAAGATAAAAGAATACCTGTGTTATGTAAGTTTAGCGTCAATGGTGATTAGCGTAGCTTCAATGGCGACGATGAGTACAGATCGAAAATAGGTTGTGCAAGCTGATAAATGAAGGCGGAGAAAGAAAGTAAGGAGTAAGGGAAAGGTAGGGAAAGGTCTGAATTAAGGTAGAGGCAGATATAGATGTAGATGGTAGATTGGTAGGTAGTAGAATGAATAGCTTTGGCAAGTGACATGTTGGGAAGAGAGGCACTGTTCATTACTCTTCATTTTGTGAGAAAATGAACAGTAACCAGGTGGGGAAGCTTAGGGGTTATTTAAATGTTAATAGATGAATAGATTTGCAAGCTTCTAGGTCTCCTTTTGACCCAGTCCAAACTTGTAAGATTAGTTTCAAAAAATAGCAATAACCTATTGATTTTATTTTTTTAAGTCTACCAATTTAATCATAAAACTGATTTTTAATAAACTCCTTATTTTGACTTTTTTCAGTTTTCTAGGATTGATAAATTTGACTAGTAAAACTAGAGATTTATTTTAATTTAAACCTAGCAATAATATAGGAATAGCATAGCTAATAAAATAAATACACAAATTTAGAAAAACTAATTCCATATATTTAGAAATTATATTCTACATATTTTGCTGCTTACAAGTAATTTAAATTCATTTTATCATTTAGACCGTATGACTAAAATATAGTTTAATCCATTACATTTAATTAATTTAAAACATATATATTTTGATCGGCTAAGAATAAAGGAATAAACATCGATTAATACCAAACATCTATTAAAGTCCTTTTATTTTTAATATGATTTTGGACCCATTGATAACACAAATATAATCACTTAATTTCGTGATTAATTTACTATTCGCTTTGGATTATTATCACTTACAGGAGTTGAGTCTTCAATCTCCCATTTAATGAAGTCAATCATAATTTTCTAAATCATATTTCTAAGTGAAAAACGCTTAAGTATTTTATAAAATCAGTCACTTAAAAAGATTAAGATTCACGAGTTGTGTAAGTGGCAATAATGTACCTCTATTGGTGTTGTGAATGGTAACTTTATCACTTAACGTGTAGTACGGTGAAGAAGACAGTGAAAGAATACAGTTGTGTCAATTAATTAAATTATTAATACGTACTTTGATTATTATTTTGTTAATATAATGTATAATTGTCGTATAATTGAGTTGGTTAAGGAAGTATACTCAACGTTAGGTGTTAATTCGATTCAATCGGCGATCATCCATATTATGGGTGGAAATATTTGATAGGAATTAGTTTTAAGTTTCGATCTAGGTCGTGACTACTAATTAATTATGCTATCAAGGATTTAGTTGCGTTTTGTTTATTTACTTAACATATGTGATGATCATGATGTATTTTATTTTTGTTATGTGTTTTGAAATAAACTATATGTATTTTCCTTATTATTTTACTCCATTGTAATATTTATCGTTCATCTATAACATATGTGATGATCATGATGTATTCATTCATCTATTATAGCAAAAACTAATAAAATGTTGTTATTAATAATCCTTACCTTGATATCTCAAAAACAAAAAAAATCCTTACGTTGAGATGAATCAAACAAGATCTCACTTAACTATATTTTAACTTAAATTAAGAATAAAATACTAATTAAGAGTGAATTGCGAATAGTGTCAAAAATCAAATGAGTTAAAGTCACTATAACGGAAGTAATATTTATTAATATTAATTATGTATGGAGAATGTCAATTTTGTTACAATTGTGATATAAATTTGCCATCAATGACTTCTCATTAAAGAGGTAAAATTTACATCCTACAATCTATGATTGGAAAATAAATTTAAATTGAGGAATATTCATAATTGATGACACTCACCTAAATCTTCTAAAGATTCAAAGTTAATTGTGACTTCTTATTCTTCAAGTAATCCTTCAGCATCTGAAAGTTTTTCAATGTAATTTTTTACAGTTTGCTGTGATTTTGTATTTGTAGTGATTTTTTTCCCATTATATGTTTTTTGGTTTCTCTATTTTGGGGAATATAGTAATTTAATGTCATGTATTTATGGGTATGTATGGGTACCTAAATTACTAACACGCCTTGGTAGAAAGAACAATTTTGTTTGAATCGTTTAACTTCATACTTTCATAAATAGCCGCGAATTTTTTTTTACCAACTACATCCTTCAACTTGGAAAACATGACAACGATACAGCCAAATTACCCCAAATTGACTTGATGACCGGCTAAACCCCCAAAATTACCTTTGACCAAGCCCTTTTACCTTTGACTTTAATTTAACAAATCTCATTCACTCATTTTCAAAAAAAAAAAAAAAAAATTAAAAATCCCATTTACATCCTTCAACATCTTTCGACTCCTCCAAAACCAAATCTCAAAGCTTCCTTCCCTCACATGGCTTCTCTTCCTCTCTTCTTCTTACTACATATCGCTGTTTATTTGATCTCTTACCAATATAGGTTTCTTTAGACCTAATTTCTTTTAATATAGGTTCTTTTTTCATTGGTGTTTAATTTCTTAGTGAGTTTTTCCTTGTTTTTGCTAAAATTCGACCTCGCACTTTCCGATTGATTAATGGTATTATCTTTCTCAAATTGTACTCATAGTGCAAAAACAAGCCAAATTGTAATGCATGTAGTAAAGACTTTTTGAAAATCTACCAAACACTACTGATTATAGTTAGTAGGGTTTTAGCTCGGGTCAAACAGGCCTGACCCACAATTACAAACATCTAATCTAGCATTATCAATAGAATGCTAAGATACCCCAGTTCAAGAAACAAAATCGACAGCTAAACAAGCAAATGAATCATTTGAATGCTATGATTAAAGCAAAAACCCAGTTCAAAAAAACATTAAATTCACAACTAAACAAGCAAATGAATCAATTGAACAAAATTTTCATTTGGATAAAAGGAAGAAAGCACAGAACAGAAATACCTCCAATACTATTGAAATTGGAGCAGCCAGCAACAACACGGGAAAGAATTGGTAATGGATCAGGGAGATTTGAATCGGGAAAGGCAAAAATGGGAGACAAACCCATACTGTTGAAGTGACTCCACCGTCTACCCCTAAGATTACTCCATTGTCAATACCTCCATGATTATTTTCAACATTTTGATATTGAGTCATCTTGAATTGCGTTCTCTTCTTTGTTCTTCCTTCAATTTGCAACCCAAGTGATTTCAATTAAATGTTGAACTTTTGATTCGGAAACGAAAGAGACGATGGATCTTCAAGTCTCCGGGAGAGAAGTTCGTTTGAAAAAAAAGAATTCTTTGGAAAAATTAATAAAAAAATCAATATTTTATTTTATCTATAAAAGTGTTTTAAAATTAAAGTCAAAGGTAAAAGGGCTTGGTCAAAGGTATTTTTACAAGTTCAGGCGGTCATTAGTCAATTTGGGGTAATTTGGTAGTATCTCTGTCATGTTTCCCAAGTTGAAGGTTGTAGTTGGTAAAAAAAAAGTTTGCGGCTGTTTGTTTGAAATTGAGTGAACTTAAAGGTTGTAGTGGGTAATTAATCCTAACTTGTTATATAATGTTTTTTTTTTGAGTTATGTTATATAATGTTTAAATGCGTATAAATCAATATATAAATGAATAAAATATTATACAAAATTGCGTAAAAAATCAAATGTAATGAATATAGTAGAACAAAGGAAGTATTCTAATTCTTAAATCATAATAATACATTCTCATTTGCATATTTATCTTCTATATTTCAACATTGACAGGGCTCATCAATGCAATGTTTCAGTCCATTACACTGTTCACTATGCCACAGCGTTTCCCACACAAATATAACCAACGTGATGGCATTTGTTGCAAAAAAGAGAGCCACACAAATAAGTAATTTTTCAAAAAGCATGAAAAGGGATGCATTCTTCAGTACTTAGGAAGCAGCTGCTGCAGACAGCCTTCGTGAATCAAAGACAAAAGTTTTAAACTCCAACCACAAACCAGCATCCATACACCAGTCTACAACAGTCTAAACCCTAAAAAGAAAAGAGATGGTAAAGAGACAGAGCATGTATAAACTAAAACAATTGAGAGCTGCTTTTGCTTATACCAAATACAACAGTTTCAGTTCAATCAATACATCCTTTTCTTTCCAATAAAATTCACTTTACAAAATAATGGAACAGAAAGAAAAAATCGGACCAGTGGGGAAATCTAACCTAAATCTTAGCCTTTTCATAAAATCCTAACTTTCATCAACAATGAAAATACATTACTACCAGTCACTCCGGGTAAATTCTAGAACAAAACTTTGATTTGAAAAAGGGAAAGCTTTGAAAAATTGCTCAGGAAGATTAGATAACTCATACCAACAGCAGGAAATTAAACCGCTCATATCACCTCAAGCTAGCTAAAATTTGCAATATATAGTCAATAGCAGATTCTTCTATACCTTGATTTAGCACCACCAGTCACCAGAAGATACCTTTGGAACCTTTGGCCTGCTTTTATGAAGTATACACCCCACAGTCAACTCCTGTATAATTTTTGTTATACTCCAAACTTAACACTCCCAATAAGGAAGGATTTTCTTGTGTAAATTACAAGAAAAATGCATTGCTCCAAATCAGTAATTATTCGGCCAGTTGATCTGTGCATGCTGAGGATGTTGATATACACTAGCTGTTGCACCCATCATGTCAACAACAGCAGGCATGGGCTGCGTCTGTTGTAGAAGGGGATGCACAGTTGTTGCAGTAACTGCTTGAGCAGGATGGTATAAACCAGCGAAGGTCCCTTGACCTGCCTGTGTAGGTGCAAAAGTAACGTGCTGGCCTTGAGGAGAAATATTGTAAAAAGAGTTCACTGGCAAACTGGAAATGTCACGACCTAGCGCAGGAATCCAGACAGCTGGACCTTCACTCTGCAACATAACAGAATTCTAACTCAGCAAACCACAAGCAATTTAAATTAACCTCGTGAAAGCAATTAAAAGTGGACTCTTCAGATTTGTGTTAAAAGAAAAATGGATCACCTCCAACCCAACGTAATCAACTGTAAAGATTGAATTTAATTAAAATCTCACTCAGTTGGTATAATAAGCCAGAAATTGGAAGCACTGCAAATCGTAGTCAATTTTGACCACATTGCTGAACATGGGCGAAAAAGCAAGGCATGTAAAATACAAAAGCATATCACATATCACACTTAACCACTTGTCAGTACAGAAAGAAAAATGATGTAATGGTCAAAATGTCATTTGGTCACTTGTTAGTACAGAAAGAAAAATGATGTAAAGGTTAGTAATAAAACATATAACTCACAAATTTTAATCCTATGACTGAGTGGTTTCTTCTGAAATGCACTATGCACATACTGGAAGTATAGATATTCAAGAAGCAATTTTCCTCTTAACATTCTCCCCTATACATTCCCACTCATTTTTTTTCCCAAGAACTGAAGCACATTTAGTAGTAGATTGACCATATCATTCTATACAACTATATTAAGTTATTCTTATAAGTTTATTTGTAATTACAATAAAACAAAGTAGAACAGGGCAAGAGTAAGCTAAGTTGCTAACCTGCTGCCCAGTGATATACAAGTTGTTTTCCTTAGATTGAGATGCAGCTAGATCTTCATTTGCAGCTGAGTTCCCAGCAACAGTAGCTGAAATAGAATTGTAACCAGCTTGGGACACTCCATATGGACCATAAGCTCCGGTCATACCAATGTGCATAGAGTTCCCAGCACTGCCAGGTGATTTAAACTGAGATATTGGAAATTTAACTGCTGTAGGAGTAACTGCCACTACGGGTTGTGCTGGATATACACTGCCTTCCTGAGCTTGCTGAGGGAAAGCATTATTACCAAGAAACTGGTGCATGGAAGGAGGTGGGGCATAAAATGGAGGAAAATAATGTCCATAAGGAATATAATTTGGAGGATAATGGGGTATATGAACTCCAGCTGGTTGGCGGAAAATAGGTATAGGCTGTTGAGTAACAGCTACAGTGTTTTGCATCACCCCAGCAGCTTGAGTTGCAGGTGGCGTTTGAGCTGCTGTGGACAAGACTAAAGGATTTCCACTCTGCAACTGGGACAAACAAGGAATATTAATCACTGCAGAAACTATCATACAATAAATTCACGTTGCCTCATTGCTCTAATATAATAGGAATAATTGACCGGCAAAAATAACCATCTAGACAATATTATATAAAAAGACTTCACTCCAAAATTCAAAGATAGATAATTTTTATTTCAATTTCACACAATAACTACTTTCATCAGAGTATTAAAAAAGGTAAGCACATACGCAGTATGCTGCTTTTGACTCACCCATCATTTGCCTAGCATGTTCTTAGGTGACAACTAAAAGCTTCGATAACCAATTTTTTTTCCTATAGATCAGGTAGCGTCGTAGCGAGATATTTAGTGCTATCAGACAACTCAAAACTACCAATGCACTACATATTGATTTGCACAAAAGCAACCCTAGTCACTTATCTGAGCAACAGCGTATCAATCTTATGTCAGCCTGACACTGGAATCTTAAACCTCTTAAGAAGCGAGTAAACTGTGTAAAAATAAAATGTATATTTTCCAATGTGAAAATCAGAAGTAAAATAAAGCTTTGGGACAGTCCAACAACAAAAAAAGGTGAAAGGTCCTCTATGAGACTTACTATGACAGTTTGATTCCAAATGGGAAAAAACAACGTTCATCGGCGATACAAGTAGCAACAGCACCAGAAGTAGAAAGCTAGCTAGAATTTGGAGAAAAGGATTCCATAAAGGAAACTTTATAAGGTTCAACTAACAAGCTATTGGAAAATATGATGAGAGGAGCAGAAAAGTATACTTCAAAGATCCATTCACATATATCTTTAAGCATACATTAGGTTCAAGATTCAGAGATAATACTTCTGCTTAACAGCGGAGTCCAATGATCACTATGAAAGAAGATAGTAGAAACCATGTTGTTCTACATTCTAAAAGCAGACCCTTATTTTGATATAAAATCTTTCACAAATACTGGAGTGAGCATACAAACCTCTGTGGGAGGTTGTGAAGACAAGACTGCAACATTCCCACTGTACATGGAAGCAACTTCATGTATCGGAAAAGGAGAAACACGGGCATCGTTATCCGCTCCAGAGCGATAACATTGGGTATAAAAAATTGAAGGATCCACCGGTTGTTGTACCTTGAAGAATAAATTAGATAAGGACGTCAAGAACCTCAACCAAACAAACATGAAAAGAAAGCCGAGAAATAGAAACTGTCAAATGCTAACAGCAGCATGCATGCTATTAATTGTTCTGGAAAAACTCAAAAACTCGCATCCATGATCCACTCACCCCTACATCTATGATCTTCAATCAACTAGATAGTAGGATCAGTTGATGAAACATCCATCAGACAAAAAGATTCTAAAGTAATGATCCTGTGTTAGAAAGGGTAAACAAAAAAAAAACACTTACGACAATGCTAGAAGCTCTGGCAAAATCGCGCTCTTGATTATCAGAGACTTCTCCTGATCCTAATGGGTTTTCAAGCATTGGTGGCATAAGACCAAAACTAACATCGCCAGACGAATGAATACTGGAATGTTGATTGCCACTATCTGTCACCTTAGACAAACAAAATTCAATCACTGAACTAGCTGGAGCACTAACATCACCAGATGACAAACTTTCTACTTGCTTGGGTGATTGAGAATGATCAGCATAATCAGATCCTTCTCCAGGTGCCAAATTGTTTTTACTGCTGATTAAAAGCAGGATAAGTTAGGCAAGATAAATGGTTCAAAGAACATTCATATGCATTCCAGCCAAGAAACCGAAAGGATCGAGTTACAATTCACTCTGACAAAAGAATCAACATCCGCATGCAATGCACAAAAAATGCTAGGAAGCTATAAAGTTTTGATAACCCCAGAATGTTATATAATCAAGTACGAGATATGGGTACAAAGCACGACTCCACTCGCCATAATATAAAACTAAGAAAAAGTACTAAGATTAAAGTTTCCAGAGTTGACTCCAAAAAATAACGAATTGTGTATTCTCTCCTTGTGTGCACAAGTATAATTAGACAAGAATGCCTTAATGAAAATTTTAATAGGTAAATGTAACACTATATCCTCTAATATTAGATAGTAAATAGAGCCCGAGATTTCACAAATCGAAAGTATTCGGGGAAGAGAGAAGGAAAAGAAGCCGAAAGGGTGCAAAAAGGGGTTAATGAGTCGATCACATATTGTAACAAAACAAATTATACAAACCTTGTAGCCTCCTCCCCCATTATTTCTTCAATTCCCTGCTCTGTCTCAGAAATCGATTTCGAGTTTTCAGTTTCAGATTCACTCAAGGATTTTGAGGGAATAATCAAAGCGGAGTCAAAGCTTCCAAAACTCAAACTAGTTCGCACCGCATCAGGAACATGAATGTGATTTGGAATGATGACATGCTGAGTTTCTCTGACATGCAGCTTATTAAGATCCGTACAGAGCTTGTTCGTCGAAACTGTTGAATCAGTATTGCTTTCCGCAGACTGAGTGTGTGCACAAACCTCAGTAGGAATAGCCAAGCCTTCGGATGCAGCTGATGCTTTCAGTCCTTGAACAGTGTTTACATTGATCACCTTTGGTTTCCATTCTTTATTAGGGCCCACTGAAGAACATAAGGAAGGTCAATTCAAGAAAAACTTTGACACCATTAACAGAATACGGCAATGAATTTGGGTGGGTGTGGGTGAACATAGATCAGTAAGCAAAATGTAAGACAACATGTTGCCCGCAATGTAGAGCAAAGTGTATCTTTTTATAAATCTGACCGAGCGGCTCATAAAAACCCCAGAAAAACTAGCACAAAGTGGCTCCTCCAAAGATGCACAAATTCAATACCAACAATTGACAACAACAATGTCAAAGCTTAATCCAACAAAATGGGTACGGATACATGAACCAAAACAAGTGGAAAATTATTGCTAACAAAGAGAATTCAACCAGATAATAATGTATAATACTTATTTACAATTAACAAAAGCAATTCAAATAATCATCTACAGATATTCATTACCATTCACTACTATTTATTGTCATATGCTCCAACAGATCCCAAATTTTTATGACATTCTCTGGCTTACCCCTTCCTTTGCTGAGCTCCTTAATGTTCCAACCTTCAACTCTTTTATGCAGTTTTTGTTTAATAATATATGACAACACAGAATCAAGCATAGCACCAGTAGGTCATGTATCCAATTTTCTGTTCAATATTACATATTCCATTTTTTCAAAACATAAAAAGAATGAGGCATTATCAGCACAACTATTTAAAAGAGTAACTATAGCTTATCAAATCAGTATATATCCAAGTCACATACGCACAAAATGCCGGAGTACAAATCTAACGAGTTTCTTCTGGCGCTACACAACTGAAAATTAAGGGCACAGAGAAACACATTTTCCTTGTGGCTCGACATTTCACGAGTAAAGGTAATTTACAAGAAACAAAGAGAAAGGAACAGGAATAACCTTTATGAGAAACCAAAGCTTGTTGGGACCGACTACCATAATTAGAAGAAGGTCGACTTGAAGAAGAGTTCCCAGGACCCATTGATGAAGATTGCATAGCAGTGTGATTCTTTCCAACTACTTGTGACTTGCCACCCATATTTCCTAGTACAAAAAGTCCACCAAAAGAAAGTTAGCATCCATAAAAATACTCATTTTTCGAAAATTTTAGGGAAACAAAGATATATCAAACAAGTGTTAAAGTTATAGAATCATCATTACCAGCATTAGGTTTGTTTTCAAGAGATAAATTTAAATTTGGCTCCATAGGGGAATGAGAATTTCCTACATCACGTTTAATGGCACCAGCAGAAACAGGAAAATGCAAATTATTTGATGGAACCAAAACAGGATCTAAAGCAGGAGAACCGACACCAGGAGATGTTTCTGGCTTGATGATTTCCACATTTGCTGCAGACACCATGTTGGATTTCTTGTTTCCACCATTATGTGATTGTGACTCAATTTCCTTGGTAGCACTTCCAGAGAAAATTTCTGGGGCATTCACAACTTTAGTAACCCCTGAGATTACATCAACAGGACCATTCGCAAGTTCTGTCACAGAGCTGTAGACGATAAACAAGAGACTATACATTTAAACCCAAAGCTATAAAGTGCCTGACCAAGACGATCATACGTGAATTATGTAAATAGCTGCATAAAATGAGGAACAGTTGGGATAAAAAATGACCTTCCATCATCTTTCATGTTTATCTCCTTAACTACTGGAGGACAAAAAACAGAACCAACTTTGTTAGAAGCTAGACTGATTCCATTCTCCTTGGCAGGAATCCTTTTTCCAGTCCCAGTACCTGACATAATAGTCGAAATGGTATATCATAAGGAACAGACGCAATGAAAAAGTTGACATTACTGCATTGCAAGAACACCACAAACAAAAAAAAGATAGCATGCAACCTCTAGAAGAAAATTAACAAAGAGTAAAAGAAGAATCCAAAAAGAAAACATTAAGAATTGTCTTGGACCTAGTAATAAAAACAGTAAAAAAAAGTAACACATGAAACTTTCAAGGGTAACAAGCTGACTTCAAAAAAAATATGCATGATTTGCACATACAAGCCTTGCAGCATATAGTTTATGCCAAGAATATCTACGTCCTACGATGGAAGTAACCCATCTATTGAAACAGTTGGCGGAGTACTACAGAGTTAGAAAAAGGACTAGCACATGTTTTTATTCCAAAGAGGCATACATCAAGGTACCAAAAGTAATATAGTACTAAGCAATCACAAAAAAAGGGTATTTCGAAAAAACAAAGTAAAATAGTGCAAGATATGTAGGAGCGGAGATAAATGTTAGAACATTTAGAGTGGCAACAAAAGATTTCCTGATTATAATTGGCCTTCTCCAAGGTTACCCTAAGCCCTGTTCTTTTTGTGATGGTCTTAGATGAGACAACTTGATCGTTGATACGTGAGCACTCGTCAATTTGGGTTTGTTTGTATATTATAATTATAAAATAAAAAAAATCGAAACAAAAGTGGTTGCCCATGAGTGAAACAGAACCTCCCTTTTGCAAGACCATATGTCAACCAACTCCTCTACCATCACTCTTTATCATTCCCTTTGTCCCAAAGAATAAGCCTCATTTTCTTTTAAGTGTGTTCCATTTAATTTGCCTCATTTCTATTTGTGATTATAACTCACTCTTTCTTTAATCCTCATCCACACATTTAATTTACTACATCTTTTAATCCCATCCACTCATTTTCCCACTTTTCCATGAAATATATTTTTAACCACTTACACACATTTTTCTTGATTTTCAACCCATTTGTATTTGTGCCTATTTCTTTGGGATAGAGGTCGTCCCACTCCTTTTGCATCATTTCTAATCACAATGGGAAATCTTTTTCACCTAAGTGATGCAAAATGAGTAGGACAAAGAGTATTTTTTATATATTTATTATTGCTTTAATTAATTTCCTCATTAATGCTTCGATAGTAATTAATCTTCATTTTCATTTTCCCTTCAATTTAATAGTTTATTAGCGGTTGTATTTTGTTTGAATGCACATATGACATGTAGTTAGTAGCCTAAGTGCCCAACAAGTTCCTTTATACTATTTATAAAGTAACATTTACATGCATTCAATACAAAAGCAATTAGCTATCAATGCTTGCTTTTTCTTCACAAAGCATCTTCCCAAAGATTTTGTTCTTGCATTAGTAGTCTCTTTGAGCTCCCCTACATTGTAACATTACTTTTTCAATCAACATTCCCAACATCACACTAAATCAGATGTAGAAAGAATGCAATTAGGATATTTTGTGATCAAGGTGTCCTCCACCCCACACGCAAAAAAGCTTAAAGGAAATTTGATTGAACGACCAATAGAACAGCTACATGTATATACATATCACAATGTTGGGCTTTTAGGAGCAATTATTATAGAAAAATAGGAATAGCCAAAATGTGGATGCTTTGATGGATGAGTAAACATATTTTGAAGAATAGAATTCGAAACTAAAGCATAAGAAAAGGTTTAAGTACCACATATATTGAGTGAAAATGAAAAGGAATTGTTTAAGGTGGTTTAGGCATAAGCAACGAAGGAGTGTTGGTGAAGTAAAATGTTCAAACTTGAGGGATTTAAAAAGAGGGAGAGGAAGACCAAAGAAGACCTAGAGGAAAAGAATTAAAAAAATAATGAAGAATCTACAATTACACGTTACGATGGAAGATAATCAAAATGAATGGAGAAGGAAAGATAACGTGGACGATCATTAATTTATTGACTAGTTTGGTCAACCCAAATCATTTCAGAGAGAGACTTTGGCAGTTTTGTCACGGTTGTACATATCCCAATAAAGAAATATGATAACAATGAAAAAAAAATACCAACAAAGAAATATGATATCATTAAAACTTTAATTAAAATTGTGTCTAAATTGTAATTGGAGATTATGAACACCGCTGACAAGAGCTATTTATAGCTTTCAATTTACCATTAGCTGCATAACGAGATGCATAATTTCCCCTACCACCTCGACCACTTCGTTCTGTTGGACCTGATCTCCACCGAGAATCTGCAATCTCTGAGCTAGTCCGGTTCTGAATCATATAAATAAAAGCATAACAAAACTCAGATTGCAAAATGCTAATAGCAATCCAACAAAAACAGTCATTATATTCATAAAACACTAGCACAGAATCTAAATAGGGATATGACTTATGAAGGAATAAAACAGAAAGCACACATATCAAGGAAGAACTTAAGTTCCTTAATATAAATCAAATCAAATAAAAGTTTATCATATTCTAACTAGAATTCAAATTCAGAACTTTAGACAGTTTAGCATCTAAATAGAGAAAAAAGAAGATTAAGACACGAAAGAATTACAGTAAACTACCATGGAATTGCAAGTCTTGATGCTTTCCAGAAATTCAAATCGTAGATTATAAAAAGTATTGTGAGAAAAAGAATTGAAAGAGGAGAATCACAAAAAACTGCACAAATTTGTAAAAATCAAAATTGTACTTAGTAAAACTATATAGCCTAATTTCTCATGAGCCAAAGAGCGATAACTAAAGGCCATGATCAAGAATTCATTTCAACCACAGTTGCAGAATCAATCAACTCCGTCCATTTTCTCTCATGAGAAGCATGCTTATGCCAATCTGATAAACAAAACCAAAATAAGGTATGTGGAGCATGCCTAGTGACATCTTCAAAATCCTGGAACTTGGCAAACATTTATAACTTCAGAAGTATCTAAATATTCCTCTTAGAAATCTTATGTGTGTCTGGCTTAAAGAAGCGTTAAGAAACTCAAGCAAAAATTTTGTCTTAAAATCATCATCATCATTATCATCATACGTATCTCGCTCATAATATATGGTCTTCCACAACTTATACACTAAATTCAAAATATACCTCTTTTTTCCGATCTCGCCTCCTTTTCACTTCATGGAAGGTATCTAAAGAACATAAGAACAAAACATCATAAGAATGAACGAAAAGAGAACACATGAAACATAAATTTAAAAAAATGTGAATATGATACTACAACAACAAAAGATGATAATGTTAACATTCTATTTGCCATTTGGTACATATGAGGCATGAATAGGAAAAAATGTTAATCCTCTTAAATATTTTTTAGAAAAAGGTCACTAAAAGAAAATTGTTATATTATTGTCACATGTTATCCTTTTAAACTTTCCCTACATGGGAGTCACTTTATGGTATCAATATTGAAAAGCTATTATCACAAGTCATAAAAAAAAAAATTTTGTATCATGGGTAAGGATGGCAACGGGTCAGGTGTAGATCGGATTAGATGTGTTATCTAAGAAAAACTCAAATCCAGACACGGATTCGTGGGTCCAAATATATAGGGACAAAATACATAATCACGGATCTCACGGATCGAATTCAGGTCTAAAACGTGTCCAAAATAAGCATTGTCGAAAAATGACTCCTCGTGTTCGCTAGGATTCAATTTCACAGCCTATAGAAGGATAGATACAAAAATGTCCTAAAGTGAAACATAATTGCGACAAATAAGGATAAATTACTTAAGAAAATAAAAACAGAAATAAAGAATCATACATTCACACCTATTTTTCATTTCAAGAGATTCTGCTTTTAAATTTATTTTTAGTTCTTCGCATCACATGTTTTGTTTTTTCATTTCAAATCAACAATATTTTTATGAGATGTTAACATATCATTTTAGATTTTAGAATGGAAAAATTACCTAGAATAATCCAACTTTTTTTTATGATTTTCCTACAATAATCCACACCTATTGATTAACCATGAATAATATCAACTTTAAGGGGTATTTTCCTATAGTAAATTTGGGTAACCGATGACATGCTATAGTAGGTAATTGACCAAAAAAATAAACTAAAAATTAATGTAAAATTAAAGAAAACTTTAAAAAAATTTACATAAAAAATTTTGAATGATAAAAAGATTAGAATTTTTTTCAACATTTTGTAACACTTTTTTCGACATTTTATTTTATTCTATCTTTTTTCTAAAGAAAATCTTACTACAGAATGTCATTTGGCTATTGGGTTTACTGTAGGAAAATACCCCTCAAAGTTGGGGTTATGCATTATTAATCAATAGGTGGCTTATTGTAGGAAAATCATGAAAAGGTTAGATTATTCTAGGTAATTTTTCCTTCTAGATATCACATTTATTTAAATTTGGTTTTTCGAACTAGTTTGCATATGGGGGAGTAAGTTTGGATTTGCTTGATCCTACAAAAATTTGATTTGGATTTGGACTTAAAAGTGAAAATCAAATTTAGTTTAGTTCAATTTGATTTTGCCTCGGAAAACCAAACCAAAAAAGAATTTAATTCCCCGCAAGGATTATGACCATTTTCAATTATATAGTTTTCTAAAGGAATTAAACATGGGATTCCTTCCCTTACTCATAATAATACAAATCTAAAATCTTTTAAATTATATAACTACAGCAAACTAATCTTATCAAGAAGTTTGATCTAAGAACCAGATGCAAGGGTCAACCTTTAAAAGGGGCTCCATCAACATCTCTAATATTTCCAAAAATAAAAAACCTAAAATGAGAGTCAAGCCTTTGCTCAAGCATCTCAGTATGTAGACGGCAGTAACTGTAAACAATACTCATACAACTAGTCCATTAACAGAAAAAATCAACACCATAAGACCCTAATAATACCAAATACTAATGATCAAAAAATTCATAGTCAAACAAATTCATAGTAACTAAATTGCAGCCACATTTTTCTACTAAACACGTTTTTGCATCAAAAAGTCATCAAACAGAATTCAGCCACAAAACAGTACTCCCTAACCACGGAGTCTGCTGCATACCCAAAAAGCTCTTGCATAGGGAAATACTCAATGGGACGGAGGGAATAAGAATTGACATTCAAATAACAAAGCAAGCCCTAATACAGCGCCTGCCACACATTAACGCTAATTTTATAAGAAATATCCAAAGTTCTTAACTAAATCCCTAAATACTACCCTCTCTAATACTCACTCGGCCACTTCCCGTATTCTCCCATTCATATTCCTCAAAGTTCAGCAAATAGCCAGGAAGCACTAAAATAGTGAAACCCCTAGAAGAAGAACAATTTACATTCTTGAGTCGAAATTTTCAAACAGCAACCAGGGAAATTAACTTTATGATGCTACATAGTCATTACTCATTAGGTTTAAAAATTATCATATTAAGCAATCTAACACAAAATTAAACAACCTAAAAGACAAAATTATAGAGAAGTTAAATAAAAGCTGTAAGAGAAGAAAAAAGGACCTTGACGGAGGAGCTTTTGTGCGGTTTCGTTAGGATCCATACAACATTCCTTAAGCATTGCATAAATATCATCTTCAGAGTGATTGCCGGTGATTTCTTTAATATTTTGAATCATCTTCCTCACATTGGTAGGAAGTGCTGAGTACCTAAACCCACCGCTCATCTTCAAACTCAGAAAAACAAAACAAACAACTGACCCGATTTGATTATCACCAATCAAGTCGATTTCTGTTAAACCCTAAGAAATTATTGTGGGTTGTGTTGTAATGATTAGGAACTTTGAATTGAACTGATCTACGGAAAACAGGGAGAACAAAAAGGAAGAGAGAGGAGAAAGAAAAACAGAAAGAAGAGGGAGTGCAAACAAAACGGAGAGCTTTGCGAGTTTGTACGGCTCTTTTGGTGTTTATCATTCATTCATTTCGTCTATTCCTATTATTTTTGCATCAAGTGTAAAACTAGTCTCTCAAGAGGTCGCTTTTTTAAAGACTCGTATCTCAAGTCCAATCGATTTGTGTCTATTTATTTTATTCTTAATGTCTACTTATATTATTTTTAACACTTTCTTTGTTTTATAATACTTGCTACTGATATTGACATTTTTCCACACAACATGTCACACTCAGTAGCAAGTACTATGAAACGGAGGAAGTATTAATGCTTACTTACCATATTTTTAATGTCTACTTTTAATATCTTAAATGTCTATTTACATTAATCTTAATGTCTACTTACAAAATTTTAAAAAAATATATCATAGGTCAGCCCAATTAGTGATGGTCTCTCTAGAGACCGTCTCTCACAAGAATTTGTGATTGTAAATAGATGATGGGATGTTGGCGATTAATTATTGCTAACTTGCTTCCTTAGTTCGTTTATTTTTAGTTATCATTATTGGATGTTAAGCTAGCTCAAAAACACAATTGTATAAGGAGATATTTAGTAAATCCGCTGGTCTTAGACGAGACGACCTCATAACGAGATCGTCAATATGAGCAAGCCTATTTTGCGCGTGTAAAATTTGGGTATTTTTTTTTCATTTTCAGGGCATTTTTCATTTTTGATCTTAAAAGGTATCAAAATTTCTGAACATTTTCCAATTTTGTTCATCATCTATATTATTTTCACCAAATGTTTTTTTCCTAATGACATGACGCTTTGTTGGAAGGATAGGCTCTACAGCCATCTCAAGTGCAATATTTTTAGCAATATTCATGCTAGACGTAAAACCTTTTAATCTAAACTTGATAAAATATGACACCGTACTTTTTACTTGTTCGATGGTGGTGTCAATACACGTAAATTGCAATTTCTTGTTTACCTTATTTATAACAAATAAATTTCATACAAAATAATCATACCAAGCAAAAACTCAAAATTTCTCCGCTACACTCTTTGGCTTTGCATCATTACCACAAGGAATCATATAATTTTGATAAAATCTAATAGCTTTAACACTCTTGATTCGACTCTCCTAACGAGTGTTAGATAAACACTTAAGAGTAATTTCGGAAACATTGTCAAGCAAAATTTTCCATCTTTTTGTAGAACCGAATATAGTGTGTAAAGACGTTGAACAATCTTAAAGAATGAAATAGCTCTAATGCAAGAATTTGCCATGTATCTAAGTGCTAGATTTAAACTATGACAAGTAGGGGTCTTCACCGGTCCAAACCCAGATCGGCCAGAACAGATTGGACCGGAAGATCGAAATTTTGAAAATGCTAAGACCGGAGACTGGTCTAACCCAGTTTATTCCTACCTGTTCGGTCTTGGTTTGGACCGGTTAAACCGAAAGTAATTTTTGATACCAAAAATGAATTAAGAAATGGAAGATTTTAAAATAATTTAGCAAATTAATTATTATAAATTAAAAAATTTTGAGTTAAAAAATTATTTTGTGTTAAAAATAAAAAATATAAAGCTCGTTAAATAAGTATATACACTAAAATTGTAAATATTATTCCTCTTCAAAATTACTTTTATATACATCAGGTCTAACCCAGATTTTTTGGGGTTTAGATCGGACCAAAAAGAAGAATAATTAAGACCTAAAGAGATCGGATGTAACCGGTCCGGTCTGAACAGGTACCCGACCCGAAAATCATAATATTTTAAAAACAAGAGCTGCCATTTAAGATTCGGGTCGGGGGTTCAATAGGTTAGGTATTTTTGAATAGGCCTAATATCAAGTAGATGATTGACATATGCCAAATAGGTATTTAAGTTAAATGAAATAGGTATCTGGGGTTGTCAAATAAGTGTTTAAAGTATACCAAGTAGGTATTTGGGGTATATCAATTAGGTATTTAGGGTACTAAGTAGGTATTTGAGGTATATCCGTTAGGGATTTGAGATATGACAAGAAGGTATTTGGGATATAATAAACATGTATTTGAGGTTGTTAAGTATTTCATCCATTCTAATTTACTTGCAACATGAGAATCATTGCACTATTTTAAACATAATTTTTTTTGGTTAGTTTTTAATCTATTATTTGAATCATAATCAAGCGAGATATTGTTTGATTCGTCTCAATGAAAAGATTATTAATATTAAGTTTTTATAATTTTTTATTATACATAATTATAGATATTAAGGATTGAGTTAATCAATTGGACTGTGTGAATAATCAAATGTTGCAAGTACTTTAGAACAAAGGAAATATGTGTTTGAGGTATATTAAATATGAATTTGAGTATGTCAATTAGTTGTTTGAGGTATGTAAAATAGATATTTTCGGATATATCAAGTACGAGTTTGAGGTTTACAAAAATTAGGCGATCAAAAACATCTATTTGACAACTTGAACATCCTAATTGACATACTGTGAACGCTATTTAACGTATTCTAAATGCATAATTAAGGTATCCTTCAACTCTACCAAGTAACCGTGGAGTATTTTTTAATTTTTAATTTTTTAAAAATATAATACATCGGCCAATTATAGACGAGCTCTTTGAAAAACCCTCTCTCTCACGTTCAAATAAAACTGTTAAAATAATTACTGATATTATACTCAATTCTGTTCATCGTAAGTGTCTCATTTACTTTATGCACTCTATCTAATGCACTTATTTGATCCTTAATATATCGAGTTATGTACAATTTAAAATTATAAAAAATTGATATTAATAATCTTTACATCAAAATGAATCAAATAAGATCCACATGACTATATTTTAACTTATAAATTAATAATAGAACACAATTTAAGAATAATAGATGAATAGTATCCAAAAATAAACGAGAAACCTATTTTAAATAGGAGTAGCTTAGAAAATGCTAAAAACTAAATGTTAAAAAGTTAAGTCGGCGGAGTCGAGAAAGTTCGAGGGCTCTTTACAACTAGTTTTCATCTCGAATTCTAGATTTTCTTCGATTAAACCATTCTTTCGCGTACCCTAGTACTGTTCTCATCTGTTCATTGCAAATTATCAAAACATGGTTCCCAAAAGGTCCGGCGTCAATGAAGTCGATGGAGCTAGTCCTGGGTACTTTCTCACTCGCTCTTTCCAATCCTTGATTCAAATTTTTATGTTACTAATTTTGTTTTTGGCTTTCTTTTGTTTTCAGCAAAATTTTTGTTGGGGGTTTAGCCAAAGATACAAATCTTGGTAGATACTCCTATCTCTTATCTCTTAATTCTATATATTTGCATTTGTTTAAATTCCTTGTACTATGATGTCGAATTAGGGTTTAATTTTTTTTATTTTGGGATGAGCAGATACGTTTACAAAGTATTTTGAAAAGTATGGGGAAGTGGTTGACAGTGTGATAATGAAAGATCGGTTAACAGGTCGACCAAGGGGTTTTGGGTTTATCACTTATGCTGATCCTTCTGTTGTTGACACTGTCATTAAAGAGGACCATATCATCAATGACAAGCAGGTTACTTTTTGATTCATCTGTTTGTTCTGTTTGTTTATTCAAGTTTTTTGATTCTAGTGTTTTGGTTACTTACATATAAGGCAATGTTTTGATTGATTGATTTTTTTTTGGGTCTCAACTATTGGAATCTACAAATAGCCCTTTGGTGTTCATTTGGATTATTTGGTTTTGATTGATAGTTTTTTTATTTTTGATTAATCATATAGCTTTCTCGATGGTTTGATAAGTCAAGGTAATGGCGTTTTTAAGTCAAAAAGGAATCTGCTTGATTGTTTCCCGTATAGTAATTTAATTGAAGTAAATATCTTGCTACATTTGCTGATGCTCTTCCGAAAGACGCCTTAGGTTGCTTGTGTATTCTACAATATATCTAACTAAATACAATTTGTTTTAGGGATTAGTAGTTGGGTTTTGTTTTCATGTGTCACCAATCATGCAAGTTGCAATTCTATTTGGGCATTGTTATTAAGGGGAAGTCCTTTTGAAGATGCCAAAAAGGTACTTTATATGATAATCATATGTGTGAGATGCCCTTCTGCTGGGAAACTATAGGAGCTATTTAGGTAAGGAAAGAGGATAGCCATAAGGTATTACATGGAGCTTTGTTCTTTATGTGAACCTTATTATGGGTCATGGGGTCTTAGTTGAAGTGCACAGCAATAGTTTATTAGCTTTGATGTCTTATTTTATTTTTCTAATATTTTTTGTGTGTACAATAAATGTCCAAGAGAGTGTATTTTGTTGAAAAATGACCGATAATGCAGTATGCGCAGTATGCAATCGATGATTGAAGATTGGGAAGTGGTAGACTTATGAGCCAGCTCTCGATGCAATTTTTTTGATCTTCAATTGTCGTCGAATGATAATATTGTTTTTGTTTAACAAATTGTTTTAGGTGGAAATCAAAAGGACGATACCTAAAGGTGTGGCACAAACAAATGATTTTAAGACTAAGAAAATCTTTGTTGGTGGCATTCCAACAACTGTGACAGAAGGTCTGACCTATTTGCTGGCATTTCTTATCACTAGTGTTTATGATATTGAATTGCTCATTTTCAATTTTTATGTCTCAATAGGTGAATTTAAGGAGTTCTTCTCGAAGTATGGTAAGGTTGTGGAACATGAAATCATACTTGATCATGCTACTAAGCGTTCTCGGGGGTTTGGGTTTATCGTCTTTGACAATGAAAAGGTTGTTGACGATATCTTGGCTGATGGAAACATGATCGAAATGAATGATTCAAGGGTGAGTTTAGTTTTATGGTTAATTGGAGTCAGGATTGTGTATATTAGATCACTACCTGTAAGATCAACCAAACAATGGTATAATATTCCCTTTTCCTTATCCTATAAATTGACCTTGTCTCTTGTCATTTGTTCGTTTTTGAATTTGAGAATTTTCATGTTAACTATATTGGCTGAACCGTGGATTTATACCTTCGAGTTCTTGGAGGTCATCACAGGTTTACTTTTTTTTGAAGCTAGCCTTACAACTATCAAAGACCATAGGTTTACTTAATTCTTTGTTGTAGGTTGAGATCAAGAAGGCTGAACCAAAGAAAGCCTCAAACCCAGCTTCAGGCTCTGCATTTGGTAGTATCTCTAGGTCACGCGCATATGGAGATAATTTCAGAGGATATCCTGATACTTATAGTGGATTTGGAAGTGGTTATAGTCCTGCATCCTATAGGGGGGCATATGGAGGCTTTTCTAGGTTTGGTGATTACAATGGCTATGGAGGTGGGGAGTTTGGAGGAGGTTATGGTGGACCTATGAGTATGTCTGGTTATCAGGGAGAGTCGTCCTATGGTTATTCTGGCCGGTATGGCTCATATGGTGGGGGTTATGGTAGTGGGCTAGGAGGGATGTTTGGTAGAGGTGATGTTTATGGCCGTGGTTCAGGTTCAGGTGCTGGCTATGGTCCAGCTACTAGCTATGGTCCAGGTACTGGTGGTTATGGTGGAGCTGGAGGAATGTATGGAAGTAGGGCAGGCTATAGCAGCAGTAGTCGTTACCACCCTTATGCACGCTAGACATCAGTAAGAACCCCTTACCATGATAGGCGCAGACTCATTTCCAGCATTTTAAGGATTCAGAGCAGGATGCATTAGATCAAGATTGGGAGATTGCATTAGTTTCATCTGCATCTATGCTTTTTTTTTTTTTTTATTATAGTTGGTCATTGACCTTCGGTTAAGACTGATAGTAGTTAGCATTGTATTGTATTCTTTAGCTGAGTAGTTGGTCTAGATTGTGATTAAACTAGATGCTGGCGTTTGATTCTTTTGATATAGACACCATAGCATAAACTCAGGTTTGTTTAATTAAACAGGAACAGCTATTGGTCATGCCCATTTGCATTTGATGGCTGGGTAGGGCTAGTCGATCACGGAAAAACTCTTTAGTTTTTCACGTATAAACTGGGTTTTTTTGAATATTAGTCATTGCAAGTTATGGGTTATGTCCTTTAGGGGATGACATCTAAGACAGGTGTATTCATTATGTCGTTGATGCTGTGTTGCTGAACTCCATTTACTACCATTTTTAGGGTCTATGCTAGTACTTGTTAGCACTGTCCCTATATGGAATTTAAGGCACTTCGAAATAATATTCTGCATTCATATAGATAAACCAAGAATTGTGATATACTGATATTAGTCTGCTTTGAAAATTTTTCAAGTTTTACTAGTTTATATGTTAAATATTTTGCTAGTCTATTGACTATTTGGCCCCTGGCTTCGCGGATGAATATTACATTGCTGGTCTATGTGGTGAGGCTGTAGAACATTTGCAGTATATTTTATTCCTCGGTACATTATTTTTTGAAGTTCCAAGGAAGTTAATGATTAGACATGTCTCCGAGATTTGATTGGTCATTAGGAATATGATTGAACAAGAGATAAGGGAAAGGTGCTCCACCAAAAGCGGTGGTTGTTTCTCTGTGTAAGTGTAATATTCAATAATGAAACAATATTTTTCTTCACTTTATGTTCAGTTAAGTAGTCGGAGTTTAAATGGTCATGTTTCTTTAGTTCCATTTGTCTTATTTTCTTAAAATTTATTCTATTGCATTGCAATTTAAAGATGCGGTATTAAGTATCAATGAAAATTTGTGGATTTTTTTCAATGAGGTTTTTATTGACTTGTGAATAATATAGTAAATTTTGTTCTGGAAAAATTCATGACCTTTGAAATGATCACAAAACTATTGACTCAATTATTAACCATTATGATTAGATCATAATGCTTTACCATGTTGGTTTTCTAGTTTCTCCTAAAACTTTTTGAACATTTAAATGCTTTGGACTTTTATTTTATCAAGTAAATATAGAAATATCTACTTAAATCATCATTGAACTTCTTGAAGAAGTTGTAACCTCCAGTAGCTTTTGTACTTATTAGTCCACATACATCTGTATGTGTCAATCCCAAGGTTATGGTGGCCCTCTCGTCCTTTCTAGTTAAAGGTCATCTTGTAATTTTCCTCATCAAGCGAGATGTACATTGGAAATGGTTCATAGTCAAGATTTTAGTGACCCATTTTAATGTAAAATCTAAATGAGACCTGATGATGTAGTCTAAACGACAATGTCATTTTTTTTTTTTTATGTTTCTTGCTTATTATGTTAATGTTAAGAATGTTTGTATTTTTGTTAGCATTGACATACAAGATTTCATTCATTGAGCCGGGACTCCTTTTGGCCGTGCTTTCCTTTATGAGTATGAGTTGTTGTCGTCCTTCCCTCCCCAGACCCTGTTCATAGTGTGCTATGAGCGGGATATACCCGATAGGATGATGATGATATAAGATTTCAATTATATAAATAGAAAGATAACATTTCTTCATTGTAATTGAATACACTTTATTATCCAATTTAGAAAATAAAAATAATGTTTTATCGTTAATAAGAACATGATAATATTATTAAGTACTACTATTAATTTCGAAGGTAAAGGCGGATTATAAATCCCAAATGCCATAGCAGCAACTTTTGCTCCGTTTGCAATGTGTAGTTGTACCTCTCACTTAACGAGCTTTCTACTCCTTTATAGTTCCTGCGCATTGAAAAGAATACGAGAAATGGAGTCAATATTTAATAGTCAAGAAGTAAAATTAAACTATTTTCTTTCAAATATGTACCTAAAGTAGAAGGAGCAACAATCTTGTTCTTTTAAGTACTTGGGCAAATGGAGTCAATACAAATAAGCAATTGCAACCTTTTATTTTCGTTAAAATTATTGAATCATTTGATTGTACAATTTGATTTTGAGAGTTGTTTCCGATTTAAGTTATCACGCTTTTAACAACTTTGGCTATAATTCATCGGATCTCTCTTTTAATATTCAATTATGAAACTAAAAACATTGGGTTTAAAACTTTGAGTATTATATTATTAACTGATATTAAAACATAAGTTTTGTGAACTTAACTTAATATGAAACACAAATTGAGTTTGAACTTTTTACTTGAACTTGACATTTAATCTTTGACCGAGATGTATAGTTCACAAAATTTTGTTGAACAAAACAATTATCGTTTTATTCAAAATTGTTCAAATTAAAAATGATTTAAATTTGAATATGAAGTCGTGTTCGGGTCGAGTTGGAGTATCAGATTTTTTTGAGGTCCATCTCCGAATTCTTTGAATCGACTCAGACTATATAATTGGATTTGCAGTCGACTATTTCTTTCTTTTTTTTTTGGACTTTGATCGAATTAAATTTCTCATATTGGGTTGAATTAGGGGCAAATTTGGATTGAATTGCCAACCATAGGTATAAAAGGGAACATATCAGTTTTTGCTTGATACCATATCAGTGTAAGATAATGCACTGTTGTGGCTTTCTCATTGATTTGCTCTTACATATATATACTTTAAATTGTATACTATAACTAGTTGTAGGATCGCGTGCATACTCAAAATTACACTATCGAATTTCATTATGTTATCTTATACACAACTACTAACAATAATACAGATAAAAATATAAGAATGTCAATGTGTTGTAAAGATATGAAGAATGTAAGTGCTGAGGATGTATAGGTAGTAGAAAGCTGCAACATCAAAGGTATGAAAACGTATCAAAGCTTTATATATTCAGCCTTAGAGCATAGTGAGGTTGTTCAGCATACATCACAAAACATTTCTAAGAAAGTAGGTTTCTCTTCAAGCCTAAATCTATTCAATGTGAATTTGACCTTAACGATATAATTAGGCAGACATTATCACTAAAACAATGGTGAAGCAAATTTGATGACACACTGCATGATTCCTCACATATTGAGTTCAGAGAGGAATAATTTGATTTCTAACCTTTCAAATATAGCTACAAACACCCCCTTATTTTCAATACCAAAAGCATATCATAGCGGGGCAAAGCCAAATCGTGTAATGCACCATGTTCTTCTATTCATTCCATGAGGATAAAGGTGGAGTTTCCGAGTTCATCCAGGTGCTAGAAAGAGATGCATATCGATCACCCTTAATACTGATTTGAAAGGCCAAGGATTGAAGCTCAGTCATCTCCTCAGAGGTTAGCTTCACAGATAAGGCGTCGATGTTTTGGTTGAGGTTCTCAATTTTAGTGGTTCCTGGGATGGGACACACATCTTCTCCCTGTTGATGGACCCATGCAAGTGCAAGCTGTGCTGGAGTACATCCTTTTTTCGCCGCAATTTCTGTGACCCGCTCAAATATGAGTTTGTTATGCTCTATATTCTCGGGTCTGAATCGTGGAAAGGACTGATCGAGAAAGGCACAAAGAAATCAGCATGGAGCAAGCCATCAGTATTCACTCAGTACACGAAAGAAAATTATGTGAAATAGTTTCAGGCATTGTTGCTTATCCGTCATATTCATACCTGTCGCCTGTCCTCCTTCGTGAAGTTGTCTACAATCTTGGGTCCGTAAGAGAGAAAGCCTCGTCCTAAAGGACTATATGCCACGATTCCAATCCCAAGTTCCCTAAGCGAACATAATAACTAAGTTAAAGCAGTAATCTTTCAAGCTTTGTTCTCCTTACAGTTGATCATGCAACATGGAAGAAGTCTCACCTGCAGGTAGGAACTATTTCTTCCTCCACATCTCTAGTCCATAAGGACCATTCCAACTGAACTGCAGTTATGGGGTGAATAGCGTGCGCTCTTCTGATAGTGGATCCCGAAGCTTCAGACAGACCAATGTACTTGATTTTACCTTCAGCTACCAGTTTCTTAAGTTCTCCAATCTAAGTTTATAAGTTAAAAGGAGATAAAACACCTTCTCAATATAAGTTTTGTATCAAGTAGAGAAATTAGTGCTAATATACATGAATACTTTTACTGCCCATTTGCTAGTTAGTATAAATTGGTGAGAATGATTATGGAAATTAGTTTTATTTTAGTAGGAAAAATCTCTTAACATGGTTAATTATCATGCTTGTTCTCCTTCACTCATCATTTTTCACAAAAAAACTTTATTTTACGACAAAGTTTCATTACTATGGGAATGTCGTCATAGTACATTTCTCCAAATTTACACTACAAATCATCCCTATTACCATCGTGTAGTACCAACAACCAAACGGATAGCGAACTCTAGCCCTCATATTCACAACTAACAAGTCAAAGTAATATGACTATTGACAAGTACTATTTTCTTTCTTCACATCCTCAATTGTTTTTATGATGGATAGAATTTCTAATCCAACAGAAAGTTCTTGCTGGTTAATATCAAAAATTTGCAACTTTAGGTTCCAAAACCAAAAGTTGTGAAGTTTATTAGTTCTTAGTTATTTGGTTTTTTCACATGTGCATAAATTCAAAATAGAAAACTAACAGAGCCATCAACAAAAAAGGCTAGCACATAGCATATTGCAACATCATGAAAAACAGTAAATATTGAAGAGATGGAGGCAATCAACAAACCGTCACTTCAATGGGAACTTTAGTATCAATGCGGTGTTGATAATAGAGGTCGATGCAATCAACCCCAAGCCGCTTTAAACTTCCCTCACACGCAGCTCGTATATATGCAGGATCCCCTCGAATGTCAAACTTACCGCCAACGTTGTTGATGCCAAATTTGGTGGCCAATTGAACCTTTTCCCTCCATCCTTCTTTCAAAGCCTGCCCAATTCACAAGGTAAAAGGAAGAATATGAAAGGGTTACAGACTCAACTCAAGCAACTAATTATAACAGAATAAGGGAAACCTTTGCAGAAAGCTGATATCAATGAAATGCCAGAGCCACACAAAATTCATAAAAAGTTCCAGAATATACCCAAATTGATAACTTGCCAATGTATATCGCCCACAAGAAATGTTTAAATATGGATCAAATTCCCATAAAAAAGTGTTGTGCCAAGTTCCAAATATCTTAGTGTGGGAGATGATTATGATCAAGGTAAGAAGGTGCACAAGGTGTACCTTAAACAACACGAGGACCTAAGCAAGGGTGCCTTGAACGAGGAAAGGCAACAACAATTCATAGAAGGCCACTGAAGTGAGTGCTCGTTCGAGCCTCTGGTGCAGGCCCAATTTCGCAATTATTTTGGCTCAAACTTGTTGAGCTTGTTTTGGGTTTTGGGGTAGAGTTTATTCTAATGTTTTGGGGACTATATAAGGCCCCTTAATCAAATTTAAACATATGTTGAAGAGGCTAATACCAAGAGAGGTTGAGATCCTAGCGAGTTCCTCTTACAAAAGATAAGTGACTTCCATTAACGGTGAAAACTTTAAGCTTGATAGTGTATGATTTAGCATTGTGAGTTGAATTTCACTAGTGTATTGTTGAATTAGTTAATAAAATATAATCCTATTTGAGGGGAGGTGTCCAAGATACCATTTATCTTTCGGTGTGCTTTGTTCATCAAAGCTTCGTGCTTGTTCTTCTTCATACACCAGTTTTCTACTTCCTTCTACAGCTCTTCTCACATTGTTGGGTCCAAGACCCTCCCCTTCAAAAAGAACTTACTAACTGGATTAATCACCACCAACACATGACACTATTACAGTCCAACTACTCACTGGTATTAATCAACAAAATTCACTACATTAACAAAAAAATTCAACCCACACAAAACCCACTAAAATATAACCATGTCCCAGGTAAGTACAATACCTAGAACACAACAAAAAATCAGAAATGATTGAAATTGATGCAGTTAATTACCTTCCCGAGAAGAATCTCATTAGTGTGAGGGCCATACATATCAGAGGTATCAAGGAAGGTGATTCCAGAGCTAATAGCATGGCGGATAAGAGAGATCATGTCATCCTCAGGTTTGGGAAGGCCATATGAAAACGACATACCCATACATCCCAGACCTTGAGCAGAGACTTCTAGACCTTGAGAACCCAACTTCATTCTAGGAATTTCCGTTGCCATTTCTTTCTTTCTTATTCGATTTATTCTCCTGTTAATGGATTATGAGGGTTAGTAATGGAGTACTCCTTGCTAAAGCCTATACTAATTTAAAAGATACAGCAAAGGCAGAGGAATGCGTCACTGATGAAGTCACCAGAGTGGTCGTCAGACTTGTCTCATATAATTTGAATCAATGATAAAAGGGCATTCTTATTGTTAGCCACCCTTTTTATTTTATCGCCACCCTTTTTTAATAAAATTACTAAAATGTCTTTAAATTTAATTTTAATTATAAAATCAACTATTATTATTTCTAAACTAAATTTCTTAATAATAATTAAATTAAAATAAAAATATAAATTTTAGTAAAGAAAATAAATTTTAAAATCAAAAAATAAACATCATCACACGTTTTGTATTGAAATTTGATACATAATCACTTCTTTGGCCGAAATTTTTGATACGAAAATCACATTACTGCAATATTTGTAGCATTAGAACCTAGACTTCAAGATCTTTCCAATGATATATTATATGCCCAATTCCGATAACCGAGCGAGAAATGACGATCGTTTGAAGTTTATTTGTGCTGAAATTTAATACATGTTCATTCTTTTGGTCATAACTTTTTATAGAAAAATTGTATTAGTGCAAGGTTTGGGGCATTGGAAACTAGACTTCAAGAGCTTTCCAACGATATATTATACGCCCAATTCTGACAATCGAGCGAGAAATGACGACCGTTTAAAGTTTACAGTAATTCTAACAGACTTACTCGCACAAAACGTTTTAGCTTAATAGTGACTAAACCCCTTCAAATCTCCTCTGTTAGTGTAAGTGTCAAGACACTTAATAGTGACGTGAATTCTGAACATATAATCGAACATGTTTTAGCTTATATTTCAGAGAAGGACTTTGAGTATGCGTCGAATGGAAGTGAATGGTGTTTGGAATGATCAATAAAGTGACCGATGTTGAGCGTTTGAGGCTACACTAAGTGTGTGGAACCATGCCTTGAACGAGGCAAGGCATGAGAATAAGATTGGTCGAACAAGGCAATGAGAAAACAAAAAACAGAGAGCATCAGGGGGGTCTGCTTGTTCGAGCAAGCAAGCTCCTCGTTCAATCACATAGTGCAACATGTTCTAGTAACTTTCTGACAAGTGTGCTCGTTCGAGCACATGGCTTGCTTATTCGAGCACCTTGCCTAGGATTTGTTTCTGGACTTTTGAGCTACAATTTGGCATCGAAGATGCTTTATTTCTTGCTTTTAATTGTGATGTTTATTGTATGGAGTATTATGAGGGAGTTCTAAAATGATGTATCCCTTCCCTATAAAAGGATACATCATTCATGGAATCAATCACCACAAAACACACAAAACATGCTGAGAGGGCTAGCTCATTTGTAAGAAACTTAAGAGTGGTGTTTTTTGAATTAGTATTGTGATATTGAGAGATTGCTCTCAAGATAGAGAGGGTTATTTATACATTATATTATTGAGAACAATTATAAATAAACTTTTGAGGGGAAGGTATACAGGATACCTCATTAAATCATTGTGTCAATTATCCTATTGTTTTCTTATTATTCTCATCTTGTTTTTCAATAGCATAACCTCTTGAAACTTTCATTTCACCCTCAAATTACTTCCTCCCCAATCCCCCCTTCAAAATTGCTATTCAACAAAAAAAACTCATTTATTCAAATCTTTTCCTTTCATTTTCCTCTAAAATCTCTCAATCCAAATACAAAGTTAGTGATGGTAAAATTGAGGGGTGAGTGTAGTATGACTTTTCCATATCCATACTCATCTAAAACTTTTATACCCACCACCTACCTATCATTATGATACGTAAAATTTATCCCATCAACTATGGTCAATTGGGTATACCCAATTCATATTTATTCGAAGTCGCGTCATACACTTCATCAATCTTTATAATTTTAATTGTACATTTAAATTTAGTTAGGAAAAATTATTTCTAAAAGGCTAATCTTAAGCCCGTCTGCAGATAAAGAGATAATCTTATATTTATTCTACAAAGGTCCACCACCCGTATTTGTGAGATAGATATGCTCTAAATGGGTGAAAAACAAGGTTGGTGGGTTGTAGATTATAAGAGACACAGAGCATGGGAAAAATGGCCTTTTTAGCAACTTTAAAAAGCGTGATTATTATTGTTAGTTCAAATCACTCGACCCGAGCCAACCCGCTTGACTTGGTCAAGCCACAATTAGGTATAATGTATAGAAACTTCAGAATTTAGGCAAAATGTAAAACCTAGAATCACTCAACCCGAGCCAAAGCTGCACAACCTGGTTGAGTAGATGCTCTGTACGTTCGGTATGTATTATTCCAATTCACATAAGCTATTGGAAGAAGAAATGCAACTCACTCGACCTCAGCCAACTCGCTTGACTAATGCAACTTGTTCTACCTAGTCGAGTGACCTTCAAAAAAGCTTTGCTTAGCTTCTGTCTCAAATAAAAGTATTTGGTAAGCTCGAGCTAGCTTAGCTTGACTAAATTTCGGTTAAGTGGAATGGCCCTCTTAGGATCTGACTTTGCTTGGTTTTCTTGACTTGACTCATCAGCACTTGCCTCCTTATGCCTCAAGAGCTTAGGTGAGTAGTGTATACGCGAAATATACTTGATTTGTGCTTACCTTTGACGAATTTATCTGAAGTGCACAAAAACACCAAAACACCCGACCAAATATAACATTTTAAATAAAGAAATTGTAGTTATGCAAAATCCCAACCATAACAAGCAAAATAATAGAGACAAAAACATGAATAAAATGCAGATAATTATTAGTATTTGAATTTATTATTAAGAATTTGAGACTATAAATTGTGTGAATATTGACCTAAATTTATAAAACAAATACATATTAGTGTTAAACAAATCCACTCTTAAAATATATCTGTATTGAAGAGACCATTAATATATACTTCCTCCCTTTCTTAACGAAGTTTCTACAAAAGATATTCACGAGAATTAATAAAAATAAAATCTTTTAGATAATTAATTTATTATTTTATTGAATAAATAATTTGATGGATGAAAAATGGGGACCATAAACATTAAAAATATATTAAAAGAAAATTAGTGGAAAAAATTATGGGGATCACAACTAATAAATATACTTTCGGTCCGTTTGGTTAGTGGTAATAAATGGTGGTAATGAGAATGAATTATAGTGTAAAATTTCATCAAAACTTTCATGTCATTCCCATGGTAATGAAACTTTGATCACAAAAAAATTTTTTGTTCACAAATTTCCATTACCACATAATATCACCTCTCCCAATGGTAATGCAATGGAATGAATTTTATGAACAAAATGAGATGATTGAAGGTTGTCAAGCATGGCCATCAAGGTAGCCAAAAGATTTTTCAACCAAAATTACACTAGTTTTTCATTCCCATTACTGCGGTTTATTACCACTTACCAAACGGGCCGTTTGTGTTTTTATAAAGTTAGTGTAAACATGTGAGGATCATATGGAATATAAAAATGTTAATTTGAAGTTAGTGAAAGATATGTGGGGAATATAAGAATTATTAAAATATATGATGTGTAGGATGAATAAAGTGATTTTGTCCAAAATTTGTAATATAAATAAAATGATTCTTTACGGGAACAACAAATAAATTAAACACATCAAAGTCACAATTGAAAACTTTTTTTAATTAATGAATGGAGGAAGTACAATACTTTTAAGAATTAATCTAAACTCTAATGTTATAGGTATGCATTCTATTTATTTTCTAATAAGAAGCATAAGGAACATGTTTTCATTTTTCTTTGAATACTCGCTACTAAATTATTTACCTTTTATCTAAGGAAAAGATAATTGTTTTTCTTTATATTTACCTTGATAAACACATAATGTAAAAATACTTATTATGGACAAAATAGTGATCTTATCAAAGGCTTAATTTATTTGAAATATTCATAAAAAGTTATTAAAAAATGTTAATGTTAAAACATGTTAGGAAGTTATTGAACTTCAAATTTTAAATTTCTTATTTTGAATGGAAGCTTAAAAATTTAATTTAAGATGAAAATAATGAAAAGTTATAAGTTTTTTAAATATCCATTGGTGGAGAAAGGTATTGTTGCATCATGCATGTAATCTTCTTTATGTTATTCACGTCTTTCCCTTTATCTATAAAATAGATAAACATTTGAAAAAGTTCAAGGAGAATGATAAAATGCAAATACAATCTCATATCCACATACCTTAGGGAACAAGTTTAAAACAATAATTAAAATATACCAAAATTGAGTAATCAATAGGACTAATTGCTCATCATTTCTTCATAAAATATTTCAGAACATAAAAATATTTAAATATTAATATACGCATTTGTATGTATTTTATTTTTAATTATTTGTATGTATCTCTTTTTGAAGACCCTTCTCAAGTTGGGGATTCTTTAATCGCACTCTACTTTATGGGTATGAGTTGCCGTCGTTCTTTTCTCTCCAGACCCTGATCATAATTTTCTATGAGGGAAACACACTAGGTATGGTGACGACGATGATGATTAATATACAAATTTAATAATTCTATTTTACTCGTAACATATAACTCTTATGTATCTAATTTCATGACAATTTATTTACATGATAACACTAGTACTTCTATACTCCAATCCACCATATATATTTGAAAACAAATATTGCATTATTAATACGAAATTTGAAATAGTTTTTTGTTACAAAAACTAGGCCGTATCAATTTTTTTACATGACGGGTTAGGAAAAGGTAAATGAAAATCAAATTCAAATCTCATCTAAAAAATATGATACTTGCTACCGCTCATCATCTTCAACTTAGCAAGTGCAAGGCAAGTTGAGATCCAAAATGGTAATATCATCAACACCATTTTTAGAATTGTAAGCATTGGAAGCAACACTACTATTGTTGGCTATTGATGATCCCAAAAGATGAGATCTTTTATGCCCACCAAGAGCTTGACCCGACCCAAATACTTTCAAACAAAATGGGCATTCATAAATCTTTTTATTATCCTTATTTGAAATTACTTCTTGCACCCCTTTTTTAGTTTGTGCCCTCTTTCTTTTCTTACAACTCAAGCTCTTGAACCTTTCTTTCCGAGTCACCCGAGCACTTGACTCGGCCGAGTCATCTTCCACTGATCTCACTACTCTAACCCATACATCCCTGGAAAGCATCATTAAGCATAGTGCAACCTCTTCATCTTGACTAGTCTCAGATATTGAACTCACCAGAGTTGACTCAGTCATTGACTCAGACTTGGTCATCCATTTGCTAGCTAACATTGACTTCTTGAGTTGTTTCCGAGTTAGATTGTGAGTTAACTCAGTCTCGCTCTCCCTGTCTTGAACTAATCCTGACCCTTCATCAAACAACTTATGAGTCTCTGATCCGCGTTTACTGATCAGAGACTGAATTGAGTCTGACTCTGACTCTGACTCAGACTCAGACTCAGACTTATTTGGAGGTTTTTTCATAAGAGGTAGAGGAAAAGTGGCTAAGTGGGACCTCATATGACCACCCAAAGCTCTACCATTTAAGAAAACTTTGGAACAAAGCTTACATTTGTGCCTCTCCATTAATAATTTAGGTTGAATTTCTCTCACTAGAATGTGTTAAGACTTTTTGAGGAAATGAAGTTGAAGATGGAGAGGTTGTAAGTGTTAAGTGGTAAAGAAAAAAGAAGGAGTTGGAAGCAAGCAATCTCCACCAAAATGGGACCCTGTCATGTATCACATTAATCCATTTATTACTGATTCCATTTTTTAGTTTTTACCATTTAGGAGTGTTGTATACTTTTTCTAATTAATTACTATTAAATCATCAGGATTTGTTTCCTAAATAAAGGTTATTGTAACTTTTTACTATAAAAATATCTCTTATGATATTTATGATATTAATACAATGATAAAGATCTATTTTGTTTATAATGTTAAAATAAAATGTGAAGATATGCTATTAAATATATTAATGAGAAAATTATTATTTTAACCGTTCTTTTTTATTATTTTTATTTGTTTTATATGGAAATTTCATTATGTTCTTTTGTTTTATTTTATTTTATTTTAGTATGAAATCATACAATACAAATACAATACAATGTATAAGATTACAAGCTAATAAAAAACTGTAAAATTACACATGTTATAATTTTGAAATATACTGCCACGTCCTAGATAACTAGACCCATCCCTTTTACCTTTTATTTGTTATTGGTGTTTCCCTGTTTTTGTCGATGTTTACCAGTTTCTTGCTCGTATCTTTATATCTATGCATATGTTTTTTTATTGTTTTTATTATCAAGTGCAGATTTCTCTCTCCGGAAGATCTTTCGCGAGCCTGGGGCTCTTTGATCGCACTTTCCTATATGGGTATGAGTTGTTGGCGTTTTTCCTCCCCAGACCCCTAATCATAGATTTCTATGAATAGGATACACCGGGTATGATGATGATTGCCACGCTGAAATGCTTTAGCAGGAAGTTAATGTTTACATGACAATTTATTTTGATAACCTAATTTAGTCTTGATTATGTGATAATATCTTTAACTAAATTTGATTAATTTTTAAATTTAATTTAATACTAAATATTATGTTAATTTTTAAATTTAACAATTGTATAAAATTCCAATATTTTATGTGACAATAAATACATTTACAATATAGGTTAAAGTTTTCGATTTGCATTATACTTTCCTATGATACTATTAAATAAAATTAAATAGCTAAATGTAGCCTTTTTTCCACCATAAAATTAAACATATTTCTGTTTTTTAGTACTCTCTTTTCTTTTTTTGTTATTCTCCTTTTAGTTTTTTGCATATTTTTGGAAGGAATTTTCGAGTCTCAATATCTTTAGATACGCAACATAAAAAATTATAAAACATATATGATAAAAAAATTATGCATTAAGGCAAATCTAACGAGATCACACATCAATATATTTTATCATAAACAAATCTCTAAAAAACCATAATTAAAATTTTCTCTCTTTAAAGTTAAATATTCTAATTATTTAGAAGAACATTAGAGAACACAAGGAATATTACACATCCAATTTCATGTTATTTTGATTATCACATTTTTAGGAAAAATTATAAAAAACTACCTAATCTATATACCGTTTTTTAAAAAACTACCTTATATAAAAAAATTTGCAAAAATCTACCTTATATAATACAATTCTTTGCAAAACACTACCTTTTACTGGTTTTCATCTGTTGACTGTTAACATTAATGTTGACCTGCATAGAATTGTATTATATAAGGTAGTGTTTTGCGAAGAATTGTATTATATATGGTAGTGTTTTGCAAAGAACTGTATTATATAAGGTAGTTTTTTATGAAGGTCGATATTAATGTTAACAGTCAACTGACGAAAATCAGTAAAAGGTAGTGTTTTGCAAAGAATTGTATTATATAAGGTAGTTTGTTGTAAAATTTTTTATATAAGGTAGTTTTTAAAAAAAGGTTTATAGATTAGGTAGTTTCTTATTCCCTCCTATTCAAAATTATTGTCCACTTTGGATTGGATATGGATTATAAGAAAATAGTAGTTGGGGTATTTTGAGTGATTATATAATTATAAAGGTGATAGTTGGGGTATTTAAGTGATTATAATAATTGAAAAGGTAGTAGGTGAGGTATTTTAAATAATATAAGTTGGGGTAGTTGGGGGTATTTAGGTAAAAAATCCTTGCCAAAAATAGAAAGTGGACAATTAGAGTGACTTGACTAAATAAGGAAAGTGGACAATAATTTTGAATAGGAGGGAGTATAATTTTTCCACATTTTTATGTAAAAACTTCAACTTAATAAATATAATTTATACTTACATCAGTCATGAGAAGTATCTAGGGCTCCCGAGTCCCGACCATCGTGGGACTCTCAAAGAAAGCCATATTTGCTGGAATAAAGGAGAGAATATGGAAGAAGCTCCAAGGGTGGAAGGAAAAACTCCTATCCCGTCCGGGCAAGGAAGTTCTAATTAAAGCGGTCATCCAAGCTATCCCCACCTACCTCATGAGTATTTTCAAAATCCCTGACGCAATTGTTGATGATATAAACTCCATGGTCGCTCGTTTCTGGTGGGGCTCTGATAATGGTCAACAAAGGATGCACTGGCATAGCTGGGACAATCTTTGTCTACCAAAAAATAAGGGTGGCATGGGGTTTCGTGATATCCGGGTGTTCAACAAGGCTCTTTTAGCGAAGCAAATTTAGCGCATCCATAAAGGGGAATGCCCTCTTCTAGCTGTTGTCCTCAAGGCACGATACTTCAAACATGTTGATGTCTTAGATGCCCAATGTGGTTATGATCCTACTTACACTTGGAGGAGCTTGTGGAGGTCCATACCACTCCTTAAAAATGGCTTATGTTGGCGAGTGGGCAACGGGCTATCGATAGATGCTAGGAAGGATAAATGACTCAACAATGGAGGTACAACTACTGGTTTGGGTGAGATTGCGCAGCATAGGGATGTCCTACGGGTTAGTGACCTTATTGATTTTGATAATGGGTAGTGGGATCTATCATTAATAGAACAGGAAATCTCAGACGAAACTCGTGCCTTAATTCTCAGCTCCCCGCTTTCTCCTACATGGCCACTTGATTGCCTCTTCTGGCTACACTCCAAAGATGGGCTATATTCTGTACGTTCGGGTTACTGGAGTGAAAAAGTGGGCACACCAAATGTCTCGAGTTCGAACACAGCCGACCCCGAATGCCAGATGTGGAAGCACTTATGGAATCTTGATTGCCCACCTAAGATGTGACACTTTCTATGGCGGGCATGTCGTGGAAGCTTGGCTGTTAATGAGGTACGTCACAGAAGACACATTTCCCCTTCTCCTCTTTGTCCCCGTTGTAATGAGAGTCCGGAATCCATTTGTCATGCTCTTGTGGACTGTGCTTCAAATGCGGAGGTCTGGAGAACTCACCCATGTGGGTTGCTGCTGGGAAACGCTCCTCGAACCTCCTTTAATGCCTTGTTTCGATGGTTACTGGACAATATCTCAAAGGACCAATTGTTACTGGTCTCCATAGCTTTCTAGGCTATTTGGTTTGCAAGAAACAAAAACATTTTTGAAGGGAGTAATAGGAACATTGTGGAGGTGGTGTCACATTTCACTTTTATGGCCCATGATTATAATTCGTATGTGGCTAAGGTGCTTCCTGCTAGAACCACTAATGTGACACTTCCTAATCAGTGGGTTCCCCCAGACGAGGGCTGGATAAAGATTAATGTTGACGCACATGTTTCTAGCAACAATGTTCGTGGTTTGGGTGTAGTTGCTCGTAACTCTGCAGGGATTATCATGGCTGCTGGTGTTCGACGTGTTCTCGCCTCTTGGTCTCCTACAATCACTGAAATGGAGGCTGCTGTTTATGGCTTGGAGATGGCAATCCGGATGGGCTACTCTCATGTTCACTTGGAAGGTGATACTATGGCTGTTATGCAAAGCCTCACCAAAGAGAGTCCTGGTTGTTCCCCGATCTTCCTTCTGTTGGAACGCCTCTCTGATCTGCGCCTCTCCTTCATGGGTTTTAGGTGTAGCTTTGTCCGTAGGAGCGGTAACACGGCAGCCCATTTGGTTGCTCGGTGGTACTCAAACTCTGTAGGAGAGAATGTTTTTATGTCTCCCTTTCCCAATAGTCTTGTAACTCTTACTGCTCTTGATGCTCTTTAATTAATATCAATAGATGAATTTCAAAAACAAAAAAAAAAATTTATACTTACATCATTTTTCAAAAATCATGTTTTTATATAGGAAAAGTTACCTAGAATAATCTAACCTATTCGTGATTTTCCTACAATAATCCCATCTATTGATTAACCATGAATAATCCCAACTTTGAGGGGTATTTTCTTAGAGTAAACCCGGTGATCGGATATTTTTTTTTATAAAAAAAATAAATTAAAATAAAATGTCGAAAAAAATGTTCAAAAATGTTCAAAAAAATTTATGATTTTTTTTATTATTTAGAATTTTTTTTTATGTAAATTTCAAAATTTTTCTCTAATTTTAAATTAATTGTCAATTTACTTTTTTGGTGAATTACCTACTATAGCAGGTCATCGGGTTACCTAAGTTTGCTCTAGGCAAATACCCCTTAAAGTTGGGATTATTCATGGTTAATCCATAGGTGGGATTATTGTAGAAAAATCACGAATATGTTGGATTATTATAGGTAAATTTTCCTTTTATATATTAATATTAAATATCTCGTGAATTGCATGAGTTTTTATACTATTAGTTATTAATTATTATATTTAAATCTATAATTTATCTATAATTATTACTAAAACAAAACACTGCTGATATCATCACTATTTAAAATTGCTTATGTGTCACAACCTCAACAAAAATTTCCCCCCCAACACTCAATGGATGACGTCGAGGAAAAATGTGCATAGATTGAGGTGGTTTGGACATGTGCAGAGAAAGACGTACGACACCTATGTGAGGAGGGTCGAAAGCATTATAGTAAAGGGTAAGAGGAGCTGAGGAAGACCCAGGAGAACATGGGATGAGCAAATAAAAGTTGACCAGCAGAAATTAAACCTCTCTGTGGACCTGATTAGGTATAAAGTTCAGTTGGAGGTGCCATATACATGTTTTAGATTATTGATTTTCTTTTAGATTACTTATTGGTGATCTTTGTTTTTTGAAATAACTTATTGGTGATCTTGTTCTCTTGCTTTGACTCGTTTCTATTTTATTATTAGTATTTTTTATTTTTCTATTTTTATTTTTATTTATTCCTTTTTTATTATTATTTATCTATACGCGATTTATTTATATCTCACGTTGCAAGTCCTTCTCTTAACCTTTTCTCGAGTCGGGGGACTCCTTTGGTCGCGCTCTCCTATATGGGTATGAGTTGCCATCGTCCTTCTCTCCCCATACCCTATCCCTAATTTTCTATGAGCGAGATACACTGGGTAGGATGTAGATGATGCTAATGACGACTCAATGATGATGTCATTGTTTTTATGACTATTTTTTTATCTTTGCTTTATTACTCGCATCATTTTATGTATTAGATAATCATACTCCCTCTAAGTCTTTTTTATTGTCTTATTTGTATGGACACGATTATTAAGGGTGGTATGAGGACCACCTAAAAGTGAGTAGTTGGGGTATTTTAAGTGATTATACTAATTGTAAAATGGTAGTTGAGGTATTGTAAGTAGTAAAAATTGTGAGTATTTTGGACATTACTTGTGTCAACATATGGTATTCAGGTAAAAAAAGATTGACAAAAAAGAAGATGTGACAATTGATATGAATTTGCTAAATAAGGAAATGTGATAATAAAAAAGACTTGGAGGGAGTATATATTCACTAGTGGAAAAAACTTCATCTGCTGCGGTTTTTGGGCCACCAAAGGCTGCGGTTTTGGACCCCAGCACTTGTGGTAGCAGCTGATAGCTTAAAAGAAAGGCTGCGGTCAAAAAATGCAAGAATATTTCATTTTTGGCATAGCCAAACTGCTATTTTCAAATTAAAAAGCCTTATTGGTCATGCGGTTTTGGGGACAACCAGCAATAAGGCTTTTTAATTTTGAAAATCTTATTTGCGTTTAGCCAAAACTATCTTAAGTCATTTTATTTATTTATTTTTATTTTTTGTTTTATTAATAATAAAATATAATAAACAATAAACAATTAATAATAATGCAAAGTTAAAATATATATATATATATATATATATATAATATATAATATATATATATATATATATATATATATATATATATATACATATATATATATATATATATATATATATACATAAATAATTTAAATTGTAATATATATATATATATATATATAATATATATATATATATATATATATATATATATATATATATATATATAATATATAATATTTTTAGAATAAATAATACTTACGGTATCAATGTTTTCTACCCCGACGTTCTTCACGGCATGTATAATATCATCCATAAATTTAAGAACGTAGTAGCTGCAATCGATGCTATTTTCTTGGTGAAAACACTATGAAAAAATATATTTTATATGTTAGTGCCAAAAACGCTTCAAAACCGTTAAAATCGCAACTTAACACAGAATTTCAAGCAAATGAGGTTTATTTTCGAATCTAACCACTTCTAAACAATAATATATACCAAATAGTGTTGTGTGCCAAGTTTCGTGCATAACAAACCAAGTTTAAGGTATTTTACGCGCGAAAGTGACAAAAATCTTTCAAAACCTTAAAAAACGCAACTTAACACTTAATTTCAAGCATATGACAATTATTTTCGATTCTAACTACTTCAACACAATAATATATACCAAATAGTGTTGTGTGCCAAGTTTCGTGCATAACAAACCAAGTTTAAGGTATTTTACGCGTGAAAGTGACAAAAATCCTTCAAAACCTTAAAAAACGCAACTTAACACCTAATTTCAAGCATATGACAATTATTTTCGATTCTAACCATTTCAACACAATAATATATATTAATTAGTGTTGTGTGTCAAGTTTCATGTATAACAAACCACGTTTGAGCTACTTTATGCGCGAAAGTGCAAAAACCCTTAAAAACGCAACTTAATAAGTAATTTGAAGCATATGACTAAGATTTTCAATTCTAACCATTTCAACACAATAATATATATGACTAAGGTTTCATGCATAACAAACCTTGTGAATCACTTAATTCAAATGTATTCCTTCCGTGTGATCTACACGCATATAACCAACATCTTTATCATCTTCATTCACCGATTTTGGATTGATAAAGGGTGGGGAGTCTTCAAAAGCATTATATTCTTCCTCATCCTCAACATCACCTATACCAAGGATACTTCTTTTTCCCGGTAACACAATAGACCATTTTTTATCAGAATGGTCTTCAATGTAAAATACTTGGTTGGCTTGTGTGGCTAGTATGAATGGCTCCTCACTATCACGCAAACGATCCAACTTTACTAGAGTGAATCCACAAGGGTCGTCATTTTTAACGCATCGTCGATTATTATCCACCCACTTGCATTTGAAAAGACCCATAGTTAAAGTACAATAGTCAAGCTCCCATATTTCATGTACCCGCCCGTAGTATACCGATTTATCATCAACCGGCGATTGATCCTTGGCACTCTCGTAAAATGTAGATGACGACAAAATCGAAACCCCACTATTCTGCAGATACGATGACTTCTTATCTTGACCCTCAGTCCAAAATGTGAACCCATTGGCATCATAACCCTCATATTTGTTGACATCATCACGAGGACCAAAAGCTAACCACTTAACAATTTCAGATACACCCTTTAGTTCTTCACATATTACTCGATTATGAAACCAATCAATAAACGTCTTGTTATGCAACCGCATCAATGCCCTATCACCTTTAGAAGGATATTTTGCGCGCAATATATCAAAATGCTCATTCAAAAAAGGATGAACTTCTGAAATATGATGCAATACATACAGGTGTGCTTATAGAAGACTATCCCGAGAAGGTGTGATTGTTTTGGAGCCAATTGTTCCTTTTCCCTCAAGTCTTCTTTCATGTCGAGAGGTGGGAAGTCCAATAGGCTTTGCCATAGCCATATACTCGGCTATAAAATTACCAATCTCATCGCTTACAGTACCTTGAATCATACTCCCCTCTGGTTGTGCTGGATTCCTCACTTTGTTTTGTAGAACACCCATGTGTCTCTCAAAAGGATAACACCACCTTAAAAAAACTGGACCCAAAAGCTTGATTTCACGAACGAGATGGACAATAAGATGAACCATTATGTCAAAGAAAGAAGGTGGAAAATACATCTCAAACTTGCATAAAGTTACAATCACGTCGACTTGAAGAGCATCAAGTTTAAAGGGATCAAGAACTTTACTAAAAATTGAGTTGAAGAACAAACATAGCTCGGTAATAGCATATCTCACATGCTTTGGCAATATTCCACGTAGTGCAATCGGTAAGAACACTTGCATCATTACATGATAATCGTGATATTTCATGCTTCCCAACTTCAATTCACCATTTTGGGTCACAAATCTCTTCATGTTGGATGAGTACCCAGACGAAACCTTAATGCCATACAAAGACTCACAAAAGGCCCGCTTCTCTGCTTTGGACAATGTAGCAAGCTCTTTCTCTTTTCACTACTCATCTTCTTCTTACCAACCTTTCCCTTGCTACTACCACCAATTTCATCAGCTCTTTCTCTTTTCTTACTCACCTTAACCTATGCCCACAACTCCGAACGAATACCCTTACATTCAAAGTAATCTCGCACGGCCTTAATATCCTTTGTCTTACCCGGAATGTTCATGAGAGTCCCGAGTATGGCATCGCATACATTTTTCTCTATATGCATAACGTCAAGAAAATGCCTAACTTGTAAATCTCTCCAATATGGAAGCGTCCAAAAGATTGAATTTTTTTCCACAGTCGGTCTTCACCCCCTTGTACTTGCCCTGTTTTAGCAAATACAGTCTCAACCCCCTTAACCTATTCGTAAACCTCATAACCGGTGAACGGTCGACGAGCTACACGGTCCTCAACCTCCCCGTTGAACATCTTCTTCTTACGGTATTGGTGATCTCATGGGAGGAACTTTCGATGGTTCATGAATACATGTTTGCACTTAGGAATCCACGTGGATTCCATGTCATCAATACATATTGGGCACGCTTTCTTCCCTTTGTTCTTATACCCTGATGAGTTTCCATATGCCGGAAAATCGTTAACGGTGCATAAAAGCATTGCATGCAAGGTGAACTCCTCATTAGCATATGCATCAAACACGGAAACTCCTTCATCCCACATCTTTCTCAAATCCTCAACGAGAGGTTCAAGATATACTTCTATGTCATTGCCAAGTTGCTTAGAACCCGAGATAAGAAGGGAAAGCATAATGTACTTACGCTTCATACACAACCAATGTGGCAAATTATAGATCGCTAAAAGTACCGGCCAAGTACTATGTTGAGAACTAAGATTGCCAAATGGGTTCATTCCATCCGTGCACAGTCCGAGCCTTAAATTACGAACTTCATCCCCAAAAGTCTTGTGCTACCTATCAATACTCTTCCACTCTGGAGAATCGGATGGATGTGTGAGCAAGTGATCTTTCTTCACCCTATCTGCATGCTACCTCAAATTTAACGCATCTTTCTTTATAGAAAACAAACACTTGAATCTAGGTATTATTGGAAGATACCACAATACCTTAGCCGGGGGCCCTTTAGCATCCTGAGCCCCTTTACGCTTGTAACGCGATAACCCACACCTAGGACACTCTTCTAAGTTCTCGTTTTCATTCCGATACAATACACAATCATTCGGACACGCATGAATCTTCTGGTACTCTAACCCGAAAGGACACATTAGTTTTTTGGCATAGTATGTCGACTTTGGAAGTTCATTTCCCTCAGGAAGCATCTCACCTAACGCTTCTAATAACATTGTGAAACTAGTGTCACTCCAATTGAATTTTGACTTAATGTTGAATATTGTCAAAACTGCTGTAAGTTTGGTAAACTTTGTACATCCAGGATACAAAGGCTTTTGAGAAGTCTCTGTCAACAAGTCAAATACACGAGGACGTTTTCCTAACTCATCCTCGACTCCCTCCATCATCTCATCAACACGATCCATATCCTCTTCGACATTCTCTTCATCAACACGATCCACTACATACTCATTGACATCGGCCACATTATTGACATCCTCAACAACACTCTTTTCCTTGTAAACTCCCTCCTCACCATGCCAAACCCAAACATGATATTGAGGCCTAAACCCACGTCGAAGTATGTGCTCCCTATGGATATAAACACTATCTACCTTTGATACATTGCCACAATTGACACATGGGCAATAAAAACCAACTCCCCCCGTCCTAACTTGATGTTCAACCGCAACACTACAAAATTCTAATACGCCATCAATAAATTCTGACGATTCAATGCTTCCATACATCCAAGAACGATCTTTTGTTATCCTATGTGTGATTATTTAATTCAAAACAAAATTAATAACAACTTTTTAACATATATATATACTTATTTATACCAAACATATTTAACCTTTAAAATATAAACTTATTTATACTAAAAATATTTAACCCTAATTAAATATATACTTTATATTTTAATTCTATATAAGCACTACATAAATAATTAATATTAATTCTATATAATAAGCACTACATAAATAATTAATATTAATTCTAAAATAAAATCATTTAAAATAATTAACATTGTTTACTTCATACTTCATTTTTCAAACTTCATCAATTCATGTATAACCAAACATATTCTAATTCTATATTTCATACATCAATATTAAGCCCTAATAAATCATTTCATACATCAAAATTCATCAATTTAACCATAAAAATACATCAATATTAAGCCCTAATAACCAAACATATTCTAATTCTATATTTCATACATCAAACTTCATCAATTCATCAATTCATGTATAACCAAACTTCATCAATTCTATATTTCATAAAAATAAATCATTTAACCATAAAAATACATATATTCAATCTAATACTAATAATTAAAACATATATATGTACAATAACAAACCACATTTTAACAAAATACATAAATAATTAAGCCCTAAAACACAATGAACTTGAAAAGTTAAAATCAAAATAATACCTTGAAAGTTTGTGGGTTTAGATGAGTGTAACCTCTACAATGTAAAACAAAAACAAAATTAGTACAAAAACAAAATACATAAATAAATAACTAAGCCCTAAAACACAATGAAACAAAATCAATATTATACCTTGAAAGCTTGAAGAACAAGAACTAAATAAGCCCTAAATTTCGTGGGTTATTGTTAGAGAAGAAGAAGAAGAGCAAGAGTTAATGTGGGTTAATGTTCATTTTCGTATGAAGAGCAAGAAGAACAGTAGAATTTTAGGGCTTTGTGAAAACAGTAGGCAGCAAGAAGAGTTTTCGTAGCTTGAAGAGCAACAAAATCAATACATAAAGCTTGAAGAGCAAGAAAAATCGCAATTCGAGAAGAAGAGCAAGAAGAGTTTTCGTAGCTTTGTGAAAACAGTAGGCAGTAGGCAGCAGAATTTTCGTAGGTAAAATGAAAACAGTAGCTTTGTGAAAAAAATAGACGTTATAATGTACAGTAGGCAAAAATGTTCATTTAGTATTTGCTGCGGTTATTAGGGCAAACCGCAGCCAATAGTCATTTCTTTTTTTTATTTAGTATTTGCTGCGGTTATTAGGGAAAACCACAGCCTTTGTTTATTTTTTTTTTGACCTAATTTGTTATTTGCTGCGGTTTTAGTCAACAACTGCAGCCTTTGTTATTTTTTTTTTGAGCTATTTTTTCTTTTCATTATGTGTTGCGTACTAATAAAACCGCAGCAGATGTTGCGCATCAAATGTAATTTTTTCTACTAGTGATTATTTCTTTTTTTTCAATTATTTATAAAACCTTTTTATTTTATTTATTAAATAAGCAGTATTATTTAGTGTATTGGATATTTGAGATGGTTAAAACATAATATACTTTTATTAGGAATTTTTTTGTTATTTATTAAATTGGTTACTTAAATTCAATGCTTAATTCTAATATGATTCATGCTGTGACTATTTATATGTAAATCAATTATATTTTTATGACAAAAATTAATTTTTTTTTTTTTTTAAGAAAAGATTTTTATGAACATTTTTTTAGCCTTTAATAAACATCTTAATAAATAAAATTAATTTAATTGATTTACAAAATCTTATCAAATAACATCATATTTGCTAAATCTTCAACCTTATTCATCAATTAAGTCACACATTATCTTCTAATGATTATTGAAATACTATCGGGTAACACACATATCATTTAGGTTACAAAATTTTCATTTCAGTCATATATTATTAAAAAAAAAATACTTTTTTTTAATTAAAATGCTAACAAGAAAATATTACTGAATTTATTTCATTGATGAATAATCCTATTACTGAATAAATAATTTTGGAAATTTATGTGATGAATATATTTCATAAATAATTCATTTGTAGTTTTTTTGTGTTAATTGATAATAATTGTTAATTTTTTATTTTAATTATAAATATTTTAAAAGTTTTCTGTTATTTTTTTATTTTTTAAATAAATTTAGACAATAAATTTGATATAGACTTAGTGCGAAATATTTTTATGTGCGTTAGTCCTTATTCCTTTTCGATTGCCTTCTAACTAGTTATATTTTTACCAGGGGCGGAGCAAAGATTGCCAATGCCCTGTTTATGTTTGCAATTTTGATCAAAATGGGGCCCTTCAACAATAACTAAAAAAAATAGTTTCAACTTACAAAAATTCCTAATACAAAATAAATTGTTAAATTACACTCTAAAATTAAAGTACAAAAGTTTTCAAACAATTCACTTAAACAATGCTGCTCTCTATACATGTTTTGAAGCAAAATCATCTAAAACACTTTCAACATTAGTTTCCTCCAAAATGTCGCCTCTCTTATGACATGGTGCTTCGCAAAAACGACTTCAATAATTTCAATTTCGAAAAACTTCTTTCTGTGGATGAAATTGTTCAAATCGTTTCTCCAAAGAACCAATTGTTTGATCAACAATGTATAAAAAGTACTGAATTCTAAATGATTCCTCTGGGGATAATGAAGTTTCTTCAACATTTGTTTCATCAAAATGTCTTCTCCTACGTACTTGACGTTTTTGAGCAAAAACACATTCAATACCAATTTCATTTGCTAGTTCTTTTGTTGTATTCAAAGCATTTGAAAAGCCATTTTCTCTATAACTTTTAAAAAAGAAATCAATCCTTTGATCAAATCAGTAGCAACATCTATAATCATGTTTTTTGTTTGTAATTGTTTGCTAACTAAGTTCACTTGACTAAGGATTTCATACCAAATTATGGTAGCAAGTAAAAACTCAAAACTACCAAGCTCATTATTTGTAAGTGACCTAGCTTCACTTTGCACTAAAGTGTCAGTACCTTTTCTGCTAGTTTAATTAAGGCTTCATAAAGTTCAGCAATTTGAAACCTTATAGCTTTGATGCTTTCAACTCTACTTTCTCAACGTGAGTTTTGCTAACAAATGTGAGTTTTGTTTGCGACATTATGTCTTTCTTTAATTGTTAACTAATAAATACATTATTCCAGTATTCCTTCTCTTTCTTTAATTGTTGTAAAGAAACGTTATATATTGTTTTATTCTTTTGCAATCTAATTCGAAGTTCACACCAAGAAGCCATATTCAAATATGATCACTACTAGTTTCATGCTTTCTAAGTCTAAAACTTAAATGATTCCAATTACAAAAACCTTCACCAACTAAAGCGCCTTTTACCGATCCTTTTTTAAATATCTTACAACAAAAGCAAAACACTTTATCGAGATCCTTTGAGTACACTAGCCATTCTCGATCACAAGTTTCACCATTAGGCAAAGATCTTATATAGTGAGTCGAAGAAAATCTACGATTGACACTATTTTTTGGGCCTTTTACCAATTCTAAATCTCTTTTAGGTCCATTCAATGCCAAAATATCAATAGAATTTATATCAAGAGTATCCCAATTTCTAGCGTCATATAAGTCAAACATGTTATTTTCATTTTGTTTAACAGTCAGTGGCGGATTTACATATGGGCCCCACCGGGCACGTGCCTCAGGGACTTTAAAAAAAATTTTTTTTTCGAAAATCCTACAGATGGTAGGGGTCATTTTGGTGTGCTTCAGAAATCAGAAATGTGAAAGAATCCTCAATTACTCCTCCCTCTCTCATTCCTAAAAAAACCCAAAAGCTCTACATAAACCTTCGCTGCCTCGCTCCACCGCCGCACCGCCCACCACCGGCTTCTACTCCATCACAGACGCTGCCGAGTGCCGCCGCTGCTGCCTGGACCCTGGTGTTTGACGTTGCTGTTTGGGCTTCTGCTCCATCGATTGGTTTTGGTCTTCACTCAAAGTCTCAAACCCTAATCCCTAAAAATCAAAATTTTGATTTTGTTGAAGGTATATCTTGTTCTAATCTTTTAAATAGTTTTAATCCTAGACTCCTAGTGTATCTTATTGATTTGTTGTTTTTTTTAACCTTGATTTTTGAATTTTGTTTGAACTTAGAATGTTGTTTCTTGAATTTTTTGTTTATGTAATTATGTTGTTTGTGTATTGTGTTATGTGTAATTGAAAATTTGTTAATGTTAAATTGTTAATGTGTTTGTTGAAGAGAAAGAAAGTGAAACTAATACAAATTTAAAAACCCCAACCCCAACATATGAAGAACGATTACATGAAAGTTGCTCAGATTTGAATTTAATATTCTTGGAATTTAAGCTTTAATTTATCAAATTTCTCATCAAGTCTTTCTAAAAGAGGGTGGCTTTGTGGGTGATACATTAAGTATTTGGTAGTATGATGGTTGTGCTTTGCTATGCTTAAGTCTGAACTAAGTAGTGAAACATTGTATAGATCTTAAGCAAGTCATACTCCTCAAGACCTATTGCAATCTAACATCATTAATAAACCTTGGTGCTTTACAAATTCTAAGCAAACATCAATGGTATTTCAAAAAGCAGAATCAAACTAAATTATCAAGAGAAATTTAGAAATTGAAGTGACACTGAATTACATGGAAAATACAGATATAATCTACATCACTTTAGGCTTCAAGTAGCAACTGGACTATAATAATAATTACATGAAAAATACAGATATAATCTACATCACTTTATATTAATTTGGATTTGGCTTGAACTCTTGGTATTATTGCGCTTCTACAACTCATTTTGCTGGAATATCAAATTTTCGCCCATTCGTTGGTGTCCGGGGGACTTTAAACCCTGGATCCGCCACTATTAACAGTATCATCAAATTCGTCAAAACTTTGTGGAACGTTATCATCATGAACATCACCATTTTCATTTTGTTTAACAGTATCATCAATTTCGTCAAAACTTTGTGGAACGTTATCATCATGAACATCACCATTTTGTGTTGGGTCTTTAAAATTTTCAACCTTTTCAGCATCACCATTAACACTAGGCCTGTGCAATGGGTCGGATCCTCATTGGGGCCTCTGATCCAGCCTTTGATTGTAAGGGTTGTATAAGGGGGAGGGTTGAAAAGGGTTGGGCTTAAAATTTAACTTATAAAAATTAAGAGATAAGGGTTGGATAAGGGTTTAAAAAGGGTTGTAAATGGGCCCTTATCTAAATCCATTTCCATCCTTTTTTACCCCTTAATGTTATATATAAATTAATACATAACTAATGTGGAGCTTATTACTGCTTCAAACTTATTAAATCTTTATATTAGCCAAAATTATTATTATTATTATTATTATTATTATTATTATTATTATTATTATTATTATTATTATTATTATATTTTTATTATTATTTTTTAATTTTTTTTTAATTTTTTTTTGAAAAGGTAATAATATAAAACTTCAAAGAGGCTCCAGCATGAGGACAAGTTGAGCACACTTCGTTCATTGTCAGTGTTATTATTATTATTATTATTATTATTATTATTATTATTATTATTATTATTATTATTATTATTATTATTATTATAATTAGCACATGGATAGTTGTAACAGCAGCTCACTACTTCTAGCTCAGCTCTATATAGCAAAAGTATTATTATTATTATTATTATTATTATTATTATTATTATTATTATTATTATTATTATTATTATTATTATTATTATTATTATTATTATTATTATTATTTTCAAATTCCGGCATGTATTTGCATGTTTAATAAAATAAATGGGTCGGGCCGGGTCGGGTCGGGCCTATGGGCCCGGTCCATTTAAAGTCCGTCATATATTTTGTAAGGCCCGGCCCGGCCCGACCCGTTTCTACTAAAGCCTGACCCGCCCCGTATCCGGCCCATTGCACAGGAACACCCACATCATGACAATTAACATTATTTTCATCCGAAAGATTAGAAGGTTGTAAAGGGGTTTCTTTTTTAAAAAATTTTTCAAGAGCACCTCTTTGAAATTGAATTAATTCTTGTTCCTTTTTATGTTTCTTACGTTTTTCTGATCCTGATTGATACTTACGAATCATAATAACACAATTATACAGTAAACAATAGATAAACAAAAAGATGAATAGGATAGCACCGATTGAGTATGAGTCATCCACAGGGGCGGTTCTTAGCAAGACAACAATGAGCAAATAATGTCAGATTGTATTTCATTTTCAGTATGCAAACAAAAAAAATAATGAGATTACTTAATTTGAAAACAATAACATAGTTACACATAATTTAAAACTAAAATTAATAAAAAAAAATACCTATAATTGTAGAATTCAAGCAAATGGGCGATAATTTTTCTGATTTCACTTCACTCCTTAATAATAATGAAATTTTTTCCCAATTGGTAACATCAAATTACAAGATAAAAAATTACTTTTTTCTACACTAATTGATTTTTAGGTAATTTGATTAACAAAATATTCTAAATCTTGAGTAAATAAATAGAGAAAAAAATCATGCAGTTTCAGTCTTTGAGATCCAATTTCAAACGGTTCAGAAAATGTTTTTATGAAAATATTTATCATACAACTGTTCTAATTAATCAGAAATTCCATATTCAAAGATTATCAGTATAAAAAACGTTTGGGATATCAAAATGATCAGAAGAAAAAAATTTGAGATGGAAACCTTGAGAAAGAGATTAGAGAAGATGAAAAATTATTTTGGGAATGATGAATGATAAAGGTATGTGAGAGAATTGAAATCAAAAATCAGAATGTTGGAGTAGATACTACACGTGAGGAGAGAGTAGAATGTTTGGGGCCCACTAAAAAATTTAATCGTTTCAAAAATTTTGGACGTAGCAGGTATTGAACACAAGGCAATGGGTTTGATAGGACAATGTCTAGCCAACTGAGACAATTGAATTCATTGATATTTAAAGCATGCGATTAAATATGAGGCCTCATATTTTCGGCGCCCTGTGCGATTGGGCACCCAGAATGGGCCCAAAACCGCCCTTAATTTTTACTGTCAACTCAATTGACCCACACAAACTAATTCACACTCCCTATATGAGTGTCAATCTTTTTTATAGTGGGTAGTTTATAGTTTATAAATATTAACTAACTTAAAGAATAGTTTCTGTTTTTATAAAGCATCTAAAATTTCATTAAAATATTAACGTATTTAAATTTTTGTGATTTGCACGGAGTTGTATCCTTGTTGATCGATAATTGATAAGCACTTGCATTAATAAAAATGTAAGATGATTTTTGCCTTGAATGATTTGTGTGTATTCCATTCATTATAAAGAGGTGTATATCAAGTATATTTGGAAACAAGATAATTACACTAAATCTAATTACCCTAAATAAAGAGATTGCAAAATATAAAGATACTAGACAATACATATAAAATAAATACTAAGGATAAATAATATCCTAAACATATTATTCTATTAATATTATTCCATTCTAATACACCCCCAGTTTGAAGCGGGAGGTTTGTGAATGCTGAGGCTGTTGCGAAAATCTTGAAAAAGTAGGAGTGGAAGTCCTTTAGTAAAAATATTTGCAATTTAATATCGCGAAGGGACATGAAGAAATCGAACGTGACCTCTTGTTACTTTTTCGCGAACAAAATGAATGTCCATTTCAACATGTTTAATGCGTTGATGTTGAACAAGATTTCCAGAGAGATATATAGCACTGATATTATCACAATAAACAAGTGTGGCTTTAGAAATAGGACAATGAAGTTCAAGAAGCAAATTTCTTAACCAGCACGATTAAGAAACAACATTAGCAACTCCTCGATATTCAGCTTCAACACTAGAACGGTACAATGTTGCTTGACGTTTTGATTACCAAGACAGTAAGTTATCACCAAGAAAAACACAATTGCCGGATGTGGATCGTCGTGTATCGGGACAACCACCCCAATCCGCATCAGTATAAGAAATAAGAGAGGAAATAGCAGATGGATAGAGATGAAGAGCATAATGTATAGTGCCCTTGATATACCGTAGTATGCGACGAAGTGCATGCATATGAGATGCCATTGGATTATGCATAAATAAACAAATTTGTTGTACAACATAAGATATATCTGGCCTGGTAAAAGTGAGGTATTGTAAAGCTCCAACAAGACTACGGTAGGAAGAGGGATCTCCATATGGTTCATTGGAATGTGCACTGAGTTTAGATTTAGTATCCACTGGAGTCGGACAAGATTTACATGTGGTCATACTCGCTCGGGCAAGAATTTCAGCTGTATATTTAGATTGAGACAAAAATAATCCTCCGGAATGTTGGGTTACGGTAATACCCAACCAATAGCTTAATGGTCCCAAATCTTTCATTGCAAATTCAGAGCTAAGAAGACGAATGATAGACTTGTGAAGAGAATCAGAAGAAGCAGTATTAATAATATCATCTACATACAACAACAGATAAGCAATTTGAGTACCTTGTTTATAAATGAAGAGAGAATGATCAATACAGCTATGGGTGAAACCAATCGTGGAGATATAATTGGCAAATCGATTGTTCCAGGCACGAGTAGCTTGTTTCAATCCGTATAGAAATCTATTGGTTGATGCATATAGACAGTTTCATGAAGGTTGCCATGGAGAAATGCATTTTTAACATCAAGCTGATAGATAGACCAAGACTTAGAGAGAGCAATGCTGAGAACAATACGGATAGTAGCGGGCTTGACAACGGGACTAAAATTATCGCCACAATCCAACCCAACCTATTGACCTGCACCATCACCGACAAGGCGAGCTTTATGTCGCTCAAAAGATCCGTTTGAATTATCTTTATGTCAAAAAATCCAAATGGATCGAAGAACATTAACATTAGGTGGACGAGGCACCAAATCCCACGTATTATTCATTAATAAGAGCATTGTATTCCTCAGTCATGACCATTTTCCAATTAAGGTCTTGGAGAGCTACTAAGGGATTTTTGGGTAAAGATGATTTTGTAGCTTGGGTATGAAGACTATCATGATATTTAGGATTGGGTTTAAAAATACCATGAAGGCTTCTAGTAGTGGGTCTTATGGAAGACGAAAGGTGATCTTGAGGAATGGATGGGCTTATTGTGGGCTGGGATGGTACATTGGGTATGCTTGTTTTGGCATTTGATTCAGACAAGGGGAACTTTGTGAAATTGAGTTTTAATGATGGCGCAGAAATTATTAAAGATAAAGAAGACTTTAGATTTGTTAGTAATGGGAAAAGTCCAAAGGAATTTAGAATAATCATCTCAAAACAAGACATAATATTTATGATTCATAAAACTAAAAAGAGGAGATGTACATACATCACTATGAATAATATCAAACGGAGAGTAAGTAACATTCATTGAATTGTAAAAACGCAATTTGACATGCTTTCCTAAAGAACAAGTGTAACACCCCGGCCCAACGGACCACCGGTGACTACTCATGGAGATTGTAGACTGGCCCCACAGACCAACACAAGTCTTTCCAGCGCACTTTGGCTTCACTCGTGCCCCCCCGGGAAAACTTCCAAGGAGGTCACCCATCCTAAGATTGCTCCTCACCAAACACGCTTAACTGTGGAGTTCTTAGCAAATGAACTCCCATGAAAAGAAGATGCACCTTGTTGATATGACTAGTCTATCAATCCTTTTTAAATTTCAATCTGAGGTATCACAAATACCCTCACTTATGAATACAATGTTCTTGTCGGACCGTAATTTCAAGATCTTTTCCCCCGCTAGGTGCACTGAACATACAATCTGCCACGGTCGCAGGGTTGCTCTGATACCATTTGTAACACTCCGGCCCAACAGACCAACAGTGACTATTCTTGGAGACTGTAGACTGGCCCCACAGACCAACACAAGTCTTTTCAGCGCACTTTGGCCTCACTCGTGCGCACCCGAGAAAACTTCTCAGGAGGTCACCCATCCTAAGGTTGCTCCCCACCAAGCACGCAATGAGCTCCTATGAAAAAAAGATGCACCTTGTTGATATGAGTAGTCTATCAATCCTTTTTAAATCTCAATTTGGGGTATCACAACAAGAAGGACAAACAACATGGTCCTTTATTTTCTGACAAGAAATTAAATTTTGTATTCTTAGAGAATCTAGGATTGAAGTCCCCGGATGATCAAAACGATCATGCCAAAGTGCAGAATTAAGAGTAACAAATGATGAAGGTGGATTTGATGGAGGTTGAATGTTGGGGATCGGATAAAGGTCACCTTGACTATCACATCTTATGAGAACCTTCCCTTCTGTAAATCCTTCACAGAGAAACCAAATGGGTCAAAAGTAATAGAAACATGGTTATCAGTTGTGAATTTACGAACGGAAATAAATTTTTTAATTAATTTTAGGATATGGAGAACATTTTTGAGTACAAAAGGGGGGTTAGGGGGGAGATAAAGTAGTGTTTCCAAAACCATTAATTGGGATAAAATGACCATTACCTACAATAATACCATTTTGTTTGCTCAAATTAAAATAAGACGAGAGATTACCTTGAGATGATGTCATATGAGAAGTTGCATCCGTATCCATATACCAAGATGAATCCGATTGAGCGAGAGAAAAAGTTTGAAAAGCTGCATCTACGTCGGTAGGATGATTCCCTTGTGCATGAAAAGAAACATGTTGTGGCCTTGGACCTAAAATCCCATTGTTGTTACTAGAATGCCTTACACCAGAATTGTTATTTTACCCATTAGAGGAGTTGGGCCTAGCCCAATGCTGAGATGGATAAGCACTCGGAGGAGTAGTCCAAGGTTGGAAAGATTGCCATGCATCATCATCCTATATACTAAAACAAAGACCACCTAGTGACACATGTCAACTTCTGGTAAAAAAATTTTCCGCTCAAATTAGCTTCTCAAATACACTTTCTTATAACTTGATTGTAGCTTTCAAGACAAGATTAATTACTATACATTAATGTATGTTATTGAAATTCTATATGACTATTTATTTTGCCTATTTAAGAGTAAGGAAATTTATATCTTTATACCATTTGGAATAATATATGTAATTTTACTAAGATTGAAAATAAATTTTATTGCCTCTATATGTGTTAGAATATTATATGTGATTTTAGTAAGATTGAAAATAATTTTTCTATTTAAGATTTATCTTCAATATACTAATACAAATTACTGTGCTCTTTTCTACCTATAAATTGAGTATGCCTCTTTATTTATATTGTATATTACTCTATTAGTCATCATTTTATATACTAAAATATTTACTAAATGAGGTTGATAAATAACTTGATCGAGTAAGTGGCTAATTGCAAAATTATTTGTCTTCTATTGTGAAGCAAAGACAAAAAGAGGTCAAACAAAAATAAATAAACTTATTATTAAAAAGAAGAATTTGATATTAATAATTCAACCTTTCAATCATCTGTTGTTAATAATCCCACCTATGAATTATTTTTTTAATAATTCAACCTTTCCCCTTTGTTTGCTGTCAGCATATTAATAAGGTATGCTGATAGCAAACTAAGGCCAAAGATTTGATTATTAAAAAATAAAAGATACTGCTAGCAAACTAAAGACAAAGGTTGGATTATTAAAAAGTAATCTAAAGGTGAGATTATTCATAGCGGATGCATAAAAGGTTTGATTATTAATATCAATTTTTTCGATTGAAAAAGAAATGGGTAACTCAAAGGCTTAAAGTTAATCAAATGAGGTGAGCAGCAAAGTGAAGGTGTATATAATGTCGTCATTTGCAAGATTATGACTTTCATACACTATTCCTATTTATCAACACACAGACATAAATATTGTGTTCAAAAGAAAAGTTTCTTAAAAAAGAGAATGACAAATGAGATAAAATTGTAATTTGATAATTTTTTTATGTTAGAATTCTTCTTAACATTTACAAAACATTACTATGTGAAAATTCATTAAAATATATCAACAATTTAAGTTGATTATATTTCACCAAGTACTCAGTCTTTGAAAAAGTCATTTAAAATTAAGGGATCTTTCTTTCGATTATTGTATGATATGATATGATGACTTCGCTATCTTTATCTCACTTAGTTTGTGCATATTTTCAAATATATTAATCAATGTCATAATGCATCTTATTGTGCATAATTATAAATTATAAAAAATTGATATTAATAAATTGCATTATAACGAATCAAATAAGATCTCAATTGACTATGATTTAATTTATATATTTGAAATAATTCAAATTAAGAGTGTTAGGAAATAATGTTAAAAATTAGATTGGGTAAATAAAGGGAGTATGTTTTAAGTATAGTTAAATTTGAATAATTGGAAGTGTTAAAAACTAAGTATGGTATAAGAGTTTAAGGTATCTTAAGGAGAGATTTTCTTAAAAGATAAGTTGGAAATTCGTAAGAAATTGATTTTTTGTTCGAACGTCAAAAGGAGAGAGAAACTTTGTATTTTGGGTTTTTCAAGAATATATTTTCCTTATCTTGCATGTACTCTTTATTTTCATTTTGTATAAGTTGTTTGATCTAAAAATAAAAAATAAGCATTTATCCATGCATTTTTCTTGTGTATCTACTCCATTATATACACTGGAGTATTTATAGTCTATTTAATTTTTGATAAAATAACTTTTAATTCTAACGCTATCCACATGGTGTCAACGAGTGGATGAAAATGATTTTGGAGTTAGTCCCTTATCATTTTGTGATAATATTTGCCATCACTAAGTAGAGTTTGCAAATTAAAACTGCAGCAAACATAATGAGGGCTAGTGTTGTTAGTTAGGGGTGTTCATAATTACCCGATTCAAAAATTTCAACCTGAATTATCCGGTACTCGGTTTCTAAAACCGGATAATTTACCCGTTTTTCGCAAACCGGACAATCCGGGTCGGGTACCCGATTTTAAAACCGGATATCGGATTCGGATCCGGGTCACGAATTTTTGAAAACCGGGTATCCGGTATCCAGTTTTCTTTATTTTGTTTTTTTCGTAAATAAAATGATGATGATATCTCTTAAGCTAACCTTGGATTGAATATTTTTGAAGAGTTAGTATTTGAATTTTATAATTGCTCTTACATAAACCCATAACACAATAATATTTATCTCTCATTTTCTTAATTAATCTTTTATGACTAATTAAGTTAAAGATTTTTAGAGAGTTTGTATTTGAATTTTATATAAAAAATTATTTTAACTGAAAATAGAGATAAACAAACGTATGGTTGAACGACAAAACGACAAAAAAATAAAAAATAAAAAAACATTTTAACAAAATCGGGTATCCGGTTTCCGACCCGGTTTAAACCGGGTCAGAACCGGATCGCAATTTTAGGTACCCGAAAAAGCGGGTACCCGGATTTCCGAATTCGGGTCGACCCGGTACCCGGTTTTGAACACCCCTATTGTTAGTAACATTGAGTAAAGAAAACTTCGTCAAACGAAATAATTAAGAGAGGTAGAAGAGTGTTTGGATGGATGGAACGAAACTATGAGAAAAATATTAAAAAAAGTAAGTCAACTTTTGTTCGCTATTAGTAACATCGGGCAAAGAAGATTCGGTCAATCAACTTTAAATTCTTGTTTGCTGACAGCGTAGAAACCCTTTACGCTTAGAGACTCATATCATAAGAAATACTCCCTCCGTTCCTTTTTGTTTTTCCACCTTACTAAAACGGGTAGTTCCATAAGTTTTTCCACTTTAGAATACTTTCCATTTTAGGAAAGTTTTCATCCCACTTTTACCCCTTAAATCCCCACTTTCCTTACTTCACACTACTATTTAATTATTTTCTCTCTCATACTTTCAATACAATCATTACATTACACTATTATTGAATTATTTTTTCTCTCATACTTCCAATACAATCATTACTTCCTACTACTATATAATTAAAATAATACCCACTACCACCAAAGATTCCATTTTTCTTAATCTTGGTGAAAAACTCAAATAGGAACATCAAAAAGGAACGAAGGGAGTACTTTTTACAACTTAGTTTTTTAATTTTTTATTTTTAAACGTTCATTTATTTTAAAAGTTCCCTAATGAAACCCAAATTACAATCCATTCTATAATGAAACCCACTAACGACCCATACTTTTACCCAATCCCAAATCCAAATCGCTCTAAAATCTAGATAACATTTTTATTTCAGTAAGTCTCATGGGAGACGGTCTATCTAATAGACGGGTACCACAAAGGCCCAGTCCAAACAAAATTCAGCAACTTTAAAAAAAGGAAAAAGGAAAAAAAAAATTCTTGTCAACAGCCAAACTTGGGAAAATCAACCGTTCACCTCTTCCCCAAAAAAACATTCACTTAATTGCCATTAGAATACAGTTCATATCTTCCCCAAAATAATTAGAATACCAAAAGACAATCATCATTGATATTGTAAATGAACACCAAAAACCTCAAGAACACCAAATACCATTAGAACACCAAAACACCATTAGAACACCAAAAACCTGCATCAACAATGGAAGACATAATGTGTGAATTCGATCAAGTATATTCGAAGGAGATGACGCAAAGTATGTTACTGATTTGATTTTTATTGTTCATGATTTCTTAATCATTTCTCTTATGTATTTCTAAATTGATTTTTTTTTTCCACCAAGGTTCATCAATGGCGGTTGAGAATTACCATATTGAAATGGAAGACGAAAGTAATGAAGGTAATACCATATTCGATCAATATTTTTTTTATTAAAATTGACTTGGTATTTTTTTTAAAGGAAAACGAAGAGGAAATGAATTTCAGTTCTTGGAGATGGTTTTTTTTTATATATAATTATGAAAACCAAGAGGAAATGAATTTCAGTTCTTGGAAATGAAGAGGAAACGAAGAGGAAATGTATAGCGTGGTGTGGTTTTTTTTTTATTTTTTTTTTATTATTATGTATTTCAGTTCTTAGAGATGGAGATGATGATAACGACCATAACAACACTATATGCCTCTACGAAGGTATTAAATTTTGAAATTATAATATAATGTTTTTTAATTATATTAGGTTTTTTTTGGGACTGTAATGGTATCTTTCAGGGGCTATAATGTCTGTGCTTGGGTCTATAATGGTATCTTTTTGGGACTATAATGTCTGTGTGTTGGACTATAATCTAGATGATGACACCGACCATATAATATTGTTTATGTAATTATAATGGTTTTTTTTGGGACTATAATGTCTGTGTTTGGGGGGTATAATGGTATATGTTTGGTGCTATAATGGTTTGTGTTTGAGACTATAATGTCTGTGTTTGGGGGATATAATGGTATATGTTTGGTGCTATAATGGTTTGTGTTTGGGACTATGTCTGTGTTTGGGACTATAATGTCTGTGTTTTATGCTATAATGGTATATGTTCATATGGGTTCTTTTTTTTTATATATAATTATGAATTTTTGAATTTTGATATTTGTTCAGGCATTGTTTTGGTGTTTTATTATAAAAGTTTTGGTGTTATAATATAACACCAAAAAGAATGCCTTTATGATTCCACTTGCATTAACGTCCTCAACTTGTTTTGGTGTTGTATTGGTTCTTATTTGATTTTTTCATGTAGTTTTATTTTGTTGCCCAAGCTTCATCAATGGTGGTTGTTTCTCAAGCTTCATCAATCGCTGTTGAGAATGACAATGAACGGAATAAGTCATGGTATTAGACCCGGAAAAATCAGTTACTAAGGGCCGTAGAGAGAGGATCAAGGGCCACTTTGAAAAAAGAAAGAGCACGACCAAACAGAAGTTCGGAACTGGAACACCCAAAAAACATATAATATAGATAATGTAGTTGATGCTTTATAATATGGATTTTGATGCTTTATAATATGGATTTGGTATTAGTTAATTGATATTAAACGATTTTGATGCTTAGTTATTATAATTCCAAAACTTAGTCATTATAACTCCAAAACTTAGTCATTATAAATCCAAAACTTAGTCATATAATTCCAAAACTTAATCATTATAACTCCAAAAATTAGTCATTATAACTCCAAAACTTAGTCATTATAGCAAAAAATCAGAGATAAATACATTCTGAAATATGATACCCACTTTTCAAAGTAATAAATACAAAACGAAGGCGTTGTAATTCCAAACTCCAAGTCATTTTCATTATAACTCCAAAACTTAGTCATTATAGCAAAAAATCAGAGATAAATACATTCTGAAATATGATACCCACTTTTCAAAGTAATAAATACAAAACGAAGGCGTTGTAATTCCAAATCTTATGCCTTATGAAAACAACTTAATCATTGTCTCCAAATACCATTCATAATTACTAAAAACAACTACGCCATATGTCTTCAATAATTTACAACACGCAAAATTTAAAGTGACATTATTGATAGAGTTACATGTGTTCATCACACAAATGTTTCAGCCAAATTGTCTTCTTTGTTGTGACATTCTTCCTTTGCCTTTTGGGAGCAACTTGTGCAGGTTTGGCCCTTTATGCAAAATGTTTTTGGGACGCTCTCGTGCGCTTCCTACCACTAACAACATTCAATGGATCGGGTGTCCTCAAGGCAAGAATTTCGGGCAATCTTTTTGGTTTCTCAGATGCAAACTGCTTGGCTAAATTCACCAATTTATCGCGATCTATGTTTAGGTCGCTCAGTAAGAACCTCGTTATCATTAAAGCACGATAAAGCCTCCGATCACCAAGCTACATACATACATCACAATTGATATACATTACGACGTATCCAATACTGAAAAAAAGGAACAAAATAAAACTACATGAAAAAATCAAATAAAGAACCAATACAACACCAAAACAAGTTGAGGACGTTAATGCAAGTCATTGTTTTGGTGTTTTATTATAACACCAAAACTGTTATAATAAAACACCAAAACAATGCCTTTATGATTCCAAAACTATGACTTTATGTTTTCAAAATCATGCCTTTATGATTTCAAAACTATTATACTATAACACCAAATGTATACTATAATAATCCAAAATGTATGCCATTTCAAAATATGGTATAGTACCATATATAACACAAAATATAATGCCAAATATCACATATAACACCAAAAAGATAACACCAAATGTATAGAATCCCAACTGTATTCCATTTCAAAATATACTATAATAGCACATATAACACCAAAACTGTTAAACTATAGCACCAAAACTATTCCCTTATGATTCCGAAACTGTTAAACTATAGCACCAAAACTATGCATTTAAACTATAGCATCAAAAATGAAAAATTAAAAATCAAAAATCAAAAATCTTTGAAGAAATGGTCGAAAATGGAGAAATGAAAAATCAAAAATCTCTGAAAAATAAAAAATGAAAGGGGATTAAAAATACCCATTAAAATACCCATTAAAATCTCAAAATTTCGAAATACCCATTAAAATGTCGAAATTTCAAGGAAATAACAAAAAAAATTTCTTCCCCAAAGGAAATTTCAAGGAAATAACAAAAAAAAATTATAACAAAACCCATTAAAATACGGAATAAAAAGTTTTAAAAAAAATGTTGATATTCCATTTAAATTCATAAATTAAGGAGAAGATCTGGAAATTCATAAATACGAAATACCCATTTAAATTCATAAAAAGTTTAAAACCCATTATAAAAACAAAAAAAAAAACCATTAAAAAACCCATTAAAATCTGAAAATTTTGAAATACCCATTAAAATACCCATTAAAATGTCGAAAATGAAAAAACCATACCTAGAATTGATGAACTTGATTACTTGTTTTGCAGGAGAAGATCTGGAACAAGATGGAAATCTGGAAGGGAAAACCGATTTTGTAAAGAAGATGAAGGTTGAGGGAGAAATGAAAGATGAGAAAGGAAGGTTGAGGGAGAAAGGAAGGTTGAGTGTAAAAAATCAGAATAGTAAACATGCGCGAATTCCAAAACGTAATTATTTTTTTTATAAATTCAAAAAACTGATCAGTTTTCTTCTTAGAGAATATGGGCTGACCCATTTTCGTACGTCTATCCTATAGACGGACTTTTGTGAGATTTTGTGTTTTTATTTTGTTATAAGCTCTAAATAACATAACTGCATAACATAAGTAACTCACAATTGAACCTTTTCTTTTAACTTTCAATAATTCATAGTCTGTGGTGTTTATTCGAATCATTGAGTTACTTTCGAGTCAAGTTTAAGGGGGTTCAAAACCACATCTCTTGTTCATGTTGGTTTTTAAACGATGATATATGCATTTTTAAAGTCATATCATATAAAAGCAAAATCGTATACAAAATCAGGTAAATATCTTATTATCGTATCTATTTTAAAGAATTATCCGATAGTCTGTTTAAAAGTTGTACTTCCTCTGTTTCATAATACTCGCTACATTTTTCATTTTGGGAAATTTCATATTACTTGCTACATTTCCTTTTTAGTAAAAAACCAATCATTTAAAATTATACCTACTCCTATTTTTATTCTACTCTATATCTAATTACTCCTATTTTTTCTTTTTCATTTTTCAACAAATAATATTAAAAAATTCCAAAAAACAACCTTCCACTTAGTGCTCATCATTGCACAGTACCTTTTTAATCTTTGTGCTCATGCAATGATAGCAAGTAAATCAGAACGGAGAAAGTATTTATAAACCTTTACACGCTCACATAGTTCTTCCCTCTCAAATCTCAATATAGAAAACCTGAAAAACTATAAACGAAAATAATTGTTGGAATTTTTTAAACCTCATGGTGAAAATTTGAGAATTGAGTCATATAAATAAAATATTTGCCAATATCAAATTGGTAAATTTGCTCTGCCCAGAATCTAAAAATTCCCAGTTTTCCTCCTTCCTCTCTCTCATCAAACTTTGACTTTCTGAATAGTTTCTGGGCAGCGCTTGATTCATTTTCATACAAAAATAGAAGATGGAAATAAATTGGGGAAAAAAACAGATTGTAATTGGGATTTTATTGTTATGGAGTTTAAGATTATTAAGAGGAGCGAATGGGTTGAGATTTGTAATTGATAGAGAAGAATGCTTTTCTCACAAGGTTGAATATGAAGGAGACACTGTTCATTTTTCATTTGTTGTTATCAAAGCTGATACCCCTTGGCATTCTCAGAATGAAGGAGGTGTTGATCTTGTGGTGAATTTTTTTTCTTCCTTTTTTTCGTTTATATATGAATATTATTGTTGAAAGTTATGTTCTTTAATTTTATCAATTGATTGAAGTTTTTGCATGTTGATTTTATATATTTTAGTTGTTGAATTGAGAATTTTTTTTAGTTGCATGCAATAATTGAAAATGGTATCTGTGAGGGTTTATTTTCACAGTAACAGCTGCTAATCATATCGTAGATCTTACAAAATTGGGCCATTATTGCCTTTATGATTCTCTGGCAATTATGGGGAGATTATTTAGAATTTTAAGGGCATCTTATCGATGTTGAAGAATCTATATAAATTGATTTACTGCTATCTAGAAAGTAGAATCTGACATTGCCCGATTTATTGTAGTGATAGACTTGGTGGATGGTGGTGGTTGTTTTTGATGTGTTATATTGTTGATGGTAGAATGAAACCATTGTGTGTTTAGGATAAGCTTTGGCTATCTGAAAGGAATGAAGGAACATCTAGTTTGGTGCTTAGATGCAGACATGCAGTGAATAATGCACAGGAAAATGTAATTGGGGTTTTTACTCAGAAACAAGGAATCACTATTGTATCTTTGGATTAGGATTATTGTTGGGGGGCGGGGGGCGGGGATGCAATTTCCCATTATCCTTGAAGGCAATTTTATGTTTGAGAAATGGTGCAAATATACCATATTATAGTTCATATGATGTTCTTACAACCCTGCAAACAACAAAAATGGGGGTCGTCATAGAGATGTTGGAGAGATCTTGAGGATTTTAGTTTGTTTTATAAACTGTTGTGTTCTTTTCATGATTTGTAATTTTTTATTACTTGCAACTTTTTTGGATGGGAGGAAATGGTGGAATGAAGGGAAGAGTCATGGTAGGATAAGGTTTCCTTTGTTTGGGTAAAATTTGGAGATTTATACTCCCTCTTATTCTAATAAAATGTCTCATTCGACATTGCACCAATTTTAAGAAAAGGAAGAAGCATATGGGAGGAGTAAGGAAAAAAAGGTATCAAATCAGGAAATGAGATTTTTGATGTGAATATGCCAAAACTAGAAATAGGACACTTGATTAGAATAGGAGGGTGTATTTCAAAAGAAACAAATCTCTTGAACAATGGGATTCATCACACTTCCCTCTCCTATCATTTTGTTGTTTTTTTAAGTCTAATTCAAACAAGCGGTTCATGGAGGAAAAATGTTCTCTTTGTGTTTATTGTTGAAATAAACAATCAATGTAAGTTGTTGATTTTGGATTATAATGGACTAAAGTAAAATAGCATGTTAAATCAGGCTATTAAAGGTCAATCAAAAACTAGCTATTTCCTTAACAAGTGTAAAAGTTGCGTACATCCAACTCTTAAATCATGTCTAGGACCCTTTTAATTACATAGGGGTAGTATTAATGCTGTCGCCATCAAACTAAAATCAAGATTTTTTGAGATAAGAAGCCCAATATCATCATTCAAGCGGGTGTTGTAGAGATGTATTGGGGATTGATTGTGAGAAACTTATAAGGATTCCAATTGTTAAAGACTCAACACCTAGTTGATATGTTCACTGACACGTTCATGTTACCATTTTTGCTCCATCTTTGCATATTCTTATCCTTAATTGGATCGCGACCATTGTGCGAAAATACTGTTACAGTGATTTTGGCTAATTTTGTAATAAGATTGGGCTAGTGATGCCAAATATCTATTCTTCCCTTGGCTTGATCTCACGCTACTTTAGTCTGTGTGATCTTCTATCCTTTCTCTCTATTCTCAAGTGTCATATTCTAACATTGAACTACTTGCCCCTTAACAATGCCTTAATGAGTGTCTATGCAAATACACCCTGTCTGTTTAGAGTGGTATAAATGCCCTCCCATGTTGCATTTAACATTGATTTACTGAACTTTAATAATCCTCATCAAGTTTAATTTCAGCTCACTTTTACTATTTATATGGATTTTGTGTAGGCTTGAGCCCTTGTCCCTTAACAATGCCTTTATGGTAGCAAAGCTAGAAGGCTTATAAGTCTTTGTGATGTTCAATCCTATGAACATTTGTTGGTGGAATGATATATTTGATCTTAAGACCATACATTGCCTTGGTGATCCAGTGGGGGGAGTATGTTAAATTGTTTAGGCATTTCACTGCTATCGGGAATTGATATTGACTGTCAATCACTGCAATATACATGGTGGATGGTGGTGGTTGATATTGATGTGTTTTTCGTTGATAGTGGAAAGAAACCATTGTTGTTTCATGGCATGACATTAGTTAGCTAAAAGGAATAAAGCAATTACTTTTAGTTTGGAACTTAGAAGCAATGATCAATACATGAGAATTTAAGAGGCGACTTTTACTTAAAATGACAAGCCAAAGTATTTTTGTATATGGAGTAAACATTTTGCCTGCATGCAAACTACAAATGTTGTTAAAGGATTTATTTTCTTGAGTACTGTTGCAATTATTTGTTACCATAATATATTGTAGTGTTGTTCTGTAACACCCCCATAATTAGGCCAAATTTTAATAAGGATTTTTTAAGGAAAACATAAATCAAAGCCTAATCACAGAAGCGTTACCGCCACATCTATCCCTGATAAGGAATAAATGTTAGGCTAAACAACTATATAAAATAATTCTATGCAATACAATTTTTTTTCAACTGGAACTGAAATTATAACTGAGACGTGACTACTAATAAACTAATTTTCTAGGTGAACCTCACTCTATGATTCCCACGTGATCGATAAGCTGCAAAATAAGAATACAAGAAAAACAAGGGAAAAACTCCCAAAAATCAGGAAAGCTGAGTAATTCTAACTCCATCCCGTAAAACAGTTTAGTTTGAAAAGAAATTTAAGAAAACAAATATAATGAGTTGAAATAATTGTAGAAAATAAAGTAATATAAAGCTGAGTTAAAGATCAATTTTATGAATATAAATATAATAACACACAAGCCAATTAATTAATTTGATATTAAATGATGACAACACATATATCCAATTTTAATTTGAGGGAACGAGAACGCCAGTAGGCCGAGGCTTTACCCCTATACCTACTTCATCAAGAGGTCATCACCCCAAAATAATTCATCAAGGCCAGCAGAGTAGTCTCAGGTAACCCTAGTGTGCACACCCTTTCTACTTGGATCACAACAAATAGAAGGAAGACCAAACATCGTATCAAGTATCAAAAATAATAATAGTAACCTGTCGGCAGCTATACTAACCAAACAGGGCAACCTGTTCATCACTCTTATACTTGGATCACAACAAATATAAGAACTTCATTCCCGTCGTTACATTTTATGTGATTTAATATATTCTAATAGTTAGTCATGAGCACAAAATCATATAGTCAAACATACATTATTATTTTATTTATGAACACAATTTCTCCAAGTAAATATCTCAAGAGTATCCATTTGAACCCTCATTTGTCAAATCACCTTTTTAATCAGTTGGTGACAACAACAATTAATATCATGAGTATTTCTCTTTCGACTCAAATCGTAATTTAAAACCATTATTAAAATAATAATATAACTTCCATAAAATAATAAATATTTTTCTTTCAAATTTAAACCGTATCAAATTTTGTTATTAAAATGATAATACAAATTTTACCAAAACAACAATTATAAATTCAAAGTTTGATAGAAAATAATATATTTACTATAATTTGAGATTTTAAATATATAAAACATAATATCATACAAAATCATACAACACATTTAAACAAGTTAATATCACTTAGCACATAATATTAACGGGATAATCCTAAATAGATGGACATCGAGAATTACCTTGTGAAACGAGTCTAGAATATAAATGTATACTCTTATCAAACTTCCTTTAAGAACTTGACGTTTGAATTATAATTTTTGTTTGTAATTTGTAGATAGAATATCTAAAGATTGAAAATACTATAAAAAAGAAAAGGAATTGATAATAGGGGTAAAGAAAGAAGAATGGTTAATGAGAAAAAAAAAAAATTAGAAGGAGAAGAGAGAAAACTGATTTTTTTTTTGAAGATAGAGAAAACTGATTTGGTGAAATATGATATATGAAGAACGGTTTAATTTATAAGTATAAAATGATGGAGGTTAATAAGAATAGAGAAAAAGTGGGAAAGATGATAGAGTTAAATGGGGAGTTATTTTAGGAATGGGAAAGGAAGTTAGTTTTAATATTTTAATTTTTTTTAAAATGACTGTGTAAGAGTTTTCTAAATTGAATAAGTTTTTTTTATGTTTTTATTTTTTTTTTAAAATTTCTTTTTGTGTTAACCGTGCAAATTAGTTTTTCCTAAATTCTATTAGTTTTATTTTTATTTATTTTAATTTTTTTTTTAATTTTTATATATATATATATATTTTAAAACTACTCCTAAATTATAGGGTTTTATTTAATCTTATTTTATTTTATTTAAATCTCATTTGTTTCTTTTTTTTTAACGTATAAATTCTTACCAAATTTATTATTAATTATTTTTTTTTTAAATATCTCGGATATTACATACACTCCCCCTTAAAACAAAAGTTCATCCTCGAACTTAAAGCTAAACCTCATAAACACTTGTATGCTTTGATTAGATGGTTTTATAGTCATATTCTACCCTCCTTTAAGAAGTTTCGTCCTCGAAACTTCCGATAACATACTAATCAAAATCTAAAACATAGAACATATAACTCACTAACATAACTTATGAAAGGGTTTGCGTTGGGTGGGTCGCTTCTCACATCAACATGCAATAATTATAATATATTTTAAGATGTTCTAAGACAAATTAACAATAAATATAAGCCATGAAACAATAAGATATAAATCAAGCATTACAAATACGTATCCCATCGTATCCCATGCTCAAAACTTACTGTAATTAAATTACTTAATTAATTTATTTAGCCTGGATGCATTTTAATTTTACCTATTTTATCCTGTTTAGAATACAATATAACTCAATGGGGGTTTTTTAAGTATCGATTGTTAATGACTTAGTGGGTGTCTATGTAATTACACTCTGTCTATTCAGAGCAGTATAACTGCCCTCCCATGTTGCATGTAACATTGATTTACTGAACTTTAATAATCCTCATCAAGTTAATTTCAGCTCACTTTTACTATTTATATGGATTTCGTGTAGGCTTGAGCCCTTGTCCCTTAACAATACCTTTGTGGTAGCAAAGCTAGAAGGCTTATAAGTCTTTGTGATGTTCAATCCTATGAACATTTGTTGGTGGAATGATATATTTGATCCTAGGACCATTCATTGCCTTGGTGATCCAGTGGGGGGGATTATGTTAAATTGTTTAGGCATTTCACTGCTATCGGGAATTGATATTGACTGTCAATCACTGCAATATACTTGGTGGATGGTGGTGGTTGATATTGATGTGTTTTTCGTTGATAGTGGAAAGAAACCATTGTTTGTTTATGGCATGACATTAGTTAGCTAAAAGGAATAAAGCAATTACTTTTAGTTTGGAACTTAGAAGCAATTATCAATACACAAGATAATTTAAGAGGCGACTTTTACTTAAAAAGAGAAGCCAAAGTATTTTTGTATATGGAGTAAACATTTTGCCTGCATGCAAACTACAAATGTCATTGAAGGAAATATTTTCTTGAGTACTGTTGCAATTATTTGTTACCATATTATATTGCAGTGTTGTTCCAGCAACATTTCCCATACTACAAAAATTGGAACTCATCGTAGAGAAGTTGGAGAGAGTTTTCCATTTTTGTTTTAAGTTGTATAGATTATGCCCTTAGTTAAGTTGTGAAGGCAGGTAGCAATACCATAAGAAAAACGGCAGTTGCTGTCATAGACGCTATTGCAGTGTTGTGAAAGTTGATATGCTGCTACAATGCCATATGCAGCTGTTGCACACTTGTACTATGAGTTGTAAAATTAGAACAATCCATTATATCATAGTTACTACAGAGTTCTGGAAGTAGTATTGTGGTTCATAGCAGATGTTGATTTCATGATTTTAAGTTATACATAATGGACAATGCTCAAGAACCTGTTGCATAATGAATTATACGTAAAAGAACAACAACAAAAATATTTCATTACCCCAATGCCATTAACTGGCTCCCACCTAGAGCGGGGTTTGAGGCGGGGTTGGATGTATGCAAAAGAACAGTTATTAAAAAATTTTATACTTCGTAGTTATGGTAGGCAAGGACAGTGAAGGAAGACACATCCCTTGTTAACATTTCATCTAAATCCCCCTCCTTAAAAAATGAATTGTGTATTCAATGTTGAAAACTAATTTTATATACATTTGACTTCTGCTTTTGTTTTCCATACCTATTTTGCACCAAATTGCTCGAAATGTGTGGATCCTTTTTCCTGCTTAAATTTGACTTCCAGTGGACTCTGACCCAAGTCTAGACACTTCCTTACTAGTTGCCCAGATTATATTTCACATATTTCACTCTGATAACTGATGTGCTTCCTTCTTAAATGATTCCATTTGCATGTGCTTCATTCTTTGGAGAGATTACTACTCTAAACGTAGTGATTTTTACTCTTTAGTTCTTTTTTTATTAACACGATGTAGGTGAAAGGACCTGACAGTGATCAAATGCATGACTCACGTGACAAAACTAGTGAGAAGTTCGAGTTTATGGCTTACAAGAAGGGGGTCTACCATTTTTGCTTCACTAACAAGTCCCCGTATCACGAGACCATTGATTTTGATGTGCACGTCGGCCACTATGGTTATTTAGACCATCATGCAAAAGATGGTAGGAGTTACAATTCATCGCCTTTGAACAGATTTTTCTCAACATTTATCTCTATTATGATATTATGTAATAGCATTTATCTTTTATGTGTCAATTTGCAGAGCATTTGAGTCCTTTGTATGAACAGATTGCTAAATTAGAGGAAGCTCTCTACAACATACAATTTGAACAGCACTGGCTGGAGGCTGAGACCGATCGCCAAGCAATACGTATGTCCTTTGTGAACCATTTTAACTTTTTTTTTACATCATTATATAGTACCTTTTTCTAGACATTTTCCTAACAAGCATAAATTCTGTACACCCCCTCATACTTCAAAAAGTTAAGACTTCGAATTCGAAAATCAATATTGTTTATCTTATATTTGGCTGATACTTTTAGGATAATATTACTCTATATGTCCTAAATAGGAAAATGCTATTACATCCTTAGGAGTTAGGACTTTATATTTCATAACTTGTAATGAAATTACGAATTTAATCGACTAGAATCACCTTGGAAATCGAAGATAGAACGAGTGTAGTTTGCTTGATCTGCTTTGTTTTAGTTTTCTTTGTTTGGGGTAGCTGGGGATGTGGCATCTTGTGATAATTTATTGTTTGTAAAAAAAGACTTTTTACTTAAGAGCTGATCTTATGCGAACCTATGATTTATGAATATATAAAAAGGCGAATCATGACCAGATAAATTTGACTGTATTGGTTGCAGTTAATGAAATAATGGGCCGAAGAGCAATTCACAAGGCATTTTTTGAATCAGCAGCACTTGTAGGGGCCAGTGTTCTCCAAGTCTACCTGCTCAAACGCCTATTTGAGCGCAAGCTTGGGATGTCTAGAGTTTAGAGCTTCTTGTTTGTGTACAATTGCCCCGATTATAGATCGACTACATATGGTTTCACCTTTGCACGGGTTTTACACTGTTGCCCTTTTCATTTATCCCTCTCATCTCATGTCGAAGCAGCTTTAGGATTAAGCAGTTTAAATTAGCAGTTTCGGAGGGAAGTGGGAACTAGTTCCCAGTGTTGTGTTAATCTTTTTCTTTCTTTCTTTTTTTTTTGTTCTTTTTTTAAGCAATCTGTAACATCTCTTGTTGTAACTTTTAAACCCTAAGACTTGTTTAATGATAACTATTTGATTAAATACAAGTACATTTTGGGTAGAACTGTAATTGTTTTATTTTTGGAGGGATAAGTAGAAATATAAGGCTAAGACAGTGTTTATGATCCTCCCTGGCGAGGCAACACATAATGCTTCTTCATGATGCAAGATTAGTTTCTTGTTCATCTACAGAAAAAATTCTATTATATAATAAAATTTGGACACAAATAATTTTGTTCATTTTCATTTAATATTTTATCATTGTTTAAGGTCTCCATATGTTTTTTAATAATTTCATTTTAACGTTTTATATTTCTTATGGTCTCCGTATATTTCTCACTACTTTTATTTAACAATTTTTAATAGTTCTCATATTTTTTTTCACTAACTTTAATTTAATATTTTAATAGTCTTCATATTTTTTCCCACAAACTTTATTTTAATGTATTTTGCTATAAAATAATATATCAATTATCTAAAAGATTTCGTTTTTTAATTTCTGTAAACATTCCCTGTGGTATAACTTTAAGGAATAGAGAGAAGTAGATTTGTTAATTTACTAAGTACTATTTTTAGTGTTTTTAATAAATTATAACTTCATGGTTAAATGTATTTAATGTCAACAGGTGGATAATGTTTGGATTATATGTGTATTTTTTATTAAATTGCATCATACCCATGTGACTATATTATGTTTTTGAAATGGTTCATCTTCAATATCTTGAGCAAACTTCAGCTATACAAGGTTTCATAATTGGAGACTATGTTCACTATGTTGAGTAAAAAAAATTTGTAAAACTTAGGGTATGCTTAGATTGATTGTAAATATTTAAGGGGGAAATAAAGTCAAACTAATGAATTGAAAGCAAATAAAGATGCATTTGAAGTAGATAGTTGCGAAAAACCCTTACTAACATACATTAAATTATAATCTGAAATTCAATAGATGTATACAATAAAGTATAAATAAATACTTACATGCCATTTTGGACATGCATAGGGCGGTTCTCCAGCACTAAAACCCTTCTTCACTATTGTCAATTTTGCAGCAAATCCATGCACATTTCACTCTTATTCAAATTTGAACCTCTACTGTATGTTGAAGAACAATGAGAATTCATTATTATAGGAAAAAGGAGGGAAAAAAATGAATTCATGATTTGAACTTTCTCTTTCTTAAGGTTTGGATTAACAATAGATAAATGGAGGTAACAAAGAGGAAGATGAAGACAATAAGGTAGAAAACAGGTCATAAAACGTACCTTTACCTGCTATACCCAATCACTTTGAGAAGAGGGTGCTGGGAGCAAAAATATTGCAAAGTTCGGATTATTCGCAAATAGTCAAAAGTAAGGGTTATTCACAGTAAAACGTAAAAAGTAGGAATTATTCCTGACAATTTTTCCAAAATAATATTTGTGATTTCCTCTGGAAACTCTAAATTAATTTTTTTCCGTTTTCGCTTCTAAAATTGTGTTGAATTTCTGTGTAACATTGTGCTTGACCATACACCAAAGAAAAAGAGGGTAGACCCTAGTTGGAACTACAGTTAGAAGTTGGAACTACAGTTTTGTGGAAACTCTAAATTACTTGCTGCTGCTACTCATCTTACACAACTATCAATAAAATACAGAATCATCATTGCCAAGGAATGAGTTCCATTTTGATCTAAATTTCTGGAATGATTAAATGAACCATTGAATATTGATAACTAAAAGGCGCTAATTACTACCAGAAAACGATCATTATAGCAGAACCCTCTAGCCCAGAAGGGAAGGTACAAAGAATACACTAGTAAATCCAACCAAATTGGTCCTAAACAAATACAATGCCCATGCCTAAAATTGTTATTCCATTAAGATTTGTCCTCGCACAAGCTAAGAGAAATACAATGTTTATATGGGAATGACTGTTGAGCATACCATTCAAATTTCCATGTCTACAAGAAAAAGATACCAAACAAAGACCCCCTAAAAGATGAAACAAATTTTTGCCACTAGTTATTGATAAGTGCCTGCATTATTTGCATCCAATAGAAGGCGTACGAAATTCCATATATGATAAGCTGCAACAACACTAGGTTTTGGTCCTGTAACATTGAGGTGAGCTGAGACATCCACAGGCCTGCAATATAGAGTTGTGCCATAGATTTCTAAGTTCTCTCCTGATCACATCTTTATTTTCTCACTAGAAGATATGCAAAAATCTGAGAAAAGGAGCCAATGCCCAAGTTTTAAGTCAGCTTAAAGAAAATCTGCTTTGAGGATTTACCTCAATAAAAAGGTTCACAGAAGCTCTACAACTACCGCAGATGCACCACCTCCCCCGTTACAGACACCAGCAACACCATATTTACCATTTTTCTGTCTTAGTACCTGAAACAACAATACACTTTCAATTAAGAAAAAAGCAATACCAAGTTCTTAAGGATGAACCGGGCAACCAACAGCTCCGCAGAGTACTGGCCCCTAGTAAATCCTCAAAACTAGAAACTGGTAAATGGGACAAAGATGTTTCAGAATGCTTTGATAAAACAATAATGGATCCACTATAGTCGCTTTGCCTCTAAGGAATCTCGGTGTTATCAATTACCCTCATCCGGTGAACCAACAACCCAAGAAAGGTGGAATTAGAATATATTAATATTTAGGGATGTACGTAGAATATAATAATCAGTTGTTTGTTCATCCAAACTAAACCTGTCAAAAGAGGGGACGTTTCAGGGAGGGTCACTTACGGACGAATCATTTTCGACGGTTCGATCAGTTCCAAGTCGGGTCGACCCAACATTCATATAATTAATTGTACCATTAGTTTTCCGATGTTAAATATATAAATATTTTTTAATCAAATATTTTTTTGTACAAAAAACACCAATAGACTGATTTTGAGGCCACAACAAAGATATGTTGATTCAAAATACAAAAATTAAGTAGACACATAGTGGGTCTGGACTAAAAATAATGACGTGAAACTAAATAAGTAGACATAATTGAGAAAACGGGTAAAAATGGCCAGGTTAGGTTATAATCTGGTCAATTTTGGGTTACGGGTCGAATTTTTCGGGTTATGACCCACTAATTTTCGACTGGGTGTCGAGTTTTTTGTGTTGGGTCAAATTTTGACACGTTCAAACTAGATAGCTTGATTTATTATTCCATGAGAACAAGACTACTGTTGAGTATGCAGAAAGACACCATAAAGAGAATCACAATATCATACCCCCAAAAGTGTCACAATAATCCGTGCTCCACTGCACCCAAGAGGGTGTCCCAAGGACACAGCTCCACCGTGCACATTCACTTTTTCCTGCAGTATTAAGCCAAGAGGAAACTATAATGTTAGCACTAGTAGAAGCCTAAATGAGGTGGGGACACCTTGGTAACAAACTGCATTGCAAGAAAATGTTTTTTTAACTTCTTGGTATGCAAGTTGCAAGGAGTTGTAGGTCCTAAAGACTCACCGCTGGAAGTTCAAGTAATTTCATGTTCGCAACAGCAACAACCTGCCATGTCGGCAAAAGATTGATTAAAACTATGAGGATGATTAGCTACTGGCATAACAGACAGAAGTAAATCGCTTACAGAGAAAGCTTCGTTAATCTCATAATAGTCGATCTGAGATGCGTTTAAGCCTGCATGAGAAATGGCCTTTGGTATCGCGAGGGCAGGAGCTGTAGTGAATTTCTCAGGAGCCTGCCATCATGATTCATGTGTAATTCAGTACAAAGTTGCAATTTCATGAAGGTTAAAAGAAATTGTATAAATCTTGCTCCGTACATCCACATCCAATATAATGTTATTTTAAACAAATTGAATCAAATTACTAATATTAATTCTCACTATTTGAATTTGTGGATTCAATATTCAGTTTTAAACAGTGTTACAGGAAAGTATAAAGTGTGCTTATTAAATTGAGAGTTCGCTATTGTTTAGGATAGTAAACCTACAAAGGTTGGCCTTTAATCTAGGGAAAGAGGAAGTATTTGTAATCATTCAAAAATTTGACGAAAAAACTCTTAAACTAAGTTGTTTGGATGTACAAAGTTCAAGCACCTGTGCAGCATCACCATAACCGCTGATCTTTGCAATCACCTCAAGTCCAAGCTCTAGTGCTTTCTGCCCACTCATTAAAACAAGTGCAGCAGCACCATCACTGTTATAAAGCAATAGGATATTATTAGAAAAAAGTTCATGCATCGCAAGTTGCAAAATTTTATCAGTCAAATGAATCAAGAAATATTGTTATCAAGAAAACACTCTTATAGACAGAGCAAAGCATATAAATGAAAAATCAAGGATAGATGAGTAGCTATGTCAAACAGTTTTAAAAAATGTAACATTACATAGAAGGAACATGGAGCTTTCTTCTTTTCACTTAACGTTAAATTAAACTTTACAAAAGATAGAATGATGGACAAAATTGATAATTTTTATGAAACTTTGGTAGTAATCCAAGCATGAAAATGTTGCAAACCTTATGCTAGAAGCATTTCCTGCAGTAACGGTGCCTCCAACCTCTTTGAAACTCGGTCTAAGCTTTTTCAATTTGGCAGGATCATACTGTCACACACAAGAGAAACAAAAGGACGAACTTGATTAGAACCTGCAAATATAGAATAAAAAGAACATCCAATATAGATATGAAACTTTTGGCAGATTACACGCAAATTCCTTAATTTAGCAGTCTAACTTACTTATAAGCAGTAATCGAATCAATTAAGGTTAGAAAATCATTTTGTCACTCACACTTCAAAAGAAGAAATGGGAATAAGGTAAATCTTGAAGCTAATATACCAGGAGGACAAGTTCCAGATTTTCAACAACCACTAACATTTCGTTTAGGAAGCCACAGAAAGACAAAAAAACATTTTAAAAAAAGCCAAATATCAAGTACATGAAATCACAGAGCATTGTGATTTCTTAGTGTTATTGTCTATTTATATATCATGAAAATTTAATATTACCTTGGTAGGGCCTTCATCTTTATCAATGACTGTTGCTGGTTTTCCCCTTCCTCCAGAAACCTCAACCTGCACAATACATATATGTGAATTAAGTGATCAAACATAAGGCAATGATACTGCTACAGCCCACAAGTGTCAATCATGCTCTTACAGGAACTATCTCCCATGAAAAAGCACCAGCCTCTTGAGCAGCAATACCGCGCTCAAAGCTCTGGCAAGCGTAATTGTCCTGCAAAATCACAAAGCATTAGTATCTCACTTAGTAAAGAAAACCACAGAAAGAATTCTATAAACAAGTAAGACTGTAAGAGACTTGAAAAAATGCATCTATAGATCAAAGGAGATGATGCACTGAAATTTGACAGGCTAGCCACATGGAAAGTAGAAAGAAAGGGACATGTAATGAAATGGAACAAAAAAAGAATAGTGAAAAACTAAAGGTGGCATCAGAAGTGGACTAATGTATGTCAATTGTTCATATAGCTTTTGTCACAAAAATTTATTATTTCCCACAAGCATCAGATATGCATGGGAAGGCTTTACCTGATCCTCTCTAGTTACTGCATGATTTTCAGCACATAATTCAGCACAAACTCCCATGGCACAATCATTGTAAACATCCCAAAGCCCATCTTTCAACATCCCATCAACAAGTGTGTCATGACCGAAACGAGAACCCTTCCTGCAAAGTCAGCACGTGAATTGGCTTTTATCAGGCTTTTATAAGTTAATTGTGCTTGTTTGTGGGACAACAGAATAACTGCTCAACATAAGAGGTAATCAGGAGAAACCTTAATTAAAAAATAAAAGCTGGTAGAGCAAACACAATAATTTATATCAAAGGCACATCCAAAAGAATCATTGAATATTTGAATCTCAATGTGACACTTCATGAGGATAACTAGAGAGAAGCAACAAGGAGAACCAAATCAAGCATAAAATGCAAAGGCATGGAACGTTATTAATTAGTTTAAGCATGTTGAAAACGTTCAGTTTGATTATCACTAAACGGAATTGCCTTGCAAAGGGAAGTTTTTATTAAAAGGAGAAAGAGAAGTCTTTGGAGAAAGTGTATGGCAAAGTACCAAGGGAAGTACTTTGGTGGGTTATGGAAAAAGCTTATGAGAAAGTACAAACTACAAACCTATAGTAGGACGAAGTAAAAATTACAAACCTATAGTAGGACATGAAGCAGAGCAACCAAAAAGTTTCTAATCACAATTTGTCTACTTCTGGGATCAGCTTAGCCATTTGTTGTATGCAGCAGGGTGGATAAAATACAAAGGCCTATCCGCAAAGAAATTTCATGGTGCATGTTGTTAGCTAATGACATTATATGAGTGGATGAAACTAGAAATTTGGGTCAGTACTAAGTGAAAGATGTGCAGGCTGGCAATGGGATTATAAGGGTGTTTACACTAAGTTGAAGTATTATACAGAATGTCTTTTTGGAATCAATGAGCATAGCAGAGGTGTAGTACACTTAGATAGAAAAGAGCTGCCTCTATGTGAGTGTTTCATGTACCTTGGATAGAATTAATGTAAAGAATAAAAGATTTAGTGCGAGTAACTTAAATAATTTATAAATTGACTGCTAATAGAGACTGAATTGATTACAATATTATTGATGCAACATATTAGAGTCTTGTGAGTTGTGAACTTGTTGGTACACTAAATAGATTACTATAGAACCTTATCCTTTTAGGCACCAGGCACCAGGCACCAGCTGCCACTTGACGTAATTTGGTGACTAGCATAGTAAACTTATATATTGAATTGGACAATACTCCCTTTGTCTTGTAAATTTGTTAGGAACTATGAAATTTTAGAGAAAATGTCACTATGACCAACAAATTTCCAAGGTCAGAGTGTATGACAAATAAGTACTATCATGACATGAACCTGGCCTCAGCTATGTATTTAGGGGAATTTGACATGCTTTCCATGCCTCCGGCGACCACAACATCATTGATACCCAATTGGATGCTTTGTGCAGCAAGCATTATGGCTGTAAAATCAAGAAAAGAGCAAAGCATTATCAATCTGACAGTAATTTCACCAAATAAATACGGTTTCTATGATGACACCAGTAATACCTTTCATTCCTGATGCACAAACTTTATTGACAGTGGTACATACCACTGTGTCTGGGATTCCTGCACCTATTGCTGCCTGCCTTGCAGGAGCCTGACCCAAGTTTGCACTAAGAACATTTCCAAAGATTACTTCTTGTACAAGGGATGGATCAACATTTGCCTTCTTCAATGCACCTGAAACAAACAAAAAATTTAAATGAAAAACAATAAAATACTAGTGAAGGCCAAGACAATTTTAAGAAATAGACCTACCCTGAATAGCAATAGAGCCGAGCTTAGTGGCCGCTAATGATGAGAGTATGCCAAGGAAGCCACCCATGGGTGTACGTGCAGCACCAACAATGCAAACATCTGTAATATGAAAAAAGTAATCATTCAATAATTAACGTACCAGTAAAACTACACTCCTTTGGTTCTCTCAATTTGCTACATCTATACTTTTTTGTTGTCTCAATGAATTTGCTACTTTTTTCACGGATGTGGACTTGCATTTTCTCTCTAATATCATCTACAAACTTAATCTCTTTTTACATCTTAATTAACATCCATACATTTCTTTAATCTAGTTATTTTTTAAGCTTATTTTGTTGAAGTGCCCATGTGTTACCCACATGTGAGTTGTCCCGCATAGGAGAAAGAGAAGAGTATGCATCACTTTATATACTCAAGGAGTAACTCCTACTATTACCAATTGGTTTTAGTAGTGAACCTTCTTTGGGTTTATGAGTGGACCACTTCTTCTCCTCCTTGTTTGGGTTGCCTAGGCCCATTTTCTAAATTCTATCAAACCTGTGACCTCTTGTCACGTTGGCTTCTGATACCATGTCAAGGAACCAACTCAACCAAAAGCTTAAGCCGATGGTTGAGGCCCCAGAATATGTTATATACTCTAACATATTTTCTCACTAACAACAAACCAAAATTATTATTGTACCAAAAATGAAATATAAAAATTGAGTATTTTTCTAGATTCACTCAAATTCCTTAAATTATTCTCACTTTTACATTGTATAAGAAAATCCCAACTTTGAAGGCGACTTAATTAAATACGTCTAGTAAAGTGTTGTTTTCATGTCATTGTGGGATATTTTAGGCTATAATACAAAGAACAAAACCTAGGACCAATCGAAAAGTATCCCTAAAGTGACGCTTAACCGTCAATAATAAAAAAAGTGGGATTAATTACATATAATAGTGCCAAAACCAATAAAAACATCAAAAAGAAAAGCATAATATTATGAGCAAGTCATAACTCATAAGCGTCAAAGCGACGGATCAATGTATATATGAAGCTATCCGAAAGCTACACCAATCAATAATCATATAAGGCTAAGATTTATATCACAATTTTGCCGGCAATAGAAATCACTTTAAACTAGTTCAAAAAACGTAGAAACTAATTGGTGCATTGAAGATCGAAGTAAAATACCTTTTGGTTTGATTGACTCAGAATTTGGTGCTGGAGCCATGAATTATGTCGACGGATAACTGCAATAGAATTATATATAGATTAATCTTAATCCTCAAATTTAACACAAAGAAATGAACAACTAACAAACAGCAAAAATATCAACACTCAAGTTGAACCATTATGAATTGATCCAACAAAACGCAGATTACAACATGAATTTGACTACAGAAAGATTCTTAAAATCTTTAATCAATTAACATGAATGATCACAATTCACAAATGAAGTGGAAAAATGGCATAAATTTTAAGTGAGTAAACAGAACGAGGAAAAGATGATTGAAAAGTATGATGAATCAAAAAGCGTGAAAAACGATGACAATGAAGTTTACCTAAGATGAAGCAATTATAGCTTACAATAGGAGGAAGAGAGAGAGGGAGAAAGGTAAGATCAAATGAGAGTGGCAGATGGAGTAAATATTTATATAGCATAAGAAATGAGAATAAGCATAGTCTTTTCAAGTCAGGGGTCAGGACAGGAAGAGCACGAGGGCCTCGCCTCGGGCATTACTAAATTTTAGACTTGAGAAAGAGAGGCATCAATTTCCGACCTTCACCTACCCATTCAATACTCATTTCGATCGACTTTTCCGTTTTCATACGTTCTTTTCAAATAGAATTTATAATTTTTAGTGTTAAAATTTTATTACGATTTTTCATCGATTGATATGAAAAAAAATTATCAATGTGAAATCTTGTTAGATCCGTCTCCATATATACTTTCCAAATATCAACTTTTAAAATTTTTTAAAAATCCACAATTAAAAATTATTTAATTTTAAATTTGCATTGAGATCTGCGAAAAAAAATGAATGGAAGAACATTTGAAAATAAAAGGATTATTATGTTGCGGTTTCTCTTATACGCAACGCAGTATTTAACAAAAAAAAAAAATAGGCCAAAAAAAATATAAGTCAAAGGCTGCGGTTTTTGTCTTGACCGCAGCGGATAATGTATTTAATGAGATATTTGCTGTGGTTTTCCTCCTGACCGCAGCCTTTAACCTCTCTTAATAAATTTTTAAAACCCGCCTTATAACGTTACAAAATAAAACTTCTGTATTCTTCTTCACAGCGCCAAAAACCACGAAAACTCTTCGTTTCTTCTTCTTCAAAACTCCATAACCCACTTTCTCTTCTTCTTCTTATTCAAAACATACTTGCTCTTCAAAAATCCATAAACTTCTTCGTTTGCTGCTTCGTTTGCTCTTGAACCCACAAAAGTTTGCTCAAAACCTTCAAAAAACTTCTTCATCTTCGTTCTTCACTGTCTTCATCTTCAACTTCTTCATTTTCTTTACAAACCCGCGAAAAATTTAAGGGTATTTCGGATTCAACTCGTTTTTTTTTTTTTTTTTTTTTGAGAAATGGGTATGTGTAATTACTAATTTTATATTATTAGTATGTTAATTATTTTGTTTTATATGTATGAATATTAATATGAATGTTAATTGATTAGTTGTCCAAATTAATGAATTTGATTTTATTTTTATTGTTTTTATATGATGTTAGTATGAATGCCAATAATGGTTATTAGAATAAACATAATTTGAACAATTTAAAAAAAGTTATTTTTATTATTAGGGTTAATTAGGGTTAAAACAATGTTGTTATTATAATATACATATTTTTTCAACAATATATAGATTTTGAAGGTTAGTTATTGCAAATTAGGGTTAAATGAATGACTATTACTTAATTTTTGGTTAATTAGGGTTCGTTTAGTATATATATTAAAAAGTTATTATTAATTATGTTTTGAATTAATTTAATCACACTTAGGATGACAAAAGATCGTTCTTGGATTTATGGAAGCATTGAATCGTCTGAATTTATTGATGGCGTATTAGAATTTTATAGTATTGCGGCTGAACATCAAGTTAGGACGGGGGGAGTTGGTTTTTATTGCCCATGTGTCAATTGTTACAATGCATCAAAGGTAGATAGTGTTCGTATCCTTAGGGAGCACATACTTCGACGTGGATTTAGGCCTCATTATCATGTTTGGGTTTGGCATGATGAGAAGGGAGTTTACCATGAAAAAGTATTGATGAGGATGTCAATAATGTGACCGACGTCAATGAGGATGTAGTAGATCGTGTGGGTGAGTATGAGACAAATGAAGAGAATGGTTATGAGGATGTGGATCGTGTTGATGAGATGATGGAGAGAGTCGAGGATGAGTTAGGAAAACGTCCTCGTTTATTTGACTTGTTGACAGAGGCTTCTCAAAAGCCTTTGTACCCTGGATGTACAAAGTTTACCAAACTAACATCTATGTTGACAATTTTCAACATTAAGTCAAAGTTCAATTGGAGTGACACTAGTTTCACAATGTTATTAGAAGCGTTAGGTGAGATGCTTCCTGAAAGAAATGAACTTCCAAAGTTGACATTCTATGCCAAAAAGCTCATGTGTCCTTTCGGCTTAGAGTACCAGAAGATTCATGTGTGTTAGAATGATTGTATATTGTATCGGAATGAAAATGAGAACTTAGAAGAGTGTCCTAGGTGTGGGCTATCGCGTTACAAGCGTAAAGGGGCTCGGGATGCTAAAAGGCCCACGGCTAAGGTATTGTGGTATCTTCCAATAATACCTAGATTCAAGCGCTTGTTTTCTATAAAGAAATATGCGTTAAATTTGAGGTGGCATGCAGATAGGGTGAAGAAAGATTACTTGCTCACACATCCATCTGATTCTCCGGAGTGGAAGAGTATTGATAGGTGCATAAGACTTTTGGGGATGAAGTTCGTAATTTAAGGCTCGGACTGTGCACGGATGGAATGAACCGATTCGGCACTCTTAGTTCTCAACATAGTACTTGATCGGTATTTTTAGTGATCTATAATTTTCCTGCTTGGTTGTGTATGAACCGTAAGTACATTATGCTTTCGCTTCTTATTTCGGGTCCTAAGCAACCTGGCAATGACATAGATGTATATCTTGCTCCTCTCGTTGAGGATTTGAGAAAAATGCGTGATGAAGGAGTTTCCGAGTTTGATGCACATGCTAATGAGGAGTTCACCTTGCGTGCAATGCTTTTATGCATTGTTAATGATTATTCGGCATATGGAAACTTATCAGGGTATAAGAACAAAGGGAAGAAAGCGTGCCCAATATGTATCGATGACATGGAATCCACGTGGATTCCTAAGTGCAAACATGTATTCATGCACCATCGAAAGTTCCTCCCACAAGATCACCATTACTGTAAGAAGAAGAAGATGTTCAATGGGGAGATTGAGGGCAGTGTAGCTCGTCGACCATTGACGGATTATGAGGTTTACGAACAAGTTAAGGGGGTTGAGACTGTATTTGGCAAAACAGGGCAAGTGCAAGGGGGTGAAGACCGACTGTGGAAAAATGAATCAATCTTTTGGAAGCTTTCATATTGGAGAGATCTGCAGGTTAGACATTGTCTTGACGTCATGCATATAGAGAAAAATGCATGCGATGCCATACTCGGGACTCTCATGAACATTCCGGATAAGACAAAGGATTTTAAGGCTATGTGAGATTACTTTGAATGCAAGGGTATTCGTCCGGAGTTGTGGGCACAGATTAAGGTGAGTAAGAAAAGATATAGAGCTGATGAAGTTGGTAGCAGTAGCAAGGGAAAGGGCGGTAAGAAGAAGATGAGTAATGAAAAATGGTATGCTTGATATTAAGTGTTAAGTTGGGATTTTAAGCGTTTTGAAGGGTTTTCGTCACTTTCGCGCATAAAGTAGCTCAAACAGGGTTTGTTATGCATGAAACTTGACACACAACTAATATATATATAGCGTTGATTGCGGCTACTACGTTTTAAAATTAATGGATGATATCATAGAAGCCGTGAAGAACGTTGGGGTGAAAAATATTGATGCCGTAAGTAGAAGATTATAATTATGTTATATAGTTATAGACAAATTCTAATTCATGTTTTATATATAAACTTTTAATTGATTTTTATATTTTGCATATCTTTTATAGGTTTTATACAACACTCCAAGGCAAACACGCAAATTGGCCGATACGGAAATGCATGAAATAAAAGACAAGGTTGCCGTATTTCTTGCCAATTTATGTTGGTTTTAGTTATTAGTTTAAATTTATTAGGACTTTATAATTATATTTCGCATATATTTTATATTAGTATATTATATTATATTAATTTGTATATATAATACACAATTAAATTATTTGTATATATAATACATATACATATACATATACATATACATATACATATACATATACATATATATATATACATATACATATATATATATATATATATATATATATATATATATATATATATATATATATATATATATATATATATATTATATATATATATATATATATATATATATATAATCAAAAAATGCGGTGATCATTTGTGATTATTGTTTATTACATTTGAATTATTGGTAATTTATTTTGTACATTTGCATTTGTGGTTATTGTAATCAAAAAAAGGAAAAAAAAACATATGCTGCGGTTTTTGGGGCAACCGCAGCATATAATGTTTTTATTGAATAATCAAAAAATGCATTATATGCTGCGGTTGGTCCAAAAAACCGCAGCATATAAAAGTTATGTATGTTGCGTTTTTTAACCATCACATTTCTTATATGCTATCAGCTGCCACCATTAATGCCTGGGTCCAAAACTGCAGCTTTTAGGGGGCCTAAAAAGCGAAACAATTAAGGTTTTTCCCACTAGTGTTTGGATAGAATTTTTTATTTGTTAATTTTTTATTGGTTATATTTGTTTTCCTTTAATCATCTTATTTTCTTTATGAAATTCATTTCAACGAATAATTGTAAGCAAAAACCTTTTTTATGATGAAGTTTTATGATCATGGAAATGACATGATATATTTCATGAAAATTAACACTATAAGTCATTCCCATTATCATAGTTTAGTACCAACAACCAAATGAGATGTTTATTTTCTGGCTACTTGTCGTTGTATCTTTTTGTACTGATTTTCAATTATTTTTACTCTACTTGATTATTCAACTTTATGCTATATTTAGTTGTTATTTATCTTTAGTATATAAAATGATAACGAATGGTTTAACAAGTCTTTTAGAAAAACGAATAGTAGATTGTTTTCACTATTGTTAAATACCTTTAAAATGAAAATAAAATATCTTCAAAGTTCTTGCATATATTATTAGAGTATAATTTGGCTTGAAAAATGATTCTCATAAATGAATGTACATATATAGATACAAGGAATCGAGAGGTTGACATACTGAGACTAGCAGGTAAACATCAATTAAAACCCTAGAAAGCCTCTTTGTCAAAAATTCTGCAATTTGAAACCAGATTGGGACATGAAGGCACGAACTCACCCTTTTACAACTTTTCTCGAACAAAATATATATTCATCTCGATGTGTTTGGTTCGTTTGTGGTGAACTAGATTGTCAGAAAGATAGACAACACTTACATTATTACAATAACAAAAGTGACATTCGTAATAGGACATCGCAACTCAAGTAATAGATTATGAAGCCAAGAAGTCTCAAAAAGAACATTAGCAACGCCACAATATTATGCTGAAGCATTAGACTTAGACAAAGTGGGTTGTTATTTGGATGACAAGAGATAAGATTTTCCCCAAGAAAAATTCAAAAAATTAAAGGTGGAACGATGAGTGTCAGGATATATCCACCCCGATTAGCATTCGTATGATAGAGTAAGTTGGAAATGGGAGACTTGTACAACTGGATACCATAATGTATTGTACCCTGAAGGTAATGAAGAATCCAATGAAGGGCAACCATATGTTCAACACGCGGATCATGCATAAAAAGGAAAATATGTTGTACAACATAACATATATCGAGTCTGGTGAAAGTAAGATACTAAAGAGCATCGACGAGCAAAAATACAAGGTGAGATTATCAAAAGGAGCACTAGAGGCAGCACTAAGTTTGCTAGTAGTAGCAACTGGAGCAAAAATTCAAGAATGTCAGTAGCATACTTAGTCTGGGAGAGAAAAAACCCTTTATTGTTCTATGTAACAACAAACTCCAAAAAAGAGCCAAGAGACCCGAGATCCTTCATGGAAAGCCAAAAATTGAAATGAACAAGCAAAAAATACAAAAATTCAAAAAATAGAAATTTTTTGAAACTTTTTCCCAAGATAAGCAATTTTGCTCCTGACCTTAGGTTTGAATATGTTCGCAGTTACTAACAGGGAACAAGGATTTAAAGTCAAAAATAGTCAAAGAGTCAGTTCGCTATTATTAACAGCGAACAAACATCAACACTATTTTTTGACTCAAGTGGAACAGCGAACAATTACCAAACCTCAGCTCAGAAGCAAAACTGCTTATCTTGAGAAAAAGTTTCAAAATGTTTCTATTTTTTGCTTATTCATTTCAATTTTTTATGGAAAGCTCACCACTTGGATTGGCCGTGATGGACATGCGCAAAGAGACCCTTTATTGTTCTATATGTGCAACCTCATTACATATTTTATTGGTGTAACCAAACTTTCTTAAGCTTAACCAAACTTTTTCAATAACACTAAAGTGTAGGTTGTATAATTGTATGAATCATTTTTTTGGATATTTTATTGGTGTAAAGAAAGAGATTCCTCACAAAGGAAAAATGAATAATATGTGCACCCTCATTACATATTTGCATATTGTTCAAAAATAATTGAATGATTCATCAAGTTTCTATAATTAAATTGTGAATAGCACCCCCATCTTAATCCTTGGGGTTTGTATTTCTCACATATATATATATACCATTAAAATGGATATGTACCCCGATCCCCACCCCGCTCCATTTCCTCTCCCAATTTCGTTATATGGGAAGGCGATTGCCTTAGAGCTTAACTAATTTACAGTCTACCCTATCGAACTCTACATGTATGAAGTATATACAACTTCTATATCATCGTCTCAAACTTATCGAGCTTCTTCACTCTTTGCATCGACCTGATTAGCAACGTCAAGAACACACCTGCAACGATACATGCAATCATATATATATTAAATCATGAGAATTCACGGAAAGTGTATTGAATATATATGTACGTAAAGGTGTCAGGATTAGACCTGCGCCTATAAATGAACCATTAGCCACAATTTCGTTTCCTTGGGTGCTGAAGGTGACCGCGAGATTGACTAGTGTACCACTCAGAACTGTGTACATCGTCGCCATCTGCAACACTGATGCCTTTCGAGCTGCTCTTTCAGACTGAAAATATTTATCCCGAAATTAATTCAAGAGCAAACGAAATAATATAGAAGTAAGGCCCACTTCTTTCGTGAAACACAATAGTGTCACAAAAGGAGATACCACAGAAAACCAGAGTCCAGAGTGGGTCATGAGTAATAGTCCTTGGCTAATTCATGAAAATCATTGAACAAAATGTACTGATTGATGTCCACACTCATGTGATGATGTCAAGTATTTGTTACGGATGAATAATGTGAAATAATGGTAAACATAATATGCAACAAAACTCAAACAAGCTTCGTAGCTTGAATTCAAAAGGGTTAAAGCTCCTCTGTTCAAGTGTTTGCACTCTTCGATGATAGATTAGCAACAATATGCGAAAAATAAGAAGGCATAAATAGAAAAACGACATAGTATGAGACGTTCACAAAACGGTATGGCAATGTCTCAAATTTTCATGAGTTTATATTGTAGGAATTTGGATAGTTAGAGACAGATCCAAGAAAGTAAAGTCCAAGGCTAAAAGTAAGGCAAAGAAGAGCACCTACTCATTGCCATACAAAAATAGGTTCATTTCCAAATTTTGATCTGATCATTAGGATGGCTGGCGGGTAAATTTTGCAGGTTTCGCATTCCGCCCCAGTTAGAGCAGTAAAAATTTGGTATGTAGTGAGTGAATATGTGTATGAAAATTCTTACACACCATGGATAGTGGGTAAGTAGTGGGTATTACGTGTTATTCACCCCATATTTGCTTGCTCTATATCTGGTATATACTTACTTTATACTATATACTCCCTCTGCCCATTTGAATATACTACAATATCGAATCGAAATGAGCTTCTTCCATATGTTGTAACAAATTCAAAACTCAAAAGGACACATGGAGTATCATAGACTAAAAAAATATTGACAATTTTGGTAAATATAAAAATTCTAAAATGACCTAACAAAAAGTGCTTTATGTTTTTTGATCCAAAGGCAAAAGTTTCCCTAAATCATGAAATTTAAATGTGAATTTACTAATCAATGATATGGTGAATTGTTGACCATAAATTTTTTTATTTGCTCTTGTAAACACGTTACGAAATGGATAGAAATGAAAGTGTAGATTTGAAAGGAATGAAAATGGGGCGCGAATAACACGGGTATGACACGGATGGGCGGTTATAAGGTAAATATAACTGTAAAACACATAGTATCTCGAAGCGTAATTCAGGCTAGCACTTTATGAAAGCATACTTTCACTTTGTATTTAGTGCAAGTTTCCGAGGACGTCTAGTCCACCAATATCTTCTCAGTGTTTTTAGTCATGATTTGAAGTTCGTGTTCAAGAGTTTGTGATTGTATTTGATAAAAGACCCTCATATTTGTTATTGGTAGTGCTTGTGTAATAATTTAGTAAATACAAATACTTGTTATATTCATAACATATACAGGATGATAGTTCGTTGTAGTTACCTCAAGAACCCGCACTCGTAGCTTTAAGTCTCCCGATTCTAGTTGCTTTACAAACTCTTCTATTCGCTGGACTCGGTAAGGCATGGAGACTGTGTAGTCTCTGGCCTGTAAATATAAAGTAATGGTCGATCAATCAAGTGGGTCTTCCAATATTAAGCAACTGGTCTCTTATAACATTCATGGAAATAAATAATCATCGGAAAGACAAAAAAATAGTACATCTTCAGCCTGTTTTCTTATCTCCTGCACAAGCTGAACTCCTGTACGTCGCCTTTCCTTTAGATCAAGAAGCTCCTGCAGGCAGTATGAACGTTTAGATCTACTGTTTTAAGAATAGATGAGAGAAGAGAGAATTGACGATCTTAATTGAATTTATTCTTCTCCACTACACATACTTGTGCATAAGGTGCCGCAACCTTCACAAACGAGAAGTCTGGGTCGAGAAATTTTCCAACACCTAGAGAAGGACAAGTCTGAGTCAAATTTCTTCACCAAATAACAAACATATCTAGCTGCGATCAAGAAATTCTCGGCGAATGAAATTAGTCAACAATTTCGATAAGATCTGGAAAAATTAATGATGAAAAAACACCCTTGATTCAACTGTGCTGTGCGATCTGCGAAGGTCAAATTCTAGACATAACAGTATGGCAATGTTTTGAATGGAGAGAGTCAGCAAGATTACCTTCAAGGGTTGAAAATGCCCTTAGGACAAAGGTAAATGTGGATGGAAAACGAAAAGGCTGATCCTGGGCAATGGCAAACAAATCCTGAAATTTTGAAGGGAAAATAGAAGAGATTAGCTATAAATGCATTATTAGGATCAAAAGTATGGAAATTTCTTGTACTCAGTTATGAGGCATTCAACAATCATGCATCATCAGAGAAGTTGCTACACTTGTTTTCACACTTATCCATACATTGTTTTAACCATTACTCTCATCCCTTTGAATTTACTACATTATGCAAATCAAAGTGAGTTTTTAGGATGTTGTGTAGCGAATTCAAAGGGAATAAGGGAGCAATATCTTTGGTTGTACATAATTAAAAATATGAAAAGTTGATATTATGAAATTATGCATTGATATAAATCAAACAAGATCCCACTAGATTATATTTTTTGTATACACAAAGAATAAGATGTAAATTACTGTTTAATGAATAGTGGCTGGCTAGTTTATAAAGTACCAACTAGAGGTGTTCCAAAACAAATCCGATTTTTCAAAATTTACCCGACCTTGTAACCGAACCCGATTTGACCCGACTTCAAAAATGATTTACAATTACAATTATGTAAAAACCAATATAGACACAAAACCCGATTTCAAATCAACCCGAAACACTTAACCCGAAATCAACTCGATGACCCGATTGAACACCTCTAGTAGCAACTATTATAAAACCGAGGAAGTAACAGAATTACGAGAATTATTGGTTGTGAAAAATTCTCTTAAACTAATCATCTGCGGACAAAGTAACAGAAGTAACAGAATTAGGAGAATTATTGGTTCCAAAGCAGTTTAATAAATCAAAGGACAGTTTTAAGGCATATTTTCACTCTCATACCTCACCGATTGCGGACAAAGTTTGCTGCTGATCTGGTGTTTGACCCAGCAGATTGTCTAAGAAAAACCGCACCGATCTCTTCACCTGTAAGCCATTGTGAAATTCTTAAGGCATGTTCATAAAAGTATCAGAGGCACAAGAAGGGTTTATATGTTTGCTGAAATATCATACCGCCGACAGATCTCCTGTAGGCTGAAGGGCTCCAAGATCAATGAGACTCCTGACCACCTGCATGGATCAAGCTATCAACAAATTATGCATAGGATTCCCGGTGAAGCTGAATTAGAAGACAGAATAACGTGCTATGATTACGAGTCACCCAAAAACACCTTACGTATGATTTTTATAATAGTTTCCTTTTGCAATATAAACATATATCTTGAACCGTATAATTCGTATTAATGAACTAAAAAAACGTTAATGTGTAAGATGTCAGTTGACTCATATATTTGCCATGTACTCCCTTTGTCCCACTTATTTTGCATCAATTGCCATTTTTGTCTATCTCAATCATTTTGCATCATTTCTATTTTTGGACAATGGCCCACCACTTTCTTTTAATCTCATCCGTACATTTTAACTCTCTTTTAATTTGATCCACACAATTCATTTCCTCTTTTAATTTATTACCAATTTCTTAAAAACCCTACAACTTCTCTATGCTTCAAATATATTGGGATAGAGGGAATATCAACTTTTGTAATCTCTAAAATAGTTAATGAAAAATACTAATATAGAAAGAATTTCAAATGACATATAATCTTGGTCCCATATGGATATCGAATAGATATCAGAGAGATTTCCAAAGTGAGCTTACTATCTCCATAAATACCAAGGCTTAAGCAGAGGAATGAATCGAGTAAAATAATTTTGGTGATGACATTCTACCATAAGTTATCATATTTCCTATCGAACTTCACAAACTGCATGTGCTATTGCTAATGGCTAATAATTTGTGAACCAAGCACAAAATACAAATAAAATGTACCTTTGTTGTGTCTTTTTCATAGACAGCATAGAACAAATCCAACAATCTTTCCCGTGTGAAAGTCTTAATTTCTCCCATCATTCCGAAATCATAATAGATGATTGCTTCATCCTTGTCAATAGCAAGATTTCCAGGATGAGGGTCAGCGTGGAAAAAACCAGTTTTAAGAATCTGCAAAGATCCATAAGGATATAGAGCCGTTAGTAAACTAAAACAAGGTTTAGAATCAGATATATATAGCCAAGAACATATCCAGGTATGCATTTACAATAATGATACTTATGAACTAAATTGTATACCTTGTCGTATACCATCCACCAGGACATTATGGAGCAGTGCTTCCAACAAGTATAACTAGACATGATTACTATACAACGAAAACTCGAAAAGACAATAATATTTGCACTTAAATTGAAATAACTAACATATAATCCTCCTCGCCGTAGAGTAATTTCTAAAACCTATTAACAAAGTTAGAAGCACCAAAATTAGGGCTTTTTTTTTGCTAATAAACAATTCCATGACATCCCTTCAAATTTCAAGTTTTCTTTTCGCATTTTTTCTATATTAATTAAAGGCATATGTTCTTCTACTTTGCTCCATTACACTAATTCTTGTAATATTAATATGGATGTATTTGTATATCTCTTCCATTAGCCAAAAGAATTTCGAAAAAGACTAATCTAATTGTATCACCATTCTTCTCATTCCGTTCAAGAACAACCTTTTCATAATTGCATGAGAAACAAAATACAAAGTCTAAGTTAAAATCTTTAGCCACTAGTTGGACAATTTTTAATCTTTATTTGCAAAAAGCTTGATAGAATAGTTCGATTATGCTGTTGATTCCTTGAGCATGTTACTGCCTGAACGACATCAAATTCTAGTCTATAGCAAATGATACCTGAATTAAGTATCCTTCAATAGCACGTGATGCAATCCGAGGACGATTGTAGCCACGTGCCTCCAACTTCTCCAAATTATTTATTTTAATACCTGTTTAAAATAATGCACGGTCAATATGATCGAAGAAACATCGATCTAAAAGCTCCACCTCACTTTCTGTTTGGTATAAAACTTAATAGAACTGTGTCAAAATAACTAGGAAGTACGAACTTTATCAATGAAAGCTTCATACCTGGCACATACTCCAAGGTCAACACCTTTAATGCAGTATAATCCCAGTAAACCAGCTACAGAAAGAGTAAATTTTACATCCATTCATTATACTACTTAGCTGGGAAAACAAGAACACTTGCAAAGACAATATGTTGAATAAACGAGTGACCACTGGTAAAAAAAACTCACAGGTACTCGAACCCATTTGACATTTCGGAAATCCCGGCGGAATCTATCAGCATTTTTCCCTTCATTAATGTAATCTATTTCTTGGTACAATATCCTGCAGATCAATAAAAATGTGAAGGTTTTTGAAGGTTTTTGTAGTTCCAAGGAAATTAATGCCAAAGCATTACAATGGTTAAACTATCACACACGATTAAAAAAATAAAAACCTACAAAGAATTTTGATCATGGTAAAAATAAACATTGTCGATAGGGCCAATTATATTCATAGTTCTTTGATTTCAGATTATAATTGACTATCTTAAGAGGGTTCATTAAATCATGTGAACTTAATCATGTGAGGTTGCAGATGACTTCAACTACGAATGGGAAAAAAACATCCATATTATCCCTGACAATGGTAATGATGCATACAACCACCCCCAAAGCTCATCAAGGTGGAAGTCACTTAAAGGCATTAGGTTGATGGAATGTTGTACGTACCGTTAAGATACAAAACTTTAATGAGCCAAAAACCAAAGAAGTAGAAGACCGGGTTAGAAGAAGGGAATGAATTACGAAAGATGAGAAGAGGAATAAAAGAGAACAACAATAGGAAAACGAAGAGAAAAGACTAAAACTGTATTTTTATTTTCTGAATTAATATCTCATGTATAATCAGCTATGTACACAAGAGTACATTATAGTGTTTCTAATGTAAGTAGTGAGTGCCTACACCACGACTAGCTAGCTTCTTTTTGATTTTTAAATTTTCTCTTCTTCTATCTTCTTTATTGTGGATATCTTCTTTTATTTTCTTATAGATTCTTTGACTCTTTTTCGTCAGGGTTCTTCAATATTTTGGATTCTTCTTTCTTCATGTTTTTTCTTATAATTTCCGTTGTCATTGGATTTATGTCTACTTTTTGCAAGTCATTTTTTCTTTTGATATTCCAATTTGTTTCTTGCATCAATTTTCCTTTCCTTTGATGTTTTTGTTTTCCTTTTTTTTCTTCTTTAATAACGTGATAACAATTAGACATAAGGCCTTAGAATGTGGGTTCAGGTACCCTCTTGATTTATTATGCAAGAGAATAGGAGTGCAACATTTCATGAGGAATGCAAAGCATTTACACCAAGTAGATGCAAAAGGGCCAACAAGGCATTGTACAAACTACCAAAATGACAAAACAGCTTAATGGGACAATAGCTGTTATGTTTTCATTCCCAAGAGCACCTTGGATATTAATAGGTCGGAAGAATTTTGAACCCTAAATGTAAACTCAGTTTAATGTTGATTCTGATATATCCTAAAGATCGTACAATGGAAAGGGAAATGAGAAAGTGACAGTCATGATCATCTAATTATAAAGGTCTCATATCAGCGTGATCCCATAAATTAAGTAATTTCTGATAGTTGGAAGAAAGATCCAATGAGGAAGAACCAAGGCCAATGAAGAGAAAGACAGATGGATAATGCATCAGAGATGATTTGCAACTTACGTCGCACACTCTTCATATATACCAATCCAATCCCTAGTTGGACCCCCTAAAGACTCACTATTCTGAAAATACTCTGCAATCAGCTTCAAATTTCCTGCGTAAAACAAAAATATCCTTGTGTAAATAGTTATACGGAAAAAAACTCATAATTTCAAGACAAAAAGCATCATCAACTATCATGTATCAACCAATTAAGCACATATAATTTCATCAAACATGATGCAGAATTATCAGAGGAAATTACAAATTTATCCCGATGAAATAACTAATGGACAAAAATTATAACTGCTTTGGATCTATGTAGAATTCACAGGTTTTTACCTCAAAAATAATAATAGATGTCCATTCATCCAATTTGAAAACTATGTCAAGCAATACCTTTTAAATAAAATACTTTGCCATTCACACAACAACATTTCCATTACCCTGATTCCATTGAGTGGCTCCCACCTCGGTGGGTTATGGGAGGTTGCAATCTATGCAAAATTACCATTGTTAGTGATGACAAAGAGAATGCTTCCGATTGACCCTTCGTAGCAAAATGGGGGAGCAGAAAGGCAGATAAAGCAACTGTTAATTAATTGGACAAATTTTCATGAAATTCATTCCCATTTTAGAACAATATTTCAAAGATGCACCAGTACTAAAGATTCAACAAAATCAAATCACGTTATTTGTACAGTAGTCAATACCAATAAAGTTTCAGCTGTTGTAGGTAGGGAAGGCTATTATATGATATCACAAAGTTTCAATCTTTTGGGATTAAGGTATTTGGTGTATCATAATGCAGAAGTAGATTACTCCTTTCAAATCATAGCCAAATCACATAAACGATCATCATTGCAATGCACAAACCCTCCAGTAGATTACAAAGAAAGCAAGAGATATTTTGTCATGAAACATAAAGGTCTTCCATCTAGCTAAATCTGAGGGGTAAATATAAAGAAAAGTTTTGGTTCATAATCCAGTGCACTGAATATCTAGAACAAACTGAAAAATCCCTCCATTCATCCCCAAAGAAGTTGATATCATTGAGATACCAGAAAAAAGACCAAAAGCCAAGTCACTTACGTAAATCAATATCAAATAGTCTCTTTAAGCCAGGCCTTTGAACCTTTACGACTACTTTCTCTCCGTTATGCAGGATTGCCCGATGGACCTACAAGAATCATTCAAATACACTGATTAATGAATTAGAAAAATCCTTCGCTATTCAAACACTCTGAACTACATCAGTCTAATATCGTATTGCTCTTATGCTTTATATAAACCTCATGTGAGGATCATAATGCATGAAAATTCAAGACAGTATGTTGATTCTCTGATTCAGCACTTTCAAAGAGCAGGATGTGAAAATTACTGATAAACAGGGAGCCGTGATCAGCACATAGCCATATACATTTACAGCAGCGAAATTTATTAATTTTGCACATTTATTAACATAAATTCTGATTTCAAATCTATGGTAACACAGACTTACATATTAAGAAGCAAAACAATATAAGATCATATTTTGTCTTTAGAAAGTAGTTAACCAGCAAGTCTCTCATTGAGTAGTTAGATAAGATCTCCTTGTGAATCGTGAATCAAAATAAGCAAATAATGGTTGATTTTGGCCAATTTTAAGGTCATTTTGAGCGAATTGCCAATTCGAAATGCAAATTAATTTGCGAATTATTTTACTCTGGTCCAATCATCCCACCGTTAGAAGATAACAAACATAATATCAGGCTTCCGATCATCATTGATGAGGCAATGCTTATTGTCTTGTTCGTGCGAAACTATCATCACATCAGGTCGTAAAGGACAAAAATATATACTGAGTGAAAGTGAACTCTTAGCTATCTTCAGTTAGCTCTTAAAAAGTTTCAAACTCGAGGTCTACAAAAAATTTATATCTTTCATGCTTCAAAGATTATATTTCAATTTCAAGGACATTATAATATTCTTCAAGTATGTGACTATTGAAAATGGTCTAAAGTCCAACCCAAGAAAAACCATGGCAAACTTGAAAATAGTTTTCACCGTATCATCATGTTAAAAGAACTTGATTTAAGTGAAGTGCTTGAAATAGACACTGTACTAGTCTTTGACGTGCAAAGGATGATGCGTATGAAAAGAATCAACCATCGGAGCCAAGCAAGGATCTAAGAACTAGTACATTTCATTCACTTAGAAACTTATCAGAACTAGTATTATCACTGTGATAATAGACAAAGAAAAGTCAGATATTAGACACCTGACCAAGACTAGCAGCGGCAATTGGCTGATCTTCAAATTCTTTAAAAAGAATGTTAACCGGGGCTCCCAGCTCCGCAGCAATGAACTCTCTTGCCTTTTCTGATGAGAATGCAGGCACCCTATCCTGTTAATAGTTCAATATATAAACTATTATCATTTTGCAAATCATATTAGTATGTAACGTGAAAACCAATCTTGGGGTCTCAACCATAAGCATAAGCTTTTGGTTGAGTTAGTCCTTTGACATGATATCAGACGCGTGAAACATTTAATGCTTGGTATGAGGGAGGTTGTTCTGCATCAACAATTGTAGCCAAACGGACTCTCATATAAGGGGGTATGATAGAGTATAGAAAACCAATCTTTGGGTCTCAATTATTAGCTTAAACTATTAGTTGAGTTGATTTTCTGAAAGCATGACTTATATTCTCGGTCTCCTTTCTTTAGTCATAAAAATAACTAGCATTAATCCACATCTATTTACCTGCAATTTGGCAAGCTCATCCACGTACTCTCGAGGAAACAGATCAGATCTTGTAGAAGAAAGTTGTCCAAGCTTTATAAAAGTTGGACCGAGCTGTAGCACGCTTTCCCTCAGCCAAGCAGCAGTTTTTCTCCTTCTCTTCTTCTGCAGATAACAAAATTTAAATAATTGTAGGACTTACAAACAATACTACTGAAGTTATAATTATTAGAACTGATATAGCGATAAGCAAAAGAGAACAAAAAATATATGGCAAAAAGTCCAGAAGCTTACTTGTTTCTCTTCATCAAATCCACCAACATATGACCATTTCGCATTCTCTAATAAAACACGTACACGAAGAGAAAGAACAAACGACCAGACATCGATGGACCTTTGAACAGAATTGTAATTGTCATTAGCCCAACTAAATCCTGCATCACTCGGCATTACCCTCGGCTCTTCTAGAGGAGGAAGCCCTTCATTTTCTTGAAATTTGGGCCGTTCAACCAAGGAGGAAGCAGATTCTCTTTTAACTATGCTTACTCCATTGATATTCGACTTGGTACCATTCACTGTTCTTGTGTTATTAATAGAAACCTTGCTTGTTCCATTGATATTCTGCTTGGTACCGTTCATTGTTCTACCATTATTGTTCATCACTTCATCTGTTGACAACATTTTAGTTGAGCGTTTATCGTTTCCCAAACTGGTCGGTTTCCTTGTGTGCCGCGTTTCCAGTTCAAACCTTATACCTTGACCGTATGCTGCTAGATTAAAGACACGCTGCTCAAACTTGGGAAGCCTTATCCCAGATATTGAACATGAAGAACTGAGGTCATCAATGGCTATTCTTTGTTGAAATGACTTCAAATTGCCGCAATTACAGCTCTGTGAAGCTAGAATTGCTGCCATTTCAACAAGATCCCACCAAACTGACAGAGAAAGTGATCAGATTAGCATTACTAGAACTACATGAACAACTACAACAGCTAAAATACTCAGCAATAAGTGCTTTCAAGAACTCATTAACAATCATATAAACATTGAGATGACTAAATGAAAAATATACGATAAATTTTTCGCAAGACCCATACAAGAACAGATTTGACCACACGCAAACCCGATAACCAATTGGCAATAATAGATTTAGGCTTGTACACAAAACCCATACAAGAGCAGAGTTGACCGCACACAAACTCGATGAGGTCCATCCTAAAACCATCGGTAATAGCAGGAGTAGCTCATCAAACTTATATGTTAGTCAAGCTTTCTCTAATTGTTCGATGTGGGTCACATGTGGGTTTTTTTTATAACAATATAGAAGTATATTTTATCCCATATGAAAAATGGAATAAACAATTCAAACTACACAAATTCAACATTTATAAAGAACATAGATGGCATACATTTCATCCACTCATGGAAAAATAATCAAAATCAAAGTGACACAAGATTACAAGCCACATTCCTTGATTAAAAGTTAACTATTTCAAAAACTCCAAATCTGGAGAAGCAAAATTTAAAATTGAAGAAGTCATAAACTTACAAGCAGAAAAACTATTCAAATTTCCAAATTTCTTGTTGAAACTCAACAAAAAAAATAACCCAGATGCCCAAATACAAATACAAACCTTAATCAACTTCAATTACAACACAAAGCGTGCAAGAAACATATACCTCTCACATCACATTATCCTAATGGGCTTAACAAATACTACTATCAACATGTGAGTAGCAATCTTAAAGAGACAAAAGGAGTAGCTACTTACAAAAGCACAAAATTGCTCACCTTTGAGAACAACCCAATATCAAAACAACACGCAAGCTTCAATCTTTCCAAAAACCCAGAAATTATTGTCAATCAAAAAAATCAAAATCAACTTAATTTCTATGCTTTCGTACAAAATTGACGAATCAGAAGATGAAAACCCAGGTGGGTATCTAAATATCTGTTGATATGAGTACGAATTTGTTACACCTCAACAAATTGAGAGTTGGGTACTAAGTTTCTGGTCAATTTTTTAATTTGGGCGACGTTGCTGTCTGAGAATAACAAAAAATAAGGGGAATAACAAAAAGAAAAAAAAAAGAAAAAAAAAAAAGAAAAAAAGGGGGAATTGTGTTTTACGCATGTGAAAGAATGTGAGGCAAGCAAGAATGAGTGCCATTCATTAATATTGAGTTTATGGATGAAACTGATGTTCGTAAGCGAGCTTGTTTTATTTGTGTCTGACATTTTTACTGATATATTAGTGGTCAGATAGACAGTTACTGACTAACTGTCACTGTCTCCCTTTCTTGGAAGCTAATTGTTGACATTTTTACTTGTGTTAACTTTGTCACCAAAATAAAATGAGATTTTCTTCTTAAATAACGGTTATTTGTAAGGTTAATAAATTACTTTTTGTGGTAGGATGATAGGGTGAGAGTTTTGTTATTTTAATTTATCTTTTTTGATTTTATTTATTTTAATATTATTATTTTTGTCTCTTTGTGGTGATTTATAAATCGCGATTTATAAATCGCGATTATTGATTATAAATTTTTAAAATAAAAATACTGCCTTTGTTCCTTCCAATTTGCATTTGTTTCACTCATTTTGCATTATTTTTTTATTTGGCAATGAGCCAATGACCACACTTTCTTTCTTTAAATCACATGCACAAGCTTATTGTCTCTCTTCATCTTAAACACTCATTTTTATCATCCACTTGATTTTTGTTTTATTCTCCAACCAAATTTAATTTTCCACTAAATTCCACCCAAAATAAGATGGGTGCATTCTCATAGGGACAGAGGGAATATCTTACAAGGATAGCGGAAATGTTGAAGCATCTGCACTGTGTTTGAATACAACATTAAGATGAAAAATTAAAGAAGGGAAATGAAAGGAGAAAAATGAAAGGGAAGAGAAATAAAATGAGATAATTTATTTGTTTGTTTAGGTGGGAAATTGAAAGAAAAGAAAGGAAAGGAGAAATATGAAATTTTTGTACTTAAAAATCATGGTAGGGAAATTACATAGTTTAATCCAGATTAGAAAGCAAATTGGTATGAGTAAAGTCATTTGGAAAATTTGAAATAAATAAGATTATTTATCAAAAAAAAGCATACAATAAGATCATAATCAAACTTATTCCAAAACTAAGCGTGTAATCCGCAAATCTTAGGTTCGGGCTGTTCGCACTTAGAAAGTGCGAACAAACTGAAAAACTGAAACAGGTATTAGGTTTTTAGTCTGCTCGCACTTACTAAGTGCGAACAACTCTTTTCTTAAAATCAGCATTTTGACTCTGTTTGACCTGTTCACAGTTACTAAGTGCGAACAGACACTTGATTTTTTTGGTAGGTTTATTATTGTTCGCACTTACTAATTGCGAACAGACCCGAACCTGTACTCTGGGGTTTCAGACGCTTATATTTGGAATAAGTTTGATTTGGATCTTATTGCATACATTTTTTTTGGTTAAGAGTCTTATCTATTCCAAACATACCATTTTTTTGGATCATTTTGATAGTCAATATACCATTTTCCTTTCAAACATCGCGACAAATTTTGTTCTCTTGTTTGCTTTTAGTAATGTTTATTGTTATTAATTGTGAATAAAAGGAAAATAATGTCATAGTTGTGAAAAGAACAAAAATATATATGTAACGTGTGTTCGCTGTTCATGTTCGTTGTTATGAACAGCGAACAAACATTACTCATTTCCGTTTATTTTCCCTTTTAAAATTATAACACTGTTTTCCTATTTTTTTGTAGTAAGAAATAACGAATAAAGATTTTGACTAGATTCTTTGTTTGTTGTTATTAACAACGAACAAATACCTAAACTCAACTTTGGCATAAATACATTGGGAATTAAAATTTTCCAAAGCTTTATTTTTTTTTTACAAAAAACTTGTACAGAGGCGCCTCACGCATGCGATCAAAAAATATTTTAACTTGTCGAAATCAAGCCTTAAAACACACATTTCAAGACTTAAAAAGCTAAATTTGTCACTTAAAAGTTAAAACACCAACTCCAAGCCTCAATCTTCATTCTCAAGAGGCTTAATTTAATTATTTCGCTATTAATTTCAACCCTTAACACACTCATTCTATCACTTAAAATGCCAATTATACTCTTAAAACCTCCTATTTCAATCCTTCATTTTATATTTTACTTGCCTATACTCCAACTGTAAAATTGTAATGAAAATTGCCTACTAAAAAAACTACTACCGTCATTTTGAATATAAGCAAACAAAAACAAACTCTTAAAAAATATTCTAGACTTGATCCCGCTATATTGATCCAAAAATCAAAAAAAAAAGAAAATAAAATAAAAAAAAAATCAAAAACATCGTTCTCAACATTCATCATGGTGATACAACTTCAATCTCGAAAAAGATATTTGACAATTTGACCAGCATTTTTTTTTTTTACATTCATCACAAATGGAATATAGGTTAAAAAATTCATGGCAAAATCCTGCTAGGAATCTCAAAAGTCCTGCAAGTTTTATGTATTTAGACATTTCCATTGACCCTGTCCAGGGAAAAATTGTTAACTCAAGTCCAACTTATCAAAATTAAGTACAGTAGAATGTTCAGCTTATTATATTGTTCAGTTCTTACTGTTAACATGATTGTCAATCTCGAGAGTACAGACGCAAATGTGCGCCAAAATAATTCAACTAGCCAAGCGATTTCTCGAGGGTTTTTGCTTTGCGAACGCAGTCTCGATAACTCTGAACCAAGCTTGCGCATTTAAGCGAGTCTTGCATGTTCTCCTTGTAACATGCAGCACATGAGTCTCTCTCTGACTGACAAACAATAGTTTTTTGTTGAGGAAGCTTGAATTCTTTCTCATGTAGTTCTTTCGATCTTTGTGTGACTTCTTTCAGCATGTTCTCCTCGTGTTTTTTCATTTTCTCCAAAACCGTTTCACTCTCCTTGAGAACAGAACGAATAGCTTCTAGATCTGGGTTTGAGGTCGAAGGCACAGGTAAAAAGAACGGGGGTTGAAGAGGCCAGCCGGCCGAAGGAGTTCCTTTTTGTGCTGCAGACTCGTCAGCAAGCAGCTTTTGGGGTGCCTTCTTTTGTGCCTGTGGAGGCTCTCTCGGTACCTTTGGCTTGATTTTCTTGGGTTTCTTTTTTGACTTCGCATCATCATCTACAAGTTGAAATACTAGGTTTTTACTGATTTGAATAGTGTCCGCCATTACGCAGTCCCACTGAGATCGCCTGAAACAAATATCAAGATGATCTATCAAATTCAAGACATGAAAGCCAGAGAGGTTATATTGACTCAAGAATACTAAAAAAAAAATATTGACTTTCCTCTTTCACATTCTATCAATTTCCTTCACCATTTGTAAACCTATACTTGCCCTTGACTTTTTTAGCAGTTACCAAATGCGTACTACAGGCTGATGGCAGTACGCAACTACGCACTGACTAGTCTCTAGTCCCACAGCACTAACAACTAGAAAAGGAACAGAATACATAAACCTTAATGGGAACGGAGATACAAGCAAAGAAGCATGTAAAGTTGAATTCATCGAGTTCAGAAAACAGTTTCACATTAATCCTTGATTGAAGGCCAAAAAATAATGATGTTTTATGAGTATAGATGGTATCAAATTGATGCTAGTGCAAGTTCAGCTATAATTTTAAACAGTAATAACGAAGACTTAATCCAACGTATGGAGCTGAATACATGACCAAAACAAATCAATGTGAGAGATCATTGGCAACAATGATTGTAATTATTCGTCTACTTAGTACTAATCCATAATTAATAAAACTAATTATAATGATCATCCACGTATATTCTCATCCTTCCATCCTTCTTATCTATTGACATGTAATCCAGCAAATCACAATTATTCATGTCATCTTCACTGTTAGGCATTTATTTTTCCACTTCTATCATCCTCCAAGTTTTAACATTCAACTTTCTCACTGGTGTATTTTCCGGACTCTTTTGCACATGACCAGAGGGGAAGTTGAAAGGCTATAAGGGAGAAAGCACAGTGTTCAAAAGGAAGGAATTGGGAAAAAGTTTACACTAGCCATTCCACCGTGAAACGACTTCAATTTGGTCAGCCCAAACTATTTAAAAAAATCTGCTTCGTACAAGTGTGAACTCAGATTTCATTGTTTTTTTTTACTAATGAGTTGCTTGTATGGGCCTGTCTTACGGTAAGAAGGTCTCATATAAGACTTGCTGAAAAGTTTAATGAAAACATTAATATTTCAAAGATGCGCCATTTAAGATACAACTCAAGTATTTCACTCCATGGACAATCAAATCATGCTATTTGCACAACACAACTATAATTTCAGTAGTAAACTGGGAAGAGTGTTATAACACTGGATCATTCATTCGGCTGAAAATAGTACATAGTCCTTTCAAGTTAAAGCAAAATCACATAAAAGCTTCAAGTGAAATGCAAAAGAAAGCAAGAGATATATTGTCATTCAAATTAATGGTCAAGTCATATAAGCTAATTTAGAGGGCTAAATATAAAAGAAGACTTTTTAAAGTCTTAAATCATAATTTAGTGCATTGAATTTCCATAAGAAAGTGGAGATCCTTTGCATTGATCCCTGAGAAAATTGAGATCTTTGAGATGCCGAAAACAAGTACCAAGAGCCACATTACTCGTGTCAATCAATATCAAATAGTCTTGATGTTAAGAAGAAATAGAATAGCCTGATGAACCTAAAATAAACATTTAAAATTGTTGAATAATGCACAAAAAAACCTTCACTAATCAAATACTCTAAATGACCCATGCATCAGTTTAATTTTCTACTCTTCTCCAATATATCCCTCATCTTAGTGATATTCAAAGACAGCATAATGAATCTTAGATTCAATTCTTCCGAAAGTAAGTTGAAAAGATGTAACCAAGCGGCATGTCTAATCATAGAATATACTTGGACAAGAGGCGTCCAATAGTCCCACTATTTGAACGTTACAAACATAAACAACCTCATTGACCAGGCGATGTTGCTTGTCATGCTAAACAACCATCAAATCTGGTTGTCATTCGTAATGACTGGCATATATACTGAGAGAAACAGCTTCAAAGCCTTCGTTTCAATCCCAACGACATCATAATATTGTTTCAAGTAGGTGATATTGGCATAAAGTCCAACCGAAGAACAATTACAGAAACCTTAAAAATAGTCTTCACGTTATCATGCTAATAATAAATGATTCCAATAAAGTGCTCGTAAGAGACATTCAGCTAGTCTTTGCCATGTTGAGGGTAATGCTGTCTACATTAGATTGCAAAAAAGCTCACCAACTGGAACCAACCATACCAAAATTGTTCAATTTCAAAACATGCAAGTAACGATATTCTAAGAGAAATACTACCCATCAGAGGAAGGCAAGGATCCAAGAACAAGCATACATTGTTGATTAACTACTGAAAATTTAATAGAACTAATATTAGCATTGTAATCAAAAGACGAAAAAAGACGGTGACCAAGACTTGACGCAAAAATTGGCTGATCTTTAAACCCTTTCAAAAACTTAAAATAAACAAAATTATGGTACAATGTTTCAGAATTTGTCTTTATTTCACTTAAAATGATTTGAGAAACTGTTTTTAAGTTCTAACTAATAATGGATGGAGAGGCAGATCATAGCTTTTTGGGGTATTCATATACGTGCATGCCACCACTTACTTAAGTGACATGAACGCTCTGTGAACTTGGGTATTGTCTCCAAGCAATTACAGCATTAATAGTCTAAGCTAACACATGGGAGCTTGCATATCATGTACACTTGACCTTAGTTATTCATCAGATTGAGCAAGAATGCCAGATCACCCTAGGAATTCATAACAGTACAATTTTCTAGGTCATAACTCTAATCTTCTAAAAACTGCTTATTAATAAATTTGGAACAAATCTCAGAATAAGTTAAAGATAAATATGCCGCAAAAAGTAAGCACATTAATGAAGCATCAGATAGACGTAGAGCTTCAAATACAGCCTCTAATGTCAAAAATAAGTTCGGATGAGTTGAATGTGACAGCCACTTGTACTCCTTTCTTACCAAAGATTAACCTGGACATCTTTAATATTTCAAGCCATAGCTGTGTTCATATTCAATAGTATCAGAATGAACTTTACACTACGTTGGGATAACCATTTTGGAGAGAAAGGAAAAGAAGGGAAGGGGGAGGGAAGGGTAAGGAAGAGAAGAGAAATGGAAGGGAAATAGGTCTTGTTTGTATAGGACGGAGTGGAAGGGAAAAGAAGGGAGATAGGAGTTTTAACTTCAAATCTTTCCAACTTGGAGAGATTAAAACCTTAACCAAAAATATCCATCAAATCTTTCCAAATCTCTCTTTCAAATCCCTAACCTCCCATTTTGCTATCCAAATAAGGTATTCTTCCACCCTCCAAATCCCTCCCCTTCCTTTCCTTTCATTTTCTCACACCCAATCTACAAATCTCCATAAATCAAAGAAGAAAACCATAACACAAAAGGATGGCTCAATCAAACCCTTGAATACCATTCCAGATTATATAATATTGATAAACATTTGGATCAAAATTACCAGAACCTCAAATAGTAGACATCAAAATAAACCAAGGAGGAGCTGAATCACAAACATTGGTACAATTAGAAATTGCTAATAAAAGAAAAGAATTAAGACCCAATTCAGGAAAGCCTGAAAAACTTCAACACCAATCAATCATCATAAATCATAAACTAAAACAATATCTTAATGTGACACGTGTCACTACCACAATGATTCGTTTCCCGCCGAAAGCACTTCTCTAAAAAATTATTCAGCGCATTTATCACAATTATTACAATTGCCTTCAAATATGTTTCTTGTCATATTACAATTACTACACGGATTAGTATTTTGAGAAGTATTCTTAGTTGACTAGCTACAATTATTACAATTGCCTTCAAATAAGTTTCTTGCTATATTACAATTATTACAATTGCCCACAAATAAATCATCTTACCTGACCAAAATCAACCAATTTCAAGACAATTCCTTGCCAAGTTGCCATATTAAATTGATCACTCCAGAATATTTTTAGAATTATTTTTAGTTGACTAAAAAATTGTTAATTGCCGCCTTTAAATCAATTGTCAATTGAATTACTAATTGGCTAAATCAATTCAAAATATTTATAGAAATATTACTATTTGTCTAAATCAATTCAAAATAATGAATAACTTTAGCATTATATCAATCAGTGCAATTTTAATATTCTTGATTGAATATTTAGAATATTTAGCACGATATCAGTGGATATATAATAATTAAGTATATCAATTCGTATAAAAATATTATTATTTGTCTAAATCATTTGAAACTAATTATATTAAGGTATATTCTAAGTGTAAATATTATTTGTTTATAATGCTTTTAAAAATCTAACATGCATGTTTCTATTTAAACATAAATAAATCCATGTAGCCTGACTTAAAATTAAATCTGTTCAACATTGAATTAATTAAATCTTATGAACAATTATTAAAACTAATCTATTTATTCATGCAGTGGCGGATCCAGGGTTTGAAGTCCCCGGGCACCAACGAATGGACGAAATTTTGATATTTCGGCAAAATGAGTTGTAGAAGCGCAATAATACCAAGAGTCCAAGACAAATCCAAATTAATATAAAAAGGTAACGAACAAATTACAAACGTTCAAATTTAAAATGAAAGCGTAGACTAACAAATTGAAATATACAGTAACGAACAAACTACAATTGTTCTTGCCTAGTTTTCATATTTTGGAATCGATGTATTATAGCATCATTACTAACATTGAGACATTCTTCTCCTTTTTCTGGGGTCTTGAGGAAGATTCAAAACATCAACGAAAGTTAATCTTTCTTCATATGTTGGGGTTGGGGTTTTAAAATTTGTATTAGTTTCACTTTCTTTCTCTTCATCTTGAGAAGAAGGAATAGATGATGGAGTAGGGGTAGGATTAATTGATTGTGCTTCACTTTGTTGAGTTGGATTAGACTTATCCTCACTTTCTTTTCTAAAATGTTTTGCAAAAATAGAAGCAATATTCTCTTGTTTTCTCTTCATTATTTTGATTTTCGAACTCTAGCAAAAAGATTAATATACATTATACTTAGATTAATATACAAAAAAAAAAACAAGAACAAGTGAACAACATTTGAACTATAAACTATTCATAAATCAAAAAACAAACACAACAACAAACACATTAACAATTTAACATTAACAATACACAATACACAAACACATTCAATTACACAATACACAAACAACATAAACAAAAAAATTCAAGAAACAACATTCTAACTTCTAATTTCAAGCAAAATTCAAAATTCAAGGTTAAAACAAAACAACAAGTCAATAAGATTAAGAATTTAAGATAAACACTAAGATTAGAACAAGATTAAAATTAAGATTTAAAATAGAATAGATTGAGAATACCTTCAACAAAATCAAATTTTTGATTTTTAGGGATTAGGGTTTGAGTGAAGACCACCTACAGCCTACAGGACAGCCGGCGGATGGCGTCTGTGATGGTGGATGGCGTCTGTGGCGGATGGCGGTGCGGAAGTGGTGGTCGACTGGCCGGTGCCGGTGACTCGGTGAGGGTTTCTCTTTTAGATATTGTTTGGGACTTTGGTTTTTTAGAGTGAGAGAGGGAGAAATATAATCGGGTATTGTTACTTCACAAATGACGCTCGACAAACACCCCAGAATAGCAAATTTTTAATTTTTTTTTTGTTTTTTTTTATTTTCTTTTAAAAAGTGCGCCTAGGGTCTGTACATTTTTTTTGAATTGAACCTGAGAAATATTATAAATTAAGCTCAGTCAAGGTTTGAAGACCTTGGGGGAAAGGATCCATACAAAATTTTTCACAAGCTAAACCTGTATCCCATCTAGCAACTAAATGTGCAAGCGTGTTACCAGCTCTTTTGACATGACTGCACCCAAAACCTAACAAAGTTAAGCACAAAGCAACAATATGATCATAAAACAGATGGATAGGGGACAATCCCTCAACAGTATTTTCAATGGCCAAAATGACGCTCATAGAATCACCTTCAAGATGGATATTGTTGTAACCAAAACGCACCGCAAGTTCAACCCCAAAAAGCGCAGCTGCAACTTCACATACATCAACATCCCAATTGCATTTAATCCTACGAACCCCAGCAAGTACGAGTTTACCTTGGTCATCTCGAAAAACCACTCCAAAGCCACGATCAGTGCCATAATTCACATGTGCATCAAAATTCACCTTGACCCAGCCACTGATTGGAGGGCACCAAGCTGTGTACCGAAGGATACGGGGTGGATGATGAAGCATAACCTTCGATGAATAACAGTTATAGTCCGCAACAAGCTTGTTGAAGTCACCAGCTATTCTTACAGGGTCCCCATGGTCGCTTTGAAACACTTGCTTGTTTCGAAAAAACCAAGTTGCCCACATAATAGCACAAACAGAGATAAAATCCTCAGAGGAGGTGTGATCATGAACCCAGATGAAGAAATCAGCAGCAAAGGTACGTGGGGCATCCCTTATGGTGAGGAACGCAACATGTTGTACCCACATTGGGGTAGTGTTTGGACAATCCAGTAAAGCATGAAGGAGGGTTTCATTATTACCTCCACATCTATCACAGGCAGGAGAGGGAACACAAAATCTATTGTATAGTACCGCTTTTGAGGCTAACGATCCTTTACAAAATCTCCAAAGGAAGTGACGAAGCTTAGGAGGGCCAGCAACATTCCACACTAAACGCCAAAGTTTTGCACGATCAGCAGCATCAGAATTCATATCAGCATCACTATGACCTAGAAGACCAAGCCAGTAGCTACTCTTCACAGAGTAAAAGCCGTTGTTGTTTCGGAACCAGTATTGTCTATCACTCGGCCATTGCCTTGAGAGGGGAATCATGAGGATGTTGGCCACAGTTTCAGCATCAAAGAGACGCGAGAGGGCCGAAGAGTCCCAAGTTGCATTATCGAAGTCGATCAGATCAGAGACAACCATTTCTGTGTGAGTATCTGCATCAGTGCTAGGAATAATCATATCCTGACCCCTAGGAACCCATTTATCATGCCACACTCTAATATAAACCCCATTCCCAATGCGCCAGCTCAAACCTTCCAAGAGAAGAGATTTTGCACCCCAAATACTCCTCCATGTGTAGCTCGGATCATAACCTCTATTTGATTCCAGCACAGATGAATGTTTGAAATACCGTGCTTTGAGGATTTCAAGGAGCAGAAGGTTTGCACCCATGTGCAGACGCCAAGATTGTTTTGCTAACAAAGCTATATTGAAACATTTCAAGTCACGGAAGCCCATACCACCTTTTGATTTTGGTAAACATAGATGACCCCAATTATGCCAATGAATTTTCCTTTGCTCATTACTCGACCCCGACCAGAATTTCGCAAAAAGACCATGTATGTCATCAACTAATCCACTAGGCAAGCGGAAGATGCTCATCATGTAAACTGGGATGGCTTGGATAACAGATTTGATAAGCACTTCTTTACCTGCCCTAGATAAGAACTTCTCTTTCCAACCTTGAAGTTTTTTCCACACACGATCCTTCAAACATGAGAAGATCTCCTTTTTAGAGCGGCCAATGACAGTAGGGAGACCTAGGTATTTGACATGGCGGTCAACTTCCTTAACCCCCAAAACCTCCACAATGTTACTTCTAAGCTGAGGATGTACTCCTTTGCTGAAAGAAATCTCGGTCTTATCATAGTTCACTTTTTGCCCGGAAGCTCTCTCGTATTTGCTAATGATATTAGCTACCGTTGAGCACTCCTGCACCGATGCTTTAGCAAACAGAATACTATCATCTACAAAGAATAAATGTGATAAAATAGGCGCACCACGACAAATACGAATGCCATTAATCTTCTGTTTATCAATGCTGATAGAAATCAACCTCGAGAAAGCCTCAGCGCATATAATAAACAAATAAGGAGATATCGGGTCACCTTGTCGTAAGCCTCTAGAGGGTACAACGTCACCACACACTTTTCCGTTGACTTTGAAGGAGAACGAAACACTGGAGATGCAACTCATAATGCGATTAACCCACGCTTCATTGAACCCCATCTTTAACATAACTCTCTCCAAGAAACCCCATTCCACTCTATCGTATGCTTTATACTCATATCAAGCTTAAGGGCAAAAGCATCCTTCCCACCACTATCCCATCTTTTCATCGCATGGAAAGCTTCAAAAGCTAAAAGGGCGTTATCGGTGATCAACCTCTTGGGAATGAAAGCACTTTGATTAACCGAGATAATATCCCCCAAAAACCATTTGAGTTTATTAGCCATAACTTTGGACACAACTTTATAAATAACATTACAGCAGCTGATAGGGCGGAAATCAGACATCAGCTTAGGGTCTTTGCACTTGGGGATGAGGGTAATACAGGTTTTATTAATAGGTTTCAGATCAAGACTCCCTCTCCACCACCTTTTAACTAAAGTTGTAACATCATCACCAATAATATCCCAAAATTTCTGAAAGAAAAGAGCATGGAAGTCGTCAATACCTAGGGCCTTTGTCGGGTGCATCTGGAAAAGGGCAGTTCGAACCTCATCATAAGTCGGCTCCAGATTGAGAATCGAATTCATTTCCTCCGTCACCATAGTGGAAATACCCTCGAGTGCCTCAGCGAACCCTGAAGGGGAGCTCGTAGCAAAGATACTCTCAAAGTAGGCAGTGACCAATCTTTCAATATTAACTTTAGAAGTTTGCCAGTTTCCTTGTTCATCTGTGAGCCCACGGATCAGATTCCGCTTCTTTCTGGAGCTAGCTTTGTGGTGGAAGTATTTTGTGTTTTTATCACCATCCTTTAGCTCATTCACTCTAGATCGGATGTGCCAGTATGCTTCTTCTGCCCGATGCAAACCTTTCAACTCCTCTATCATTTTGGCGCACGAAGCCAACATATGAGAATCAGACGATTGTTTTTGGGCTTTTGCAAGTTTCTTCTCCGTGTTCTTAATCAGCCGTCGTGTTTCTCGAAAGATCTTTTCGCCACGCCTTGAGAGCATTTGCACATGATTCAAGACGAGCATGAAACGGGAGACGGAGACCAATATTCCAAGCGTCTGACACAACATTGCTACACTCATCTTTTGAGAGCCAAAAGGATTCAAATCTGAAGAGCTTCTCATTTGGATCATCTGTGCTTCTTAATTCCGAACTTAGCAAAATGGGCGCATGGTCAGACTGAAAGATTGGAAAATGACGCACATCAATACCCGGGAACAAATCCACCCAGCGAGGAGAGGCAAGGAAGCGATCAAGACGTTCACGAACAAATGTAGCCTGAGATTTACCTCGACACCAAGTAAAGCAATTTCCACGGAACCCCAGATCCACCAAGTTACAGTCATCTACACATTGTCTGAAAGCAGCAATATCCCAGTCCTCTCTAATAGCACCACCCTCCTTTTCATTCATTGACATAATCTCATTGAAATCACCAAAAAACACATAAGGGAGCTGAGAATTATTAATCAGGGATCGCATACGGTCCCACGTGCGAAATTTATTTGATCTTTCCGGCCATCCATAAATGCCATTTGCTATCCAAAAATTGTCCGGGTTATTTGATTCAACCTCGACTGAAATGTGATGAGTCGAGAAAGATCGTAGTTTAACTATGTGATCTTTCCACCAAAAACCAAGCCCTCCCGAATTTCCTTCACTACTTACACAAACACCATTTGTGAAACCACACTTTCCAACACCAGGGCGCTCTACAGCTAGTCTATTCTTATCTATCATAGATTCCATAATAAACACAAAATCAGGGCGCTCTCTCCAACACCAGTTGCGGAGCGCTTGGACTGTCTCGGGATTATTAATCCCTCGACAGTTCCAGCTAAGAATTTTCATCTTTGTTCGCGGGGTTGGTCGACGCCAACACCCGCTACTTTATCAAAAGGAGAAAAATCAGAGGTCACACCACAGCTAATACGAGAACGCTTCAGTTCCCATTCACAATCATCCATTTCCACATCCAAAACATCAGACTTCCTTTTACTAGACGAGTCTTTATCCAGAGAAGAAACAGAATGCCGCTGCTTACAAGTTAAAAGTCATTCCCCTATTCCATTTTGTCTAATGGCCGAGTGATTCTTATTTTTTCTTTCACCCATATATAGCCATATAGCCTGATATCTTGTATATTTTGTTTTGGCAAATTATTTAAATAGTAACATAACTAGTTGTTTATTTCTTAGGGGTGAATGAGAAGTTCTCCATAACCGTAATGTTTGGATTTTCTTCCGACTTCTACCACACTGCTCTATATGGTGTCTAGGACATTATATACTCGACAAAATTTTAGTTTTGAAGATAAGAAAGCACGATTAGCGACGAGTAATCTTATCCAAAACTTATATGGTATAGTTTGATTTACAAATTCTAACAGCAGATACAATATCAATATAATGAATTTACACATCAAAGTCGGTAAAATTCTTTTCAAAATAATATTTGCATAAATAATTGCATTCAATATTTTCCATTTGATGCGTTGTTGATTTCCATCTCTAATATTTGCTATTAGATGTTATGGTTTAATATATTCATTTCATCTCTCTTGTTGCATATGAATTGAAATGTTTTATATTTTATTATGTTTTATTTGTCAATTTGATATTGCTTGATCTTTTTACAGAAATATCAAATTCATATTTTACATGTGAATGCGAAAAATATGACGCTAATAAACAAAGATTTGTAATTGCTGAACAATCCAATGAAGTTAAATTAAAATAAATCATATATTTTGGTATAGAAAAACGATGTTTTCTCTAAATTAGGTTTTCAAGACGTTTAAAAATCATATAAGGTACGTCATAACATACCCTTTCTCCCATTTATCTTTAAAAAGAAAAAAATTGATCCTCTGAAATGATAGTCGTTAATTAAAACTTAAAAGGTGTATTTGTGTATTTTTAATTTTTATTTGTAAATATCTTTTTATTACATAATAAATTTAAATAAGTGTTTTTACCAAGAAAATGGATTAAAAGTCAACAAAATTATGCTTTCGGTTCAAACAACCAGGTGGGAATAGCTTGGTTTCTACTCATATGCAGGTTGAGATCTAGAAATCACACACTTGTGAATCTTTGGAATAAGAACAGGAACCTCTATAAATTTTAAATAAATCAGCGTCCTAATGTAATCTTTTTTAAAAAATCAGCGAAAAAGAAATCAGCGTCCTTTTTCACAAGAATTGTGGTGGTGTTCCTATAAGTTAATAATTAATAATCAGTAAAACTTTTAAATAAAATTTAGAATTTTAGAGCTCATTTCATATTGAGTTTCTTGTTCGAGATGTCATTATGTAACGAGTGTATAATTGAGCTATATTTTTAAAGCATGTGATTCAATTCCTATATTTATAGTCATAATTATAAATAAACAACCAACAAATATGTTCGGTAAATAACTTTTAGTTTTTTGTTTCTTTTGTAAATAATTGACAGTCAATAACTAATATTTACCAAATATCTTTTTTAACACTTGAGTTAAAGGTGGAAATACAGAAGTTTATAGACATATAATGTTGTTTAAGTCTATTATACTAAGCTCAAGGAGATTGTTTTGAGCCATAAAAGACTTTGCAAAGTTTGCAAATATAAGTTGATATGTAAGGATAAACAACATTATATAGTCAGCAATTATTTTAAAGTGACAGCGTAGACATGCTCTCTAAGTTTGTCTTCAAAGCCATTATTGAGTTCAATTGGTATAGGGGACAATATTGATCTCAAAATTACATTAATCACTTAGAATTTTAAAGTGACTAAATAAATAAACATTTTCGTAGGATTATAAAGTTAAAATTATTTTGCTAGGATATAGTCAGCAATTATTTATTTATAAGGTAGGAACTATCCATGGAGGAAGAAAATTATTTTGCTAGGATTATAAGGTTAAAAAGAATATCAATACTGGACGAGAGAAAAAAGTAAAAAAACATTTAAGGAAATATCTCAAGGTAATTTAAATATATATATATATATATATATATATATATATATATATATATATATATATATATATATATATATATATATATATATATATATATATATATATATATATATATATATATATATATATATATATATATATATATATATATATATATATATATATATATATATATATATATATATATATATAAGGACACATTCACCTTATTTATTATATTTTGAGATCTTTATAAGTAATAATTATTATTTTATTTAGGACACCTTCACCATCATCAAATATTATCAAATTGTCGCCAACTACAAGTCGAAGACCTTTAAGTGACATTACAAATAGTACACAACTTACTTTTATTTTTAGATATGATGATAAACATGTAAAATGATTCTACTTATGATGTTTTGGAAAATTATTTTGTGCAAAAGAAAGTATTGCAACACGCAACGCGTGGTCATCATCAAAAGCTACACCAAAAAAGACTTTCAGGACAAGGAAGATATACAATTCATAGCAACACCATTGTCCGGAATACATCTGATGATAATAGAGAAGTTGTATCACAATTAACTAACAATTGTGAAACAGGTCAAATATCATTGCAACAATAAATTAAAAGGAATTAAAAAAATAACCCAATTTAAGAAGGTAAGAGTAGTATTTGATGAGTATTGGCTTGCCATAAAATAAGTATTTATAGAAGAAAAATGGGGAATATGAGAGGTTTAGATATTGATGGGGGAAAATGAAACTACAACCTTAACCTAATCATGTCGTCTGAAAATCATCACAGCCGTTTTATAACCATTTCGTTTTATATCAGCAAAGTTGTATTCATGACTCTTAATCTTTATTCTTTTATTTCTCCTTAGTAATATCAGCCGTTTTATATGCATTGCTGTCAAGTTTCAATTCTCTATTTCTTTATTATTATTATTATTATTATTATTATTATTATTATTATTATTATTATTATTATTATTATTATTATTATTATTATTTTGAACAAGAAAAATATTTCATTGATCAAACTCAGACAGGTACAAATACAGAGCACGGGGTAACCAACTCCTTTTTACAAGTTGCATCAGTATGAAACTGGAACTCACCTTCTAGGAAAGGTTGAACCACCTCACTCTTTGTATGCATAAAGGAGAAGGAAACACATCAGGGAACAAAACAAGAAAATTAGACTTGAAAGAGTCTCTTAAACCAAGTTTGACACTTCACTTCCTAGAGGATCCTTTTAGTGACAACAACAACAGTGCTCATACTCATCATCCAAATAGCTTCATTCCGGGTTCGCCAGACCATATAGGTAAGGCTGCAGATACTGATGGGATCACGGATCTACGGAATCTAGGACCCTTCCATTTCTTGAAAGCAAGTCTGTGTAGACTATGAGGGATTCGAATAGCTAGCCACTGCTCCATAAACTGCAAACAATGTATATGATCAATAGACTCGGGTGCAGCATTGCACATAGGGCAAACGTTATCATTAAGGACACCCATTTGAACTAATTTATCCCTGATTCTACCTGCACATCCACTCACTTAATTGAAGCTTTACAGAGCAGAGCCTCTTCAGAGCCCAGCTAACCGTTATGGAAGGGTTGAAGGGCATCCAATTAGCATCTTTCATGTAAACTTCGTGCACCCATTTGATCCATAGGGACTCCTGCATTGAACTGATATGCCAGACAAGCTTGCCCACAGACACTAGATTCTATACATCAAGGTTTCGGATTCTTAAGTCACTACTCTTTGGTTGGCAGACTTTAGACCAACTGACGTTACCTCCGGAGCTCTTTGTAAAATCACCGTGCCATAAAAAAGATTGACAAGATACTATTATTATTATTTTTTTTTGAAAGAAAAGATTTTTTGTATTACCCAATCAAAACAACGGGATACAAGGAACCTAAGGACCCTAAGATTTCCGGCTTACCTCCCTAACATTGCATTAGTGTGAACACTATGCCCACCTTCTAGGAAGAGTTTCACAGCGTCACTCTTCATGTGCACGGGAGGGAAGCAGGAAATCTCAAAAAATGGCTATACAAAGGACGAACCATTCACAACTAGCTCTGTCAATAGGACATACCCTATCTGATAGGATAAACAAAAACAAAAGGGGCCTAAATATTCAAAAGCATTAGCCCTAAATTGCGCGGGGCTCCTCGGCCCGAGCTTGAGGGGAAGGACAAAAGATTAGCTTGAGGTCGCTGCAGTGCAAGGGGAACCATGAGGAAGACCTGCAATCCACCCATCTGAACAAGACAAAAAAACCCAGCTGTCTCACATGGCCAGAGTCACCTTGAACTAGCTCTTAGGGAATTCAGATACTTGAGTCTATCTCCGAACGTACTCATGACGTTGTTTACTACCTGATGAACCATAGTTACCCTGTGGTTCCATGTGGCGTCGTTCCTTGCATTCCAGATAGCATATATGAGGTTGCAAAGGATTGCCTGATAGTGTTTCCTGCTCGTATTGGCTTGCCGACTTCCCCTTAGGGAATCCATCAAGTTCGCCATGTTACCATTTATACCGATGTGACCTTTCAGTAAGCCCACACATCCTTTACTGAAGGGGAATTTGAAGAAGAGGTGATCCACCGTCTCGCTCTCTATGCCACAAATCGGACAACTGTCATTTTCCACAACACCTGCTTGTTTGAGGCGATGTTTTGTTTTCAGCCTGTTTTGGAACGCCAACCATGCAATGAATCTACATCTGGAAGTTGCGATCCTGCTCCAGACTATGTTGTTCCAACTTACTCGTTCTCCGGATCCTGTGAGCTCTTTGTATACTTTGGTGATAGAGTAGGTCGGCGTGGTCATCCAGGATCTGAGTTTGTCTTTGACTTTGCAGAGTTTTTTGATAACCCAGCTAGCCTTTATTGGTGCATTAAACACCATCCAGTTTCCCCCTTTTGTATAAACCTCGTGAACCCATTTAACCCACAGGGACTCAGGAAGAGCACTGATGTGTCAAGCGATCTTCCCTACAGCCGCTAGGTTCCATGCTTCTAAGTTTGTGATGCCCAGACCCCCTTCTTTCTTTGGAGTACAGACTTTCTCCCAGTTAATGTTCCCCGGGGTTGTTGCTTCCGAGGAACCATGCCAAAGAAAGGATCTGCATATCCCGTTTACTTGTCTGATGACCTTTTTGGGGAGCAGTACCACTTGACACCAATAGTTCGTGATGCTCATGAGGACTGAGTTGACAAGTTGGAGTCGCGCAGTATAAGAAAGGTTCCATGCATACCAGACCCTAATCCGAGATGTCATCTTGTCAACCAAATACTCGCAATCTGTGAATGAATACCTACGTGAAGTGAGAGGCATCCCGAGGTATTTGACTGGGAGCTTCTCGAATTTATAGTTAAGAGTCGTTGCAGCTTGTTCTTTGAACTCTTCGCTGACACCTGCTAGGTAGATGGCTATTTTTGAGTTGTTGGCTCTGAGGCCAGAGCATGCAGAGAAATATTCTACCGTCTTAGATAGGATGTTGATGGAGTGCAGATCACCTTTACAAAAGAGCATTAGGCTTGATCCTGCTGTATCTGGGATGGAATTTGAAGTCCTGCTCCTCCCCTGCCATCGAGAGTGTTCTCGATAGGTATTCCATACCAATGACAAAGAGCAGAGGGGACATTGGATCTCCTTGTCTGACTCCTCTTTTCGCTTTGAATTCGGTGAGGGGGTTGCCATTAATAATCAGGGAATATTTTGTAGAGGTAACACATGCGATGACGATCTCAGTAAACTTCTTCGGGAAATTGAGAGCAATCAACATATCATGAAGGAAGTCCCAATCTAGGGTGTCATATGCTTTCCTCAAATCAATCTTCAAAAGGCAACTAGGGAGCAGTTCTTCCATCCATATTGCTTAACAATGTCCTGACATAGGAGTATGTTATGGAGAATGCTTCTGCCCTCAACAAAAGCACCTTGGTTGGGTGATGTAGCCCAGAACAAGTCGTAGTTTCCTGCATATCAGTTTAGAGATACATTTGTAAATGACATTGCAACAAGAGATAGGCCGGTAGTCACCTGGGGTGTTAGGGTTGGTGACCTTGGGGATAAGAGTGATGGTTGTTGTGTTCTATGAATTCAGGAGGGTGCCCTTTGTGAAAAAGTCTTGAACGACATCAACAATATCGGGACCCACAATATCCCACGCAGCTTTATAGAACCCACTGTTGAAACCATCTAACCCTGGTGCTTTATCCTCTGGAATGCTCCATATGACATCTTTGACGTCTTCAGGGGAGAAAGACAAGCTGAGGAGATTCTGTTGATCTTGGGTTAGCATAGGGCCTCTATTGATGATATTCATGTTGATCTTAGTGCGTTCCTCCATTTTACAACCCATGAGATCTTTGTAGTATTTCTGGAAAGCATCCTGAATTTCTCTTGGATCGCCTGTTGAGCCATCCGGAAGGTGTAGTACATTAATTGCATTGCATTTCCTCCGATGATGAAGAGAGTGGTGGAAGTATCTAGTATTCTCATCTCCCATGGTAAGCCATTTAAGCTTTGTTTTTGTCTGAGGGCTGACTCCTATTCCTTCGTTGTTCTCTTGAAAATCTCAGCATACCTGCATTCTTCATCGGCTAGCTGTATGTCACCAGGGTTAATGTGGAGTTGGTCTTGGGCTCTGTTGAGGTCAGCTTCAGCTTTTGCCATATCGGAGTCATCAATGTTTTTGAATTTTGCTTTGCATGCTGCTGTCACCCTCCTAAGCTTATGGTCTAAGTGATCTCCCATGTGCCATATGCCTCGGATGGTTTTGATGAACTCCTAATGTTGGCCCTAGTGGTTCAAGAATTTAAAGGGTTTTTTACATTTGGTGGTCCTGTAGAACTGGAGCAACATTGGTGAGTGGTCGAATTCGCCTTCCGGTAGAAAACAAACCTCTGCATTTGGGAAGTCATTATCCCACATTGTATTCCCCAACACCCTGTCGATCTTACTTAGGACTCTCGCTTCCCCTTTTTTGCTTGTTTGACCACCTATAGAATCTCCCCGTGCTTTTCAGGTCGTGGATCCCGCAGGCTCCCATGCAACAACGTAGAGGTTCTATCTCGTTAAGCCTTGGTTTTTGACCAATTCTCTCGTAAAGGTTGGCTATACAACTGAAGTCTCCCATGATGAGCCATGGATCTGCCATTGTGGCTCCTATTGCCTCCAGGTCACTGAGCATTACTCCTCTCTCTTTCTTGTTTGTGGCGCCGTATACAAAGGAGCAAGCAAACCTCTTGCCCGTGTGGGGCCTCACTATAAGGTGAATGATTTGGCTACTAACGAACCTGATGTCTACTTTCATATCCTCTCCCTTCCATGCTACTATGATCCTGCCGCCTTTGTGATAAGCTAGATTGTGAGTGAAACACCATGTAAGACAAATGCGCTGGTAAAGGGCACCAATACCTTGCCACTTTACTTTCGTCTCCAGGAGGCTAAATAAGCTTATGTTGTGGCTAGCGATGAAACGAGCCACGTCTACCTGCTTGTGTGTCTTATTTAGCCCTCTCACATTCCATGCTAGGATGCTATTCATGATCATCGATGGGGTAAGCCCCCAGCGCTTTTATTGGAAGGAGTCGGCTTTAGGATCTCCCAACATTTTGGTTTCCATTACCGTCATCCGAGAGCACTGCGTAGTAGTTGGAAGTTTGTGGGTCATGTTGTTGCTGAGTTCTAGTAGGGCTCTGTGTTCTTCCCGTCACTCGGTGGTTCAACCTTCCCTGTGTTCCAACACATGAGACCTGGTTCTTCTTAGGAATTTCATGGGATACCACCAAATCAAGAACAATATTGGAGCTCTCTATATGATCATCATTCATAACCCTGCCCCTGTTTTGTTCGGCCTGTGCAATGGACTGGTTTGTGTTACCCCCTTTTATAACCCATTCTTTCTTCGAGCGCTTCTTTAATTTGTGGTTCTTGTTTGTGGAAGTCCTACATGCATCATCATGGTGACCAAGAATTTGACACCTATTGCACCAGTTGGGTTTCCAATCATAGTTTACAGGTTGTTTAACCAATTCATCAAATTCATTCGTGAAGAAAACATCATCAGGTAAGCCATTCTTAATGTCAACCTCTACAAGAGCTCTGGCATACATGAGTCTTTCTTTGTTCTTGGTGGCATTGTCTACTTTTAAGACCGTACCCAGCAGTCCTGCGATCTTCCTAATGCACCTTTCGCCCCAATATTCCATCGCTAATGCCGGCAATTGAACCCAAATAGGTATGGTGGTCAGATTATCTTTTTCTAGAGACATCTTAACTTTCCAAGGCTTGATTATGAATGGTTTCCTATCGAATAGTATACCACTCATCTCACACGCTTTGTCTCTAGATGTTTGGTCATTCAATCGCACTAAGAATACTCCTTTGCGCACCATTCCTACTTTCTCAATACTAAGGTCTTTCCAAATCCTTCTCACAAATCCGTCTATGACATGTAAGGGTGGGTTTGCTCCTAGAACATAGCACACAACAACAAAATCCCAATATGCAATTTTATCCACAATGTCATCAAATGTGATTTTAACAGTGTTATGAACTATACCTTGATTTGCATCGCATTGAAGAGTATTCCCAGGTCTAGGTGTATGCTGCTGCGTCAAGGAGTTTATGTTCATGAGCACTGGTTGTTCAATCTGCCCCGTAGCACCTTGCTTCACATTCTCCACTGGTTCACATGGTACTTGTTGGTCGTCTGCCCTCCGTTGGCCTTGTGGTGGTGTCCCTAGAACCACAGACGCCCAAGAAGGCCTCGACAGGCTGGTGTCAGCTGCTGCACACGAAATCCCCAAATCGATTTTGCTTGAATTAGGGTTCGAACGTTCCTTCTCCAAATCTGAATTGGATGCTTCATTAGAGGGAGTTTTTGGTTCAGAATTAATCATGTGCTGCTCCACCACCTTCGCCGCCTCCTTTCTTGGCCTACCACGGCACCTTGCCACTGTTGGACCACCCATGTGGGTGTCGAAGAGTTGTGCTAGAGAGAGAGGCTGCGGGTGAGTGAGAGAAACTTTATTATTATTATTATTATTATTATTATTATTATTATTATTATTATTATTATTATTATTATTATTATTATTATTATATAAATTTATCTTAATAGAAACTAAGCAGCAACAATTACCCGATTTTAATTATACTATGACCTTCACGTTAATACTATTTATGTAAATAACTATAATTGACATATAAGTTTGGTCTACGATTTTTAAATATCAAATGCTCACAAGACATAAAATATTAATATATGACATACTAATATAATAACCGAAAAAAATTTAATCGAAAATTAACGGGATATTATACAAGCAATAGAAGATTTGGACACATATCACTACAACAAGAAAAATTTCTCTCCCAATTTTACTACTTAGATTATTTCAGTTAATTTTAATTGCAGATTGGATATTTATACACTAATGGTGAGGAGAACAATTGCAAGGTGAAATATATTTTTTAACGATAATTTTGTTTTTTTTTATCCACCTATTTTTATTATAACGTTTTTTTGCTTTTATTTTTTATATTACCGAGCATCATATCATTATTATAAAACACTAATTTAAAATTCTTATAAATATATTATATTTTAAAACAATAAAAGATTTAAACACGTGTCACTGCAATAATAAGCAAAGTTTTTATCCCAATTCTACTCTCTATGTTATTTAATTTTAATTTTAGATTGAATATTCCTCCGTTAACTAATTAAGTTTTATTTATTATTACATGATTTATTTTATCTATTTATTTTGATTAGAATGTTTTTTTATTTTTTATTTTAATGTTACCGAAAATTATACCATTTCTATGAACCAATAATTTAAAATTCATATAATAATTAATTACATGTATAATATTAATAATTTTTTATTTAAATAACTAATAAACCGTGCTTATCAAGGGAATCTATCTAGTGTCTAGTATTATACTATAAGCTCAACTAGCTCAAAATTGAAGGGGCAAAGAAAATTAACGACCTTTTCAGAATAAATTCTAGAAAAAAGGCTTTAATTTGAAAACTCAAAAGCTTTGAATATGACTCTTGAAGAATAGAAAAAAAATTCATATATCACCCCACAGCTAGCTAAACTTTATAATAATTAGTCAATGGAAAATTGTCATATATGCCTCAATTTAGCACAAACCCTAATTGTGAAATGACAACTTTATAGGAGAACTTCAAGAAATTAAACTGAAAAAACAAATGAGTTTATCGGGTAAAAGAAAATTAAAATTACATGGATTTATCAATATCAACAAATTAATAAAAATTAAAATCTAAAATTAAAGCATTTATATTTATTAAGACAGAAAAAGTATATCAATATAAGCAAGATCCAACCTCAAAAAAGATCTAACATCCAACACTAAAATTTCATGGGTTTATCGGGTAAAATAAATTACAATGGACTTGAATCATTGAATATAGGAAGATGGAGGAAGGTGCAGTGCCTAGTGTCTGGTGCCTAGTGCCTGGAGCATAGTGCCTGGAGCTTGGAGCACAGATCGATAAATGGAATCTGCTAAGCAGGAGCCAAGATTAAAGAAGATGGAATACTAGAGAGACGTTTTTAGAGGGAGGCCATTGTCGACATCCTCTCATTCATTTTCTTTCTTTCTCGATGATCGATATAATTAAAAAAAATGAAAAAAAAACTGCCTATTATGTATTACCGTTTGTAAAAAACTATATTTTAACTTTTTCGTTTTGCAAAAACTACCTAAATTGACATAAACTTTGGGAAAGACTACTACTTGATGGAATCAATTAGTTAACCGTTAAAATATTATTTTGATCAGCACGTGGGTCACCACGTGAGTAAGTCAATGTTATTTCCTCTTTTAAAAAATGAATTTTTCTAATTCTTTCCCCTATCCCCTTTAATTCTTAAGAACCCTAAATCTTTTCTCCAAGTTAAATTATGTCTTTACCTTCCACCAAAAAATCGAAGCTTGATAATTGTGGGGGTAGAGTTCCTTTTGCACAAAGAATTTTGTGGACCAAGAAAAATCTTGGAAAATTTTTGATTTAAAACTTGCAAATTTTTTTTATAGTGATACCAATTGTATGGGATGCAATAAGTTCAAATGGATTTGTGGGAAATGATTCCTTGATTTTCCATTAACACAATACATGAATATATAGATACAAAACCCTAGAGCTATCCCTACATAATTACAAGAGTGCCCTTAAGAAGATATATACAATATATACAATAATACACCCCCTCAATCTAAGCGGGAGGGGTACGAACGCTAAGATTGTAACGAAATTCATTAAACAGAACACGAGGGAGTCCTTTGGTAAAAATGTCTGCAATATTGAATCGAGAAGGTATATGAAGAATACGAACATGCCCGCTTGCAACCTTCTCACGTACAAAGTGTATATCAATCTCTATATGTTTCGTTCGTTGGTGCTGTACGGGATTGCCAGACAGATAAATTGTACTCACATTATCACAATATACCAAGGTGGCCTTCGGAGGGGGACAATGAAGCTCTAGGAGTAAATTGCGGAGCCAACATGTTTCGGCTACCACATTGGCGACGACTCGATATTCAGCCTCAGTACTAGACCTGGACAATGTAGATTGGCGTTTAGCAGACCACGAGATTAGGTTATCACCATAGAACACACAGTACCCAGAGGTCGAACGACGCGTATCAGGGCAACCAGCCCAGTCAGCATCAGTGTAGGAAACCAGGGAAGAGGAAGAAGAAGCAGTAAGATGGAGACCCAAGTCTAATGTACCTTGAACATATCTGATAATCCTCTTTAGGGCATGGAAGTGTGACTCACGAGGGTCGTGTATATGTAAGCAAACTTGCTGTACAACATAAGAGATATCAGGTCTAGTAAATGTAAGGTACTGAAGAGCCCCAGCAAAGCTCCGGTAAAGAGTGGGATTATCTATAGGAGGACTGGCACAGGAGCTAAGCTTGCTAGACGTATCCACCGGAGTTAGACAGGGTTTACATGAAGTCATACCCGCTCTAGCGATGATATCCGAAGCATATTGCCTTTGGGACAAAAACAGAGTACCAGTGCTACGTGTAACAGCAATACCAAGGAAATAATGTAACGAACCCAAATCCTTCATAGCAAATTCTGATGCCAAGAGCGATATAATGGATTGACGTAATGAATCAGAGGAAGCCGTCAACACAATATCATCAACATATAATAACAAGAATGCAATGTTAGAACCTTGGCGAAGGATAAAAAGAGAATGATCACACGCACTGTTAACAAAACCAAGTGTACGAACATAATCTGCAAATCTTTGGTACCAAGCACGCGGGGCTTGTTTCAGACCATAGAGAGATTTTTTAAGACGACACACAAAATCAGGTCTAGAGCTATCCCGGAAACCCATAGGCTGGTACATGTACACCGTCTCCTTTAACTCACCATGCAGAAAAGCATTTTTGACATCAAGCTGGTGAATTGGCCAGGCTCTAGACAGGGCAATACTGAGAACTGTGCGTATAGTGGCAGGTTTGACCACCGGACTAAAAGTCTCAACACAATCAAGCCCAACCTGCTGAGCACTACCATCACCCACGAGTCGAGCCTTATATCTAGCAAAAGACCCATCAGAATTGGTTTTATGACAAAAAATCCACATACATCTAATTATATTAGCATTCATAGGACGAGGTACCAATTCCCAAGTGTCATTACTAATTAAAGCAGAATATTCATCAGTCATGGCAGCTTTCCGATTCGGGTCACGTAGCGCTTCTTGAGGGTTACGGGGCACAGGAGATGGGGAAGACAAGGAGCTCAAATTTAGGAATTTTCGGGGTTTGAAGATCCCATGTTGGGCAGGAGTAGTCATTTGTGGGGAAAACGGTGGTCTGAGGTCAGTATTCGGGGATATGGGTAATGAAGGAGAGGGAGATGAATGCGAATCACTTGAGGGTGCATCAGGAGGACTCAGACAGGGAAGACCATCACGGGAAGACGGTGACGAAGTAACCAGAGATCTGGGCGAAGGAGGAGTGGGAATATTGGTGGATTGCACATCTAGAATAGGAAGAAGAGGAGAGATGGAGTCAGAGTCAAGAAAAGCATACTGGGAAATGTCGGAGGGGTGAAGTTTAGCAAACGGGAATTGGTGTTCATCAAATACAACATGTCTGGAGATTATGATTTTATTTGTGGAGAGATCAAGACATTTGTATCCTCTATGATTGGAGGGGTACCCCAGAAAGACACAAGGAGTGGAACGACCCTGAAGCTTGTGAATGGTGGTCGAGGGAAACAGGGGATAACAGAGACATCCAAACACACGAAGATGATCTATAGTCGGAGATTTATTATATAACATTTGAGTGGGAGAAAGATGTTTGAGAATTTTTGTAGGAAGGATGTTATGTAGATAGGTTGTCATTGCTAACGCATGATGCCACATGCGAGAGGGCATAGAGGAATGAAGCATCAGAGTACGAACCATATTATTTAGAGTGCGAATTTTTCTTTCGGCTTTACCATTTTGTGGAGAGGTATAAGGACAAAAGAAGCGAAACACAAATCCATGACGGTTAGAGAATTGGTGAAAGGAGGAGTTGTCATATTCTTTCCCATTGTCACATTGAAAACACTTAATGCATCGTTCAAATTGGGTACGAATATTAATATAAAAGGATTCAAATATGGAGAAGACATCAGACTTATTAGCAATCGGATAGGTCCATACAAAGTTTGAAAAATCATCCAAAAACAGAACATAATATTTGTGACCCAGAGAACTCACCACGGGTGAAGTCCAAAGGTCACTATGCACAATATCAAAAGGCAAACTAGTAGAGCACACAGAATTATAGAAAGGCAGTTTAACATGTTTTCCCAGTACACATGATTTGCAAACAGAGGCACGAGATAATTCAGTACATTGTATGAAATTATTCTTCCTAAGTGCATTAACAATAATAACACCAGGATGACCTAATCGACTATGCCATAAAGTCTCGGAGATAGCAGCAAAAGGAGTGGAGGCTGGAGCAGTTGGTGATGGAAGGAGTGGATAGAGGTCTCCGTCACTATTACACCGCAAAATTGGTCTCCCCGTCCAAAGGTCCTTCACAAGAAACCCAAAAGGATCAAACTCAACAGACACATGATTATCAGTAGTGAAACGGCGAACGGACACAAGATTTTTAATTAGTTTAGGAGCATGTAGAACATGTTTTAGAGCAAGGGGAGGGTGAGGGGGTTGTAGAAGCGCATTGCCATGACCAACAATCGGAATAACATCACGACTACCAACAATGATATGATTATTACTGCTAGAATTAGTATAGGGGAAAAGAGTACCTGCCGACGATGTCATGTGATTGGTAGCACCCGTGTCCATATACCAATTACCATCTGGAGGAGATAGAGACATAGTGTGAAGAGCAGCTGTAATATCCGTGGGGCAATGAGACGAAGAGTATCCCGGTGAAGCAGACGACTGAGTATGGTATGCCTGTGGTCGTGGACCCAAAACACCAGCAGTATTTGATGGACCCGAAGTACGTGACCAAGGTATGGGAGTAGAAGGATATGGGCATGGAGGAACAGACCAAGAAGGATACTGCCATGCACCCCATTGGGAGTGCATATTGGACCACTGAGGAGGAGCACCCCATGGCATAGAATAGCGAGGAGATGAGTAGGAGGCAGGAGAGATAGGACCACGACCATTACCACGTGAACCACCAGGAGAACCACGGCGACGGCCACCCCGACCTCTGTTGGAGTTGTGTCTCATAGGAGGACCATGAGAGACCCTTGGAGATTGCTTTGGGGAAGATAAGGCAGTGTCATCATGTGCTGAAAATAAGGCAGTAGCATCACCCATGGCTTCCCTTGAAGCTTGATGGTTTCGGCGGGTCTCATAAAGAATCAACCTAGACCGGGCAAGATAGAAAGATGGTAAAGGATCCTGTTGCTCCAATGATGTCGCCACATCATTATATGTCTTAGGAAGACCCTTAATCAACTGTAGAACCAGGCGTTGGTCCGTAACGGGAGCACCAACATTAGCAAGTTGGTCCGCCAAGCTTTTAAGATGCAAACAGTATGAACTCACATCAGAAAATTGTGAGAGTTGGGTATGAGTAAACTGGTCTTCCAAATATAATGCCCGGGTAGACTTGTTGTCTTGAAAGAGATCCCGAAGGGCTTCCCATGCCTTTTGAGCAGAAGCAGATTCAGTAGGGGAGATAATAGTGGTCATAAGGTCACGTGATATTGTGCCGTATATCCATTGAAGCACACGAGCATCAATACATTTCCAATCAGCCATAGAGTCAGTTTCAGAGGAGGGTTCAATGGAGGAAGAAGAGGATGTGGGAGGGATAATATGATGTAACACTCGGTATGCTTTGCAATGGGTAGTGAAAAGATGGGACCAAGTAGAATACATACCTTTCTCCATTTCCAGTACAATGGGAACATGATTTTGAATATTAGTGACTGTCATTGCAGGATGTAGGGCGTTTTTTGATTTTTCCGCCATTGAAGAGCAACAGAAAGAGACAAGATAAATGAACCAGCAGAAAATACGAAGAAGAATGGCGAAAAAAAAATGAACCAGAAAATAGGACAGATGGGACTTTTGTGGGATAAAGGAAAAAGAGAGATGGGACGTTAGTGGGGTCAAGAAGAAAGGTAATAGGAATAGGTGTGTTTTGTGGGATAAAAGAGAAAAGCAGCAGGGAAAGGATGTTTGCAGAGATGGGCGCAGAGATGTGGGGCCCAGGAGAGAAGAAGATAACGGCTGTTTTGGGATAAGAGATTAGCCTGATACCATGTGGGAAATGATTCCTTGATTTTCCATTAACACAATACATGAATATATAGATACAAAACCCTAGAGCTATCCCTACATAATTACAAGAGTGCCCTTAAGAAGATATATACAATATATACACTAATAGGATTGATAAATCTTAAATGGATGATTGGCAAAGAGAAGTGACCAACACACTTGTTGAGGAGACTTTAAATAATCTACGAAAATAAGACATAGTTATATTTACTTATTTTGAAAGTTTTAATTTGTGAGTTAAAGCTTCTTTAGTTGTATTTTTAAGAATAAAATCAAAAATATCTTTCAATAATCAATTTTAAAGTCCAAATCAATAAAACAAACTTTATTTTATTTTTTTTTCTTTTTTTTTTTTGAAATTAGATTGTATAATATTGAAACATATGTTTGTATGTAAAAGAATTAGCGAAAGTTGATACATAAGGAAAAATAACAATAATTGAGATGAAAGATGCATGATCGGATCGTTGGATCATTGTATTGTAGACTTGTGTTATAATTCTACCTATTAAATTTTCAATCCTACTATGTTCAACTGGGTACACCCATCATTGTTATACCCATCTTATATATTTCGTTGGATCATTGTATTGTAGAATTGTGTTATAATTCCACCTATTAAATTTTCAATCCTACCATGTTCAACTGGGTATACCCATCATTGTTATACCCATCTTATATATTAACTCCATGTTAGCGTTATATGTGCCCAATACAAAACCTCACTTCTTACATATTAATTGTATCTCTAATTTTATTTAATCCATGCAATAATAAGATAAATAAAATCAATATGGTCATTAGCATTTTAGAAAAATTTGGTATCCTTAAATTTTTGTCGAAATGAGACGGGCGGTACTGGGGTGATAAGTATACGTGGGGTGGGTCGAGTGGATATGGGATGAATAAGACCACACACCCACAAGGCCACCACTTCTACCCACTAGATACCCAAGGATCCTAAATCTTTTTATAACAAGAATATTTATTCACATATCTATTGTATTTATGTTCATACCCACCCTAGCTGAAACAGATGCAATTCAAAACCTATACAATCCTATCACTCTATCATCCCTTGCTATTGTTTAGTTACCATAAAATGAATGTAGAATACTAAGTGTCTAAGTCTACATAGCATAGTGACTGGCGGATCTAGCATTATGCAAGGGGTTGCATATAATCCTCCATAATAAATTAAACGATATTGGTTATGTAGGCTTTTAAACATAAAACCTCTCAATCCAAGTATACAAATTCCTTACCATTAAGCTAAACCTTAATCGTTTAAAATTAATTAATATTTATAATACTTAACTTAAATAGCATGTTACTATTATCTAATAAAAATAATTTTTTATTTTCCAAGAAACCCACCAACTACTATTCCATTAACATTGTGTTTTGAAACATGTAAGGTATTTAGTGATTTTTTTTAGTTAATGTCTTTTCTCTTATCTTTAAATATTTAAAATTGTTGTAATATAATGACTTATTTCATAAAAGATTGAATTTACTAAAACAGATTTTGTTGTGAATTATTGTTCAAATTAAATTGGTGAGAATAAGAGATTTTGGATAAATCAAATTAGACTTTGTACAATAATTTTATGGATTTTATGAAGGATTAGTTTATATTCATAATAATTTTAGTCTAAAAAGGGCAAAAGATCTAAAATGTTTCGGATTATAATGGACATAGTAAATGACTCTTTTTTCAAGCACACTTTTTATTTATGTGAAGTTGAATACGATGTTTGTTATCAATAGTCAATCATAAACAACTTAGTGATGTTATCACTAATAAGGGTAAGATTGCATACATCATCTAACACTTCAAACCCCACCTTAGGTGAGAGTCATTTAATGACATTGGAGAAATGAAATGTTTTGGTTGATCATATGTAAGAATGAAACACATAAAAAATACACTATTATAAACTTAATAAACCCACCACAAACCACGCATCAATATTCCAGTTTATAACCAATAAGTCTTATTAAAATTCACACTATATAAGTGAAAATGATATTTTTTCTCTTGAACATGTATATTTTAGGAATAAGACTTCTCACTCCAAATCTTACAAACTTTTATTTTAAGCTGTGTAATATATATTTAACTAAGTTGTGCAATCTCATCCTTTAAATCTTAAATCCGCCCCTAAGCACAGTAAAGGGTAATCTAGCTCAACGTGTAAAAGCATCCACATTGCCGTAAAAGATGTTTGTAACTATTGCAACTGTAATTTTTTTAAATGGTGTCCTTATTTACACAAGACATTATACTGCCATTCAAAAATGGGCTTCTTCATAAATAATGACGATGATCTGAATGTATTAATGATTCAACTGTACCCATTATTTTGTGTTGCTAACAGCCAACTTTGCTATGATCAGCTTCTACAATTATTTATCGGTGCAAATGACGAGTATAAATTTGCATCGCTACCTCATTTTTATTCGGATTATCGGATTAATTTGAGTCGGGCTAAAATCGTATTTTGTGTACACATTCATTTTTAGTATTTTAAATTCATTTTGAATTCGGGTCAAATTAAATTTAATTACAAGGTCAGGTGAATGTTAAATCATCATATCTATTTTAAACACCTTATTATATAGAAAAAATTACTTAGAATAATTCAATACTTTTATGATTTTCCTACAATACTCACACATATTGATTAACCATGCTGAATAATTTCAACATAGTAGAAAAATAATGAAAAAAATTTTATTATTCTAGATAATTTTTCCAATTATATATAAGTGCATCTATATATGCAAGTAATATTGCAAAGTGAACCCAACAAATCCCATAAAAGTGACACATACCAATTCTTAAAAAGGTTATGTGGCACTCAACATTTCCTATCAATGTGTCACTACCTAGTTATATCTACTTGTATAGCATACACACCCACAAACAAGATTATAACAAATTCTTGATCAATAAACAACCTTCTAACTTAATTTCTTAGAAAAAACTACATAATTATACAATGTTCCAAGAAAAAATACTACTTAAATTAACAATACTAATATGTTTAATACTCCAAATTTCCAAAACAAATTGTTCGCTATCATCTCAAAAGAAAGGAGCTGAAAATGGAGATAACAGTGCATCATCATCAGCATGTATAAATTGCACAGTAATATGTCCATTCCCTTGTCACGCACCACCAAAACCACCACCGCCACCACCATACTTGACCGAAGCTCCACCGCCACCATCGGGTTTTCACGGGCCGCCTTGCCCTCCGGGAAGTATCCCGTGTTGTCAGTACCCAAATGGAACTCCATTTGGGGCAGGCCCATTTGAAGGAGATCAAGGACAATATGTTCCTCCAAGTCCATATTATACTTATGTACCTTATAATAATTTTTCAGCTTCCATTTCTAGTGATGATTACTTTGGGATGCATCTTTTCTCTGCTTTTTTCTTCATGTATGTATTTCTTTTTTATGGGTTAGTAATTTAATTGGAAAAACCTAGATGATGGTTAAATTAATATACTTTCATAAGTTGTATCAAATCATGTGTAGGACGTATTTAAAGTGTACGTAAGATATCTATCAATTCTATCAGCGGTATGATCATAATGATGATGATGTAACATTTCTATCAAGTATTATTATAGAAATTCATAAAATGCACAAATCACAGTATTTTAACATTTTTCGTATTTTATTATCTATATTTTGACTAAGTTGTTGTGTTCTTTTGTATTTACGATCAATATTTAGGAGAATTTTAATCATCCAGTCACACTTAATTTAAATGCTACATGAAAGAGTAATAAAACAAATAAACTTAAAAACTTTTTGTCTTCGTTAATAATTAGGGACTTTTAATTAGTTTTCACAAATATCATGAATGATAGTCCTATGTGATAATGATGATTAGGGTTAATCATCTATAAATTAAAGTAAATATATTCAAAACAATACAAATTAAAAAACAGAACATATGTAGCTCACCATTATTTTCTTTTATTTGCCCACTCTAAAATATTTTACATTAAGATAGAGAAGTTTTCAATAATATTTTTGAGTATATTTTGAATCAAACATATTAATTATTTTCTAAAAATTTTGTATAATATCCGCAATTAATTTTTTATTCATAAAAGTATGCAATTTTAATTGCTAAAACATATTATTTTTGAAAATATATTTTCCTAAATAAAAAAACTTGTTAAAGGAATTTATAATATTTTGCATAAAAGTTGTACATATGGTCTTAAGTAGACTATCAAACAATGGCATGTGAAATTTTATTATCTAATCATTTGATCGCTAAGGGAGGCTAAGAAGACACGAACTTCATACTGAAAAGCAATGTATTGATTAATGAAGATCTTAAAGCTTGATGAGGGTTTGATCAAGTGTTGAATTGGGAACAGAATAAGGGGTGGAGAAGGCAGCAAAACCTATGCCATGTGTTGAGGTGTGAGGGTTGATCTTAGTGGAGAGTAAAGGGAAAGTGGTAGGAGGTGGTCTGGATACAATAGGAGAAAGTGGAGGTTATGGTGGACTCTAGGGTAATGGCATTGTATAAGGTTTGGGTGAGGAAGCAGGGGCATCATTAAGGGCATTAGGTGATTGATGGGAACTAGAATGGGAGGAAGAGTCATCATCTAACCCAATAACAACTTATCTTTTGCTTGTGGCACCGACGTCATGATTAGATGAAAAGTCATCGATTTTAGCTGCCTTCTCTCTCTATCTATATCTATATCTATCTATATATATATATATATAGGGGAGGGATCCAATGAGAAGGTGAGAAAGACTCTACACCCTTGATTCAACTACAATAAAAAAATCTATGGTCACGATTGAGCCAAAAACACATAATCGTAAAAGTAACTATGTTACAAGAAAAGTAACTATGACAAATTTTTTAAAATGTTCTTAGTTTTTAACATAGTATCTTTTTTGTATATATAGTAACCAAACAAAATCAAACAAAAATCCTTCTCATCCTTCTTATTTTAAAATCCTTCTTATTTGATCCTACATATATATATATATATATATATATATATATATATATATATATATATATATATATATATATATATATATATATATATATATATATATATATATTTAGGATCAAATGAGAAAGGGTCTCAAAATGAAAAGGGTGAGAAGTAATATGAATCGTTCCTTTTTAGATCAATGGACAGATTTAATTTGTTAATTTTGTTAGTTGCACGCGGTTCAATATTGCTTTTTTCGTGTAATATGAACCAGTTTCTTTAATACTGAACCGGTTCAATATATCATTTTCTAAAGATACTATGTTCTTAGAAAAAGATACTATGTTATGAATAAAGGTTACTATGATTATGTATAGTTACTGTCTTCTCTTAATCTTATACAGAACATAGTAACCTTTAATCATAACATAGTATCATTTTCTAAAAACATAGTAACCTTTAATCATAACACAAAATGGAGAAGAAGATCGAAGAGAAAGATGAAATTTTTTCACCTGTTAGATTTTCATAAGATCAATGGCTATAAATCCTTCTCATTTTGAGACCCCTTCTCAATGGATCCCTCCCCTATATATATATAATATATATATATATATATATATATATATATATATATATATATATATATATATATATATATATATATATATATACACACACACATACATATTTTTTGTTTGGTATTTTCGTGTGCATGAACAAATTATCAAACTTTATGTTGATGTATGTAAATAAGACATTTTCAATGTTATTACTCCTTTCAACTCAATTCAATTATCCCATTTGAGTTGGGCACAAAGATTAAGGAATTGGAGGGACCCATAAATAGTATGCCCATGTGATGTAGTGGGTATTCTTAATAAAGTTGATTAATGTCATAATTACTCCCTTTAATTTGGATAATTTTAAACTTGGAGAGAAAATAACATATTGTTCAATTACGTAGTTGAAAATACAAAGTCTTCATAACCATAAATTAAATTACATAATTAAAATTACAAAGTTTTCATAACCATAAATTAAATTACATAATTAAAAATTACATACTCGAATAGTTAAATTTACATTTCATATTAGGGGTTTGGACATATACTTCCACTTCCGTCTCGATCTCTTCAACACATTATTCACGGCTTCAAATAACGAACACTTTTGTCGGGCCATGTGAATACAAATATCTTTTCGTTCATTGACTTCAGATAAGAGGTCGAACAAACCGAAAATGCATTTAGTCTATACGTTAGTCACTTTTAAAAATAATGCGCCCAAAAAACGAAAATCATTAATGCCATTTATAGTTTAAAACTTTTCCAAAAAAATTCAAGTCATGATAAACACCTAAATACCCACTAAGCGCAAAACCAAAAATTTCAACACCAAAAGATTGGCGCCAAACTGAAAACAACACCCCAAAATTGTTGGCGGTAGAACACACAACAGAGAACACACCAAGTTAAAAAGGGACTATTTAATGCAAACAAAACTAACATTCTAATCATTTATTGCAAAACCAAAATGGTGAAGATAAAAGAATTAGATAAGTACACTAGAAATGAAATAATGCATCATTTATTGATTAGTGTTAACAAAAAGGGAAGCCAAAACATGGATTAATGGGGGAAATTGCCAAAAAGTACGTTGTTCACTGGAAGATCGTAAGTAGAATTTGGGCTAAAGTTAAAACTCAGCAAAAGAAGGGCTCCACATTGGATGCAAGTAGCCAAAAGTTTGGCAGAAGCAACAGGAAACTTATTCAATTTGATGAAGCCAAATTCCAATCTTTAGAAAAGGCAAAAAAAACAAGTCAACTAGCAGTAGCAAATTAAATGCCATGGGTGTGAGCCAAGCAACTGTATGGAGATGGAAGAGAAAAAGCACATACGCAAGCATACAAATGCAATCAAGCCACTGTTAACCGAAACTAACAAGATTGACAGGTTATTCTTTTGTATCTGTAGTTCCAATTATGATGAACATAAAGATGCTTTCAAATTCTCTAACATGTCTAACATAGTTCACATAGATGAAAAATTGTTCTACCTCACTAGAACACAACAAATGTACTATCTTACCCCAGGAGAAGCTGAGCCACATAGGGAAATACAGTCAAAAAGATTCGTTCCAAAAATAATGTTCATGTGTGCGATTGCTAAACCACTGTATTCTAGTGAGGGTGAACTAATTTTTGATGGAAAGTTCCAAAAACAGGAAGAGAGGAGAATTAGAAACCAAGTCCATTCAAAACATAACAAAGACACACATAAGGTCAATGCTGATTGACAACATCTTACTGGCAATTAGAGAAAAATGGCCAGATGGTGCAAGCAAAACAATTTACATTCAACATGATAATGCAAAACCACACATTTTAGATACTGATCCAACATTCAGGGAAGCTGCAATTCAAGATAGATTCAATATCCATTTAGTACAGCAGCCTCCGAATTCCCCTAACATGAACGTGTTAGATTTAGGTTTTTTTGGGTCTATTCAATCATTACAACACAAGAAAGTAACATACAATTACACACAACTGGTTGGAGCAGTGACAAGTGCTTTTGAAACTTTAAAACACCACACATTAAGGTATGTTTGGATAACACTACATACTGAAAAAACTTGGTGGTTTGACTACCATATTCCACACATGAACAAAACCAAACTTGCTAGGGAAGGAAGACTACCAGATTATTTAACAGCTAGGAAAGAAGTCATGTATGAGTTAATATGTCATTTGGATGCAAGTTAATTAGAGGTTTCTTTACTGTATTTGGGAATTGAAGACCAAGAGATGTTCCACCAACCAACACAACCACCAGCAATTGAAACATCAACAACTATTGTGAACTAGTAGGAAAACCAAAAGCAACAAAGCCAGCAACATCAAGATCAACCACAAATAGCAGAAACATCAACAAACAACAGAAACATCAACAACAGCAACAAAGCCAGCAACATCAAGATCATCCAAGAGCATCAATGACCAAGGGAACCAAGAACAGTATATAGGGCGAGAAATGGTGATATTTACACTTTTGGGCTTCTTGTCGTGGCAGAAAATGTTTAGGGTTAAACATCATGTAGCTTTATTCAAGTTGTTTATGACTAAACATTTAATGGAAAGTTTTTGGGGGTTTAAATGACAAAAAAAAAAAAATCATTTTAGGCGCAAGTCTCAGAAAACAACTTGTTTTCATCATTGACATCCATAAACATACTCTTTGCCTCCTAAAATCATATAGATTGGTGGCACTATGAGTATGTATATGGTTTTTTTAAGAAACTAATAAGCCCTATTTTCAAAAATCATTGAGCTTTACATTGGCCTCAAAAAAAATCATCATCACAGACCAGAGGTATACAAACATGCATAATCAGGAAATACAAAAACAAAATTTAACATCATTAGTCAGAAGGAGAGATTAACCGTATCACATACGAGAGAAAGGGCCCTTAACATCATAAAAAGTATCATCATCTTCCATATCATAATCTTCTGAATCAAATGAAGGAAAAAGGTCATCATCAGGTAGATCAAGCCCCAAATCAAACATAGTCGAATTTTCTTCATCCTCACTGTCCATGGTTCTTCCCCAATTTGGAGAAGTTTCAACAGATGAATGTGGTGAGGAAATATACGAGTCCTCATCTTCACAATCGTCAAACAATAACTTCATTACATGATGAGAGAGAGAAGAGTTAGGCGACTCCATAACCAAATCTTATTAACAGAAAAAAGCTCAAACTCAGACGACGTGAGAGAAGAGAGAAGAAGAATCAAAAACATTGATCTATTGTAAAATCAAGAAGAGATGAAGAAGATAAAGTCTAGGGTTTCAAAAGGGGGTGAGTGATACAAATGGGTTAGGGTTTAATAAAGGGAGGAAGACGATGAACAGTGTCGAAGAACAAGAGAGGAAGAATATGAACAATTAGGGTTTCACAAAAGGGGATGAGTGAATCAAATGGGTTAGGGTAAATCAGAGGGAGGAGGGTTTAATAAAGGGAGGGAATCATTTGTAGGTTAATTAGGATTGGGGGGGTTAATTAATGTATTTTAGTTTTTACAATAAGGGTGTTTTGGTAAATATGAGAATGGTATAAGGATAATTTAGTCCAAAACATATGTACCAAAATGAAAATGGGACAATTGAAGTGAATTGCCCAAATAAGGAAATGGGACAATTGAATTGAGTTGGAGGGAGTATCATTTTGATGGACAAAAATTCGTGTTGTGTATACTAATTGTGATATGGATGGACAAAATGAATGTTTTTTATTTGATTTTCAATGTTATTTTAATTAATTATAAAAATGTTATTTTTGGGATTTATATGTTTTCAAATTTAAATTATATGTTTGTTAATGATTTGATTCATGTGTATTTTGTAAAAAACAAAGGTCTCTTTTGGTGTAAATATGTTGTGTTATAAGAATGGCCTAATTCAAACAAACAATATGAATGTTAATTATTGACTAATAAAAAAGGTCTAGTTACCCGTTCAAGACTTACTCAATACGAACATGATCTTGGAATTTTATAATATTGTTGTTAAACATCAAGCTAGGACTTGGGGTATCTTTTTTTTCTTCATATGTCAATTATGGCAATGTATCAAAGATTAATAGTGTTGACATTCTTCGGGAGCACATACTTGCCCTTGGTTTGACTATATATTTATAATAACGATTATGATGGACAATTGTAATTATTATGTAGATATATATGTTAATAATAATCGTAATTATTATTTAGTTATATTATAATAATCTAAAAAATAAAAAGGGGGTTATATGTTGTGGTTCATAGAGAATCACATCATATAACCCACACTATATGTAATAATTGTTTAGGAGCCGTAACATATAGTCTATTTTCTACTTCAGATTCAAACTATAGCAAAAACTAGATAGTATGTGTTGCTATTACAAGTGCTTGGAATGAAGAAAGACGCAATATATGTTTTTTTTACTAGTGTTATCATAACTTTAGTTAGTACTGTGAATGTTCATATTGGTCCTATTAGGTTTTGATGATAACTAAACCTTTTAAATGTGATTGCTACTTAAGTACAGTGATCAGGTGATCCAGAATAGGGTTTTGTTGTTTGTTCGAGAGTAGGAACATAATGGCTTGAAGCAATTTTCCTATAAGAGTTATTTTATTTAAAATGTTGTTATTCTTTATAGGAGCTACTACATTGTTCTTATTTTCCTAGCATGTTGTAGTATAGGCATGGGAGTAGGAGTTGGATTTGAGTGAACCAATAACACCATCTTTGGGATTAGGTCTAGTATAAAGAAAAGCTTTAGAGTAAAAGTAGAGAGTTCAAGAAGAAGGGGTTGTTCCTGTTGGCAATTTGAGTTTGTAGAAGAAATTCTTTGGCAAAGAGAGTGTGATGTTTATTATATGATCAAAGTAATTACCTAATTAGCCCGACCCATTAGAGATTTTTTAAAATATTATAAGTAGGCATTAAGAATGATGTAAGTAGACACTTAAGAAATTTTGAGTAGGCATTAAGAATACGGTAAGTAAGCATTAAGGATAATGTAAGTAGTCATTAAAAATACGTAAGTAGGCATTAATTATTAATGGGCTGGGCTTGAGATATGTCTCTCAAAGATACGGTCTCTTAAGAAACTAGCTGAAATCAGAGTGGGATAGTTAAGTCCCTAGTGGGTCGTGGGTTTTACTTTTAATTAGACAACCTAGAAGGTTTTCCACAAAAAAATTGTCTCTTTTTCTCTTTAGTTACAACTCCTAAAAGGTAAAGGTAAAGGACTTTCCCGGTATCCCGCACAAGGCAGGGTCCGAGTGGAGGGTTTTCTTATTCTTGAAAGATGCGGACAAATCATACCCGTACCCCCAAGGAGGGAGTAAAGAGAGATGCGCGCAGTCAAGAAACCCCCCATTTGATACCTGCGCCCAGTAGGGGTCAAACCCCAAACCCCTTACTCCACATGCAGATGCTCTATCCATTGAGCCATAAGCGCTTTTATCAAAGTAGTTAAAAACCCACATACAACAACTCACCCTTCCTCTTGTTGTCTCATGATAGTATTAGTTCTAAAGAGAGCAACATCGTACATGACTCAGCAAAAATTGGATAACATTGTTCTTATTATTTTACAGTTATTTTTACAACAATCCCTATATCCCACAATTCTTGCTAAAGTTGTATTTTGCATTTTATCAATGCACAACTTCAATTCTTAATATCTCTAACTATGTATAACTAAAAAATTGTGGCGCATCAAACAAGATCTCATGTAACTATATTTTATTTTATACATTAAGAATATAGTACAAATTAAGTCAAATTAGTGAACAATACTAACTCACAAATATAGCTAAATTTTTAGGACAAAGGAAATATTTCAATAATAACTAAAAATCCAAAGCAAAGACCAGCCCATCTAAAATTTATATCGTGTATTCATTTAATAGTTCTATTGCATTTACTTTATTTTTAATCATCGAAAGTTTTAACCAAATCTAATAAAATACTATATTCCATTTTATTTGAGAGCTTTTTAGGAGAATTATAGCTACTAAATAAAACTAAGGATAATATAACTAGCATAGAAGAGTACTAGATAATACCCGTGCGATGCACGGTTTTATTAAATTTCCGACATAAATTACATTAATTGTATGAAGTATTACAACAATTAATAACACATTTCAAAACCAAATTTAACACAAAAATATGTAATTTTAAAAGTTTAAATGTAAAAAATAGTTTGTCATGAAAAATATAATTGACTTACATAAAAATAGTCACAATCTGAATTATATTTGAATAAAGCATTGCCTTTAAATAACCAATTGTATAAATAATACTCATTTAATAGATAAAATAAAAAAGATCTATAAACAATTGAAAAACAGAAATAATAGATATGATTATCTAATACATTAAATGATGTGAGTAATAAAGTCAAAGATAAAAAAGTAATCATAAAAACAATGACATCATCATTGAGTGTTGAAGGGAAAATTTTTGTTGAGGTTGTGACACGTAAGCCATTTTAAATAGTAATGATTTTTCATCTCAAAAAAAAAAATTAGTAATGATGTCAGCAGTCTTTTGTTTTAGTAATTGTTATCATAGATAGATAGATGTAGCAATAACCCTTGCATCTTGAATGAATAAATGAAATTTGATTTATTTAATAATACAAGAAGGCAAAGAATCCAAAAAAGTTTTATATTTACGAATCAATTTAGATTTTTTTACCTTTTCTCAATATCTATATTGATATACAGTTTTCTATATAAATTTGAATACTTGGTTATTTATACAGTGAAAATATAACATCCTCCACAAAAGCGAGAAAACTACCATAATGTATTCAATTTCAATCTCCCAAAATTCATCAAAGACATCTCCAGTAAAACTTACTGAGGAAAATCAAAAGGAAAAGGAAGAATGGACAAAGGAGGAAAACAAGATTTTTGAGAATTCACTAGCAGAGTTAGATTTTAATCGTGCTGATTTCTTTGAACAAATTGCTCTAAGGCTTCCTGGAAAAACTATTGACTAAATCAAAAAGCATTACGAAGCACTTGTCAATGACATTGCTCGTATAGATTATAACACACTCACAAAGAGACTTGAATTATATTCTTATGACTAGATCTTACATATTAAATTGAAAAGTCTAACTCAAACTTAAATGTACGCAACTGCGGCAAATTAATTAGTTTGTATACATTGTTATGAATGTATATACAAAAAAAACTAGGCTACGACTAATATAACTTTAATGAACCAGCGAGCCAAAATCAATAATGATTCGTCATTAAATATGGGAAAATATCGATATATATATATATATATATATATATATATATATATATATATATATATATATATATATATATATATATATATATATATATATATATATATATATATATATATATATATATATTATATATATATATATATATATATATATATATATATATATATATATATATATAATATATATATATATAATATATATATATATATATATATATATATATATATATGTATATATATATATATATATATATATATATATTTTTTTTTTTTTTTGATAATTTGGGATTATATATATATAAAATCAAAACCCAAAAACAACACTGAAACTTAGGAGCCCCGACCCCGCCGGCATAAAAAACCCCGCGAGGGGAAAAAGCCATTGGAGAAGGGGACCAAGAGTCAGGCCACCCAAAACAGCATAGGGGTGGACTATGCGTCGTCAACACTAGTAATACCGCCTCTTGTTTATCAGCTCACCAAATACAAGAACTACCCAGCCTAATACAAACATCCGCCTCCACACACCTTACAATGAGCTAAACGAAAAACAACACCTGACAGAACAATAAACAAATACCACCATAACAAAACACAACAAAAACTTCTACACATATTAAGGCCCATGAAGTGGTCCGCCAATAAGTTCCTCCGCCCATGTTCTCACACGCATCTTGAGGGTATTGAAGAATTTATTACCATCCACAATACTGCCTTCGAACTTCACTTTATTCCTTTGGAACCATAATGACCAGATTGTGCACCCAAAGATCAAAAGCCATAATTTTGTCTTGCATCTCCTTGGCTTCATCGAGATCCATGAAACTGCAGCAGAAGCGCACTGATTGTGAAGCACACCCGTAACACCCCACCACTGTAAAATCCTCATCCAAATATCCCAAGAAGTGCTGCAAGAGAAAAGAATATGAGGATTGGATTCCACCTCGTTATTACATAATGGGCATAAGGCGTCTAAAATACCAAGCACACCCTTATCTACTAAGAAATCGCCAGTTTTCAGCTTCCCCATACACGCTTGCCAAATAACTATACTCGCTCTAGGAGGGGCTTTAATTCTCCAAATGAGTGACGCTACAGACTTTGGTAAAACAGGATCCGAAGCTGCATAAATACTATCCATAATCCCTTTGATCGGAAATTTGCTATACACATCCCCATGCCAACAAATACCGTCAGTTCCCCCATTGTGAGGTACAATTTGCTCCACAAGGCCCATCAGTCTGTCAAAATCTTCAACCTCCCAATCAGACAATCTTCTTCTCCAACGAAATCTCCATACCCAAATATTGTTTCGCCATTCCCCCATATCACTAATCATATCATCTTTCTGCTCGGATATAGAGAACAATCTATGAAAAGAGACTTTGACCGGCCCTGAATTAGCCCATTTGTCATGCCAGAACAGTGTACTTCTCCCATCACCCACTCTAACCAGAAGGCCATCTTCAACAATAGAACGAACTTTTCTCACACCAGCATCATTTCCCAAAAGATAAGCCCAAGTCCCAGATTTCATGCTACTGAAAGAAACTGAAGATGCCCTAAGACTTTTCAACTTGTAGATGGATATCAATATACGTTTCCACAGAGATTGATCACACTCTGAATATCTCCACCACCATTTGAACAGAAGAACGAGGTTTTTGTATAGAATGTTTCCTACCCCCAAACCTCCCATGGTTTTTGGGAGTTCAATTGACGACCACGCAACTGGAGGAGGAACAAGCTTCCCATTATTTGATACACCCCAAA